>CM040618.1:57927091-57944591 GCA_022817965.1 Solanum lycopersicoides
GGGCACCATGACTCGTGGTAGGCACTAAGGCTCATGGACCTCATGTGAAGGCTTTTCACTAATTTAGAGTTTGGGTTTAACTTCAAATGATGATATCTCTTAGAGCAAAACGAATTAGTGGTTCATTACCTATTCAATTAAAGGTTTCGAGGTCATTTTTTCAACGCCACAGAATTTGCCCAATTCGCATATCGGAGCAAAAAGTTATGCCCAAAAATAGTGAAGCATGTTCGGCTGAAAATTCTTCACGACCGTTTGACGGGCCGTGGTGATGATTATAATCCGTGAAGTCGTCCTTCATGCCGTTTCGACAGTTTTAGTCAAGGACTTCTTGTATCAATTGTTTTAACTCAAAGTTATGTTTTTTTGCCAAGACTTGAACCCCTATATAAGTTATTTTAAACCCCAAAACTCACCCAATTAAGTCAATTATTCCAAGACCCAATCAAATCCTCAAAAGCTCTCCTCTCAAATATTTCTCTCAAGAAAACTCAAAGAAGAAGAAGAGGGTAAAGCTAGAACAAGACTCCATTGTTGCAAGTTTTGTAATGCTTTATAATCAAGTATGATGGTTTATCCATCCATGGAGCCCCCTAGATTTCCCCTAATTGTGAATATGAAATCTCCAATTCAAGTTAGGGTTCCTTCCAAAATTGTTGATTAAGTTGAGTTAGAATCTGATTGAGTGGGTAGTGCTTAATTTATTATTGGATTATGTTATTATGATGATATTATGTGTTTCCGTGGTTAATCATAGTCTAATTGATGAAACTATAGTATTGTGGGTTTATGCCATGAAAGGTGAAACTGAGGATTCATAGATGATCTTCTATAATTTATGACTTGTATAGTAATTGTTCAAGAATAAAGGAATATAGACATGAATTGAATGAGATTATGGTATATATGATGGATCATGACTAGTAAAGCTTGAAGTTGAACCTTTATGATGATTTATAACTAGAATCACTTGATAATGAAGATTGTGATTAGAATGTCTTGTAATCTAGGTTCATAAGGTGCTTTTATGGAGTAGCGCTATTAAGAATAAAGACTCATAGTTATAAATATTGACTTCTAGGTTTGAAGGTAAATGCTAATATGATGAATTATGTATGTTAAGACCCTAAGAGGAAAGTTGACTTGATGATGGTAGACTAGTAGATAACATTGTTGTGGAAGGACTTTACCTACCTAATATACCTCAGGAACGTATGAATGTATGAAGTGATAGAATCACATGAGTTAGGTTTATTTCCATGTCTAGTGCATGAATCTTAGGGGTGATGATTGAAAGTAAGCTTTGAACCTCAAGGAGGTGAAATGTGGATTATGCTTGTACTAATTGTACTATACTTGAATTATGAATATATACATGTCTAATGTAGTCATTCAAGATGTGTTGATTTGATAAGAGTTTTGACCTTAAAAGGGAAAGATATGACATTATGCATATTTTATGAAGATTATTACATGCTTTAGAAACACTTTAAGAGTAAAGTGAATATGCTCATGATCTAATTGTTGTGTTGTTGAAAGGTTATTCTCATATAAACACTTATGCATGAATATGATATGACGTGAAAAGTTTGTCACATGTAGTGATTCTAAGGTTGGAATACTAGTCTCATCTATTGTATCTATGTATGTTGGATTGAGTGTTAAAGACATTCTTCCATAAATATGAACTTAAGTCAAGACTTAATAATTAACTCAATGGGAATTATGCTTACACCGAGTGAATATTGATATGATATGGAATCTCTTCCGTTAGTAGAGGTTGTGTGTCCCCATAGAAGCTCCCACGTTAATAGAGGTGGGGTTTTCTAATAGTAATCTCATGGGATGGAAGCTCTTCCGTCAGTTGAGGTTGGATTTCTAGTAGCGATCTATGTATCCCATAGACTATGTGCCCTCATATGTTACTTAGCTATTGGATTCACCTAAGCTAAGAGTATGATTTTACCTTAGGCAAGTAGAACAACACATTTTCGGTGTGGGATAGACACCGAATTTCATGTTAAGCTCACATGGTCTATGTCGGTTAAGGCTAATTCTCAAAACAAGAATATATATTATGAACTATGGTTACTTAAGAAGCTTACTTAGTGTGAGTGGGAGTATGAAATCTTATTCATGCATTGTACAAGTATGCTTTGAGGGTACTCATGGTATGTTAATTATATGTTATTATGATTTATATCTAAGAGATTATGCTTATGACTATGTGATTGTCTCTTATGCTTATAGTTTATGTTTCTTGAAGTATCTCTTATAATTATGACATATGGATTATGTTGACTAACCCTTACATTATGCTCTTATGTTGTTATGCTAGCTATCATATTTAGTACATTTTTTACTAACGCATACTCTTGCCTGCATTCTTATCAAATGTAGGGTTCAGCAAATTGAGTTCCATTCTCGTAGCTAGGTTCTTAGTAGGAGCAAAGAGTCGAAGATTGGTGATTCTTCATAGCATCGAGGATAAAGCCATCACTTTCTTTTATGTATCTCTTTTATGTTTTAGACTTCTGTATGGGTTGCGTCCCAAAGATTTATTCAAGTTGTATTAGATGGTTTGAGACAAAGTGTTATAGACATTCACTTGCTTTTATAAAAGACTTCAATTGTATGGAAAAAGTATTAAAATTTCCGCATCATTCCTATTAGCTTATGTTATGATATGCTTAGGGGTTTGTATGAGACCATTAGGGATTGAGTACGCCTTATTACATCTAGGGGGTACCCTTGGGTTGTGACAGTAGTAGAGGTGGTTTGGTTGCGATGAAATATACTCGTATTCTATCTTAGTTTACCTTGTTTAGTGTATTTCTTATTGAGTATCGTGGTGTTTGGTACTCATTTCTTGCTTCTTCACTTGTGTAGATTTCAAGCCCGGGCTCTGTGCTCATTCTTCTTTATCTTTCTTCGTAGCTTTTGGAGGATATTGAGAAGTAGCTTCTTGCCATCCCCATGGGCCCTCTTATTTCTTATTTTATGCTTTGTTCTATTTGAGAAGTAAAGAAGTTGAGAGTTGTATTTATCTTTTCATTATGTTTCATACATTAGAGACTTGTACAAGTGATAACCAGATTTTGGGATTGTTTATGAAATTGACTGACTTTTCAACACTTATGCTATTGTTGATTTATTTTTTGTATTTTTTTCGTACCGTTATATTTGAGGCTGACTTGTCTTGATGGGATTAGACGAGTGTCATCACGTCTATTTTTGAATCGTAACAGTTTAGGGAAAAATAGATTCTTTTAAGATTAGTTTACTATTATGGTGGAGTTGTAAGAATAAAATTGTTATAAAATATAAGTTAAAAAGGATGAAGATTAACATCATATCTAGATGTTACTGTTATATGATTATAAGGAGGAAACGATGCACGTTTTTTTCTTACAACTCCCATAGCCCAAGAGTTATGGAAACAATTTGCTATGCATGCAGGTGTTCAAATGCACGAAGGATTACAACAACAAATTATGAGTTGATGGAGGGACATCAAACAAGCCAAAATTAAAAGAGATCGTGAAGACAATATCAACAATAATAATGGGGGAAGCTATGAAAAAGAAGGAATGTTATTACTTTTTATAAGTTACATCAACAATGTAAAATACAGTATTTCAACTAGTAAAAAGTAAGTATTTTGTGTGGCGATTGATAAAAGTTGAGATGAAATTTCGGAAGCCTTGCAGAATTACAAGCCAAAAATATATAGGCATGCTGGTAAATAGAGTTCCGCACAACAAGAAAAAAATAAGTGTGAACTAATGGGACTTGTAGGGGTAATCCAAGGGAGAGTACTTATAATTTTATCTAAGGAATGAATAAGGTGATATATTATATGTTGAGGCAAAAAAATTGGAAATAAAGTCTAACATGGAGGCGGAGGCTACAACAATTTTACAAGCACTTAGATATCGGTAATGACAAAACATCAACAATATATCACTAAAAACTGTGAAGTTTTGAAAATAATGAAAATGATAAAAAAAAAAATATGAAAAGTACCATGACAAATAACATAAGACATGGGATTCAAAAAATAATTCAGGTACCTTAATCGCATATAAAATATATTTTCAGAGAAAAAACAGTTAGTAGATAAATTGGTGAATAGGCATATAAACATAAAAAATTATTTAATGCTAACATTTGCAAATTTATCAATGAAAAGTATAGAAATTCAATAAAACATAATTTCTACATTGCGGAGTAGTATAAGGAAGATAAGAAGCAATGAACAACATCAAGAACATGCAAGGATACAAAATTCATAAAGGTCACAATTATGCTATACATATAAAAATGATTTTAGCCTCAAAAGTGCTTACATAACTATAATAAACAATAAGCTACTTAGCCTATGCTATGTCATCTTACAAAAGTTCCACCACACCAAAATGAAATCATTAAAGTTAGTTGGGAAGAATCAGATCTAAGGATGGGAAAGAATAATGGAAAGAAGATTGCCGGGAGCATTTGGATATTTCCACGACAAAAATCTGCAAAAATAAAAAAGAAGAAGAAGCTAGTAATAACTAGGAGAAAAAAGAAATGAGAGGAAAAGGCGTGGACAAAGGAGGAACGTATAATGACACATTTTTACTTCTCTTAGAACTCGTCACTCTTCTCGAAATCAAGTTTGTATCTATTTCATCCATCAGAGTTTACCTATACAAAAAAGAAAATAGATTAGAAATAAGATGAGAAGTGGAAGGAAGATAGGGAAGGAAGATAACAGATCACAAGAAGAATACTTACTTCGAAGAGCTGAGAAAGAAAGTTAGAATAAAAATGAGGTAAATGTTCGTAATTCATGATAAATATATGTAGAAAGCCTTATTCAAGAAGTTCACTGCAACGATAAAGACAAAAGAAAGGAGGAGATAAAATTAGGAAATCCTATATTTTAGGGTATTATTAAAAAATGATTTCTCTAATGAAATGAGTCAGAAAGTTTGCTTGGATTTTAATTTTTATTTTGTTTTGATTTTCATTCTAATTTTAGATCCGTCTCAATTTATTTTATACAAATAATTTATTTGACTAAATGAACTGAAGCTTCACCAGAGTTTATTAAAAAAAATGATAATCATCCCTTGTAAATTTTTTAAAAATAGTAATAATAATATTTAGTTGATAGTATGATCCGGGTGATACACCTATCGTCGCCTACCCCATCTAGCTATCCAACTACATCGTTGAGCGGGGATAAATAGACTAACTGGCGAGCATTTATATTTCATCCTATTTTATAACCAAGCAAGGTGTTCGTCTTTCGGACGTCACTCCTGAACACTAATCTCCTCAATTTAATAGGCGGACCGAGCTCTCTATATTCCCTGGTCTATCTAATCTCTCCTATGGTCAATTCAAGATTAGACACTAGGTTTATTTTATTGTGCGCAAGCATAAAATAGTAAAACAAGAATATAAAAATAATTTGAATTGATAACCGAAGATTAATTCATGAAACCTCAAATACTCACAATCGATTCATAGCTACAGCCGCAAAAATAGGGCGTTTAGCTACTCATGCTCTTAGTAATCAGCAAAAAGATAATTGTTCATAAACAAATCCAAAAAATAGAAGAGTTAAGAGGATTACAATCTTAATTCTTGCCCTTCACACTAAACAAAAGTCAAACCCTCATAATGGTAGCCCTAGGATCTATTTATAGTAGTAGATAAAGTTAAGAATTAACCCTACTCAAATTAAAACTCCTAGTTAATATTTAAAACTTGGAAAATTCGAAATTTGGCTAGGGCGGCGCGCCACTATCGCGCCTAGCACATTTGGTACTCAAGTACTGCATGGCACGGCGTGCCACCATCGCGCCTGAGAACATCCTCTGAGCGTCTAGCCTTGGCGCAGCGTGCCTAGCAATGCGCCTCAACAATGGCTCTGCGTGTAAGGCTCTGGCGCGGCGCGCCTGCCAGTGCGTCTCGCCTAGGTGTTTCCATACTTAGCCATTTGCACGTCTGTATTTGTCACATCCCGAGAGTACAACCGAGAAAATATGGCACTTTCGGAGTGCAACATGGCGTACTTGACCTCTCGGAGGTCTTGTACAAGCCCTTGACATCATTCATTGCATACATGTATGAAAAGTAGTGTGGAATTAAAACTTTTCACACGAAAACATCTTAAAATATCTTTCATATAAAAACAATAGAAAACTCTAAGTCTCATTATATGCCATCCTTAGACTTTAAGAAATACTTGACACACGACACATACAATCGAAATATAACAATCTAATATCTATTACAATACTTTGAAATAAAGAAATCTAAAGACGATTATGCCCTCGAGTCAAATGAGGACATACTTCAACTTTTCTTGAACGATTACTAGATTCCAAGCTCGATCCAACGACACCTCTCACCTGCTAACCACACCTTTAGAGATAAACAAAAGTATGGAATTAGTACAAACACATGTACTAAGTATGACTTAATGCATAAAATCATGAGAAACGAACATTTATAAGAAACATGCTCTTTTTATTAAAACATCACACCAAAGGTATAAAAACCACATTTAAGCACCAAACATCACATCTAGAACACAATATAAGTCATATGCAATTTATACCAAATTATAAGACCTTACAGTGAACTTCACTGAAACCTTACTGTGACTCCAAGTAAAACTCACACATTACAATATAACACCAATAGCACCTACAATACACATAACTATGAGATCTTCCTACCAAAGGTGATTCTAAGGCTCACTTGAGTGAGTTATGAAGTGACTGCCCATACAATCCCTTCACACACACCTAAGAGATCCTTTAGAGTACCTAGGATAAGATCATTCTCACTTCATACCACAACATATATATAATATGACATTCTCCCCCTAAAGGTTATCAAAAGACTTACTTAAGTAACTCAAGAAGAGAACGTCCATACACCCTCTTCAAGATTACCTAAATAATCCTTAAGACTTCCTAAGATTGGATCATGTCTACTTTACCAACCAACTTTCCTATCTAGAGTCATTCTTAGACTTTACTAGGTAAGACATGAAAAGACCATCCTTTATGCTCCCTTCACATCTTAACTAGGCAACTCTTAACTACTCTAGATAAGTACTTATCCAATTACATACTTTCTTATTATCTTCATTAGTTCACTTAATAGGCATTCAACATATAAGACATTCAAATAATGGTCTTGGAGAAGACCTAAGGACTCACTCACTAACATATTCAAAGCCTAATCGTGCAATGTCTAGATAGCGTCCCATACCACCACCTAAACTTCATAGAGCTTCTCCAACACTAGTAGGTATCTCATATGATGAGAATAGACAATAACCGACATAGACCATACTAGCTATGCATGGAATTCGGAGTCATGAACCTACTCCGATGGAGGTTTGTTCTATGGGCCAATGGTAGAACTAGGACATATCTCATATAGGCACATGGTTAAGGAATATCGAGGGTTTCTTTGTTCTCTAAAGTCATCTTAGTTAGATCAACTTCCCAAGCATACTCACTCGGTGCTAGCTTTTGTTCTCATAGAGTATTTTCAATAAAGGATCACATGAAGAGGTTCCATATCTAGTTCATAACTCAATCATATTTCACCTTACCAAAGAAGGTCCACTAAGGCTACCTACAATGGCTAAGAGGATAGCTCAATGACTTTTCTAAGGATGATTTCATGCCGTTCCATCCAACCAACCTTAAGTCCACCATTCACACAAGAAGGATACCATTATAACTTTCAACTTCAAGGATATCATAACCTTACATCTAGGATGAAGGTTCCACATAAAGGACCTTCTTAGCTATGTTCAAGGTCACATGTCAATCACACATACAAGACTAAGGAGCTTTAGCATACTAAGTCAAGAAGTCATATTCACATTATACATGTATCAAGTATGGGACACAAGTCAATCAAAACAAGACACACACACTTCACCATACCATACACATAGCATACTATTCTAGAGCACCTAGGGACAACCAATTCAACTATAGGTCACCCTATACACTACTATAGAACCATCAATATAACCATCATAAGACTTATATAACCAAGTAGGAAGAATCATACATCAACCGTAAGACTACACACATAAAGACATAGTCATAGTCTAACATGATCACCTAATGTCAATAGAAGAACACATACTTTCACCTTACTCACAAGTAGATAGATATGATCATACTTCACATAAATCAACTACACAAATAATCATAATATATCAAGTAATGCCAAAAAGGCCATGTTCATCATAATGCATAAAGTAACGGCGACGAGGCCACATAATTCACAAGTGAAGCATATCGCACCGCCACCATAAGTGGACCATACCAATCACAACATAATTCAAGACCTAAATTACATAATATAAAGAGAATTAGGGCAGCTTACCACCAATCCACTCTCACCACTTCAATCCATATCTAAATCATCCAACACAATACCCAAAGGCCCTTACCCATGACCATGATCACCAATTCAATTCAATACTTACAATAAACAATGAATCAAAGATAATTAAACATGGATTTATTAATTTAGGGCAGTATACTAACAATTCTAACATGATTCTATCATAATTCAATATCCCTAATCAAACTACATAAGAATTCAATAGCATTAAGACATAATCAAGTCACCCACAAAATAGTCAAAAACTAGGGTTCTTGAATTACATGGGTTCATAGAGTAATTAGGTTTAAATCATCAAATTAACATCAATTCAATCAATATATAATGATTAAAAATGTTTTATGCAAGAACCCATGGATAGATATAAAAATTGGACAAGTTCATCTTTGGAAGACTTTGAAAATCAATTTGAAGTTTGGCTACTTGAAGAAAAGAGATTCAAGGATGAAGACCATACCTCAATTGATGTTAGACCACGAATTTGATGAAGAATTGATGAAGAATCACCAATCAATCTTCAATCCAAGCTCTATCTTGAGTTTGACTTCAATGGAGTTCTAGAGAGTTTCTTAGAGATTTTGGATTTTGATTTGGAATAATGAATTCATCTAAGTATTTCGGACTTATAAACCCACTTAAAATACCTAAAACACCCTTAGGTAACCGCCCAAACATTTATTTGGACGTGGGGTGTATTTACCAATTCATCCTTACACTTAACAGTGAGTCTCAATCGACGCCTGCCCATCGATGCCTCGTAGCCCAACCAACGAACTGTCCTGCTGGTCCGTGGTTTGGGTCAGAGACTGACATTTGGAATCCCAAGCTCCCACGCCTAAGTCACCATCGACGCCCTCCACCTACGGGGAATCGACCAGCCTATAGGGCTTCGATTGCCTCCGTAGGTGGGACTGCCTTAGGCAGTTTTGGCAATCAAGATAGGTCCTTCTTCAAGGACCCTTGGTTGGTACTTCGGAATTTTTGCCCGAACGTTTCCAACCCGAATATGTGTATACGATTTTAGAACCTCTCACCTCAATTTAATCCAAAACGAACACGTAAAACTCAACGAAACATACTAAGACACACAAGGTCGTTTCAAGGCAAACCTTTCGAACGTCATGGACGTTCTTGGACGTTTGACCTCCAAACTTCATGAAAATTCAACCACTGCCTCCTAACCTCATTATAACCCATTTTAGGACTTTAAAACCTTAAGACACAAGTGTTAGATCTAGTTTTACCTAAATCATTTTAGAGGTGTTACAGTATTTGTTCCTTATTTCTTCGTTCCAACTCCACTTTCTCCAAGAGTTCCTGAAATCAATGATCACGTGTGTAAGTGCATAAACAAAGCAAACAAACACAAAGTTTTAGCTAATAAACTAAAAATCATCCTTTAACACCACCAAAATATGGCCAAATATTGACTATTTAGGCATATAAATATGCCTAAGATCATTAATTTTTGTTTGGATTATCACAATATTTTTTTGTTATATTGTTCCTTTTATGAATGCTATGTAATGATTTCATTATTATTTGCTATGTATGTATTTTATTAATATTGCTTTGTTACAAGTCTTTGTACATTAGTTGAAAATTACAGTATGTCAGTTTCGTTTAGTTTCTTCTGCTCGAGACTATTTGTTCTTCTCTGCAATTCTTTGATCGCTTTCGTGAAAAATGTGTCCCTGTATAATCTTTAGTTGAATGATGCAATGAAGTGAACATCACTTAACCTCACTTGTACGTTTGTAAAGTACTATGTTCTCTAGATTAATGTCTCGAAGGGTGTTGACGGTGTAGTTTGTTTGCAGTGTATGTTGTGAGCCTTGATGCCTACCAAACTTTTTTGACGATTTTTTATAATTCTTTTTTTTAATTCTGGTGTTTGGGAAGCTGACACCATTTTTTCTTACTATATCTTAGTTTCTAGAGTAAAAAAATAATAATTTTGGTCATGTGCTAAAATTTTCAATTTTATCTTCCAATTCATTGACTTATGGAATATTTTTTTTCTGACTATAATGGACGATTCTTTTCCATTACATAATTGTTCTGTTTTGGTTAATTTATTTGTTCTTTCTGTTGGTAAAGTAGATGTTTATTAGTCGGTCATAGTTTACCTTTCATGCTGTTATCATTTTTCCCCTTCGGAATCTATTTATCTAACTAACAATATCCTTAAATTTAGAAGAAAAAAAAGAATACATAAATGAGTAATTTTTTCTAATTTATGCGTATCTACAAATTAGAAGAAGAGAAAATTAGCAAACTAGTCAGACAACCTAACTTAATTAGTAAAAACCTTCTTACTTTATAAATTTAGTAAAAATGTCAAAATGCCATTATTTTAGAAAAGATTTTGTATTCTAATTTACTTCCTATTTTATCTCACTTTAATTATAAGTTTTCAAATTAATCCTCTCTCATACGTTTTTTTTTTAAAATGAAATATTTTCTCTCTCTCATATTTTTATCTTCCAATTCTTCTCCATTTCAAAATCCGTCTCTCTCTCTCTTCCTTCCTTTTTTTTTTTCTAGAAATTGCAAAATATATTCTATAAAGATATTCACACAATCCCTTTTATTAAGATAGGCGTCTTTATCCGTTTTTTAATATTTGTTTTATAATTTTATTTTTGTTTAAATCGTTCAAAAAATTTGTCTATAGTTGTAATCACGTTTTGGATTTGATAAACTATAAAGCACTCTCCAATGACAGAATCTAAGAGAATTACTAGAGGTACCCAACTTAATCAACAATGTTCTATTTTTCAAATATCACGATTTTCTACTTAGAACACAAATGACGACAATTTTGTATTTTGATTTATTTATTTTGTATTTCAATATCACTTTGTATACAAATAAGTTCTTTTTTTATTTTGTATTCATCATAATGGTATACAATCATATTTGTATTTCAATTGAAGTGAGTATTTATTGTGCTCATTTTGTATTTCAATCTCAATTTTTAATGACAACAAGTCTGTATTTTTTTTAATTATGTTTTCATCATAATTGTATACCAAGAACTTTTATATTTTATGTGCTCACTTTAACATTCAAATTAAAATTGAATATCATATTGTGGTGGATATTTAATTGTAAACTTTTGTATTTAACTCTCACATTGTATTCAAAGTTTGTGTTTTTTTTGTGTTCATCATAATGATATACCAACAAAGTCAATTTTGTATTTCAATTGATGTGAGTATTTATTGTGCTCATTTCGTATTTCAGTCTCAATTTCAATGACAACAAGTCTGTATTTATTTTTTGTTATGTTTTCATCATAATTGTATATCAACAACTTTTGTATTTTATGTGCTCACTTTACCATTAAAATTGGTATTTTACTTTCATAGTGAAACTAAAAATTGTATCTCTAGTGATCAAAATTGTATTACATAACTGCCAAATATATCTTTCTTTTATTCGTATAACAAAAATATTACAGATTGTAGCTGAATACAATCTAATCGTTACATATGAATACAATTAAAGAAAGATACAAGATTCTAGAAAAAGAATAGCACACATAATAAAAATAATACAATATGTTAAGGATTGATACTATATTCTAAACACAATACAAATTGACTGTGGAAAAAAAATACATCTATGTTTAAGAAATACAAATCAATTTGACATATCTACTGCAATGAGTACATATATCTATAAAAAAATACAATGTTCTTAATAAAAATATAAATGTTGAGTAAAAGAAAAATAATTGACAGATAAAAATTAATATGAATACAATTTTTGCAACCTTCTTCTCCATTCTCTCTTTCTTTGCAACCTCCTCCTCCTCCTCCTTCTTCTTCTTCGCATGATATGTTTCTTTTTTCAATTTTTTGTTCACAAAAAACTAAAATTTGAATCTGTATTCACTTGCGCTTTTGTAAAACGTTGTCTCATCATCCAAAAAAAAAATATGCACGTTATTAGGATCTCAATGTGCAAACATTGATTGTGACACTTGATATTTGATGAACAAGTGATTCCAAAAAAAATATGCATTCTCTTTTTTTTTTGCAACATTAATTGCATAATTTTTCTTGGATCATTCTTTATCTTTAAGTAGATTTTGTATTGACAGTGTCAAATGTGGTTGAATATGGAATTTCACATAAATTTAAAGGAGTTAGATCAGTAAGAAAGTCGATTTTGGCTCTAAAATCTGATCGAATGAAGACGTGGTTAGATATAAAAAAAACGTGAATTAATCGAATTCATTTCAACAGAAATTGAGTATTATCAATGAAAATGTAAATATCGAGACTAGAAATTTGATGAACAAGTGGGATGAGTTCTATGTGTTTATTTTTTTGAATTTGTATTTACTTTTGAATTTTTGTAACTGATGAGATTTTTAAGCAATTGTTCCTTTTTTAAAAATTTCTCTCCCCTAAGTTTCTCCTTTTTGTTATTTAAAAATTGTATTCTTTAAATTAAAATAAATAAAAGAAATTTAAATAAGATATATAATAAACTAAAATTTTGACATTTTTACTAAATATTGAAAGTGTTGAAAATGGTTCATATTAAATGTTAAATATTGACATTTTGAAAAAATTTCCCTAAAAGAATGATGGGCATGTGGCCCAATTCCCTCCATTGAGTCAGCCTTAAGCGGATTTCAAATTGAAAGCAGGTTTACAGGGACTAAGGATGCAACCTTTAAAAATCTCAATAAGTGTTTGTATACCTGTTGTATACAACAATATACAACGCAAAAATACTGATATACAATTCACAAAAATAGGGAAATATGGGTTGAAACGCAGTGGCTACAGGTTAAAAATAGGGCAAATGACAGAAATCACATACTTTTAAGGCAAAATTACCATTTGTCTCTTATAAGTTTATAATTATAGAAATTCCTCAAACTGATACAATAATATAAGCGCTAATACATTAATATGATGCGCGAGATACATTAATCATTAAGTAAGATACATTACATTTTATACTTGATACACTAATCTGATGTAAATTTTATACGAGATACACTAATCTGATGCGCGAGATACATTAATCTAATGTGCTAATAAGTTAATCTGATGTGCGAAAATGAGGGATTTTGGGGATTTGTGAAATTAATAGGAGATAATGGTAAAGGTAAAATTTCTGTCATTTATCCTTAAAAATAAAAGACAGGGTCGGAGATGAAGTATAAGTCCCGTATACATTGTATACTTGATGTATACACGACTCACTTTGGCATGAAATTTGGCCAAAGCCCAATTTTGCTTGACTTTGCTTATGTTCCAACAGGTCCTTGCAGAAAAATGGGTCCAAAAGATTCCAAAAATGGGCCAAGCCCATTTATGACAGAATTGTAGATTTAGGACTGGTTGGGCATAGGCCCAAGAATTTAATTTTATTTCCACTTCATTTGCTTATTATATTCTAGCCTTTTCATTTAAGTTGGTTTAATTTAATTAAATTCCCGAAGAGATAGACTTTCTTCTTTTTATGCTTAAGTGAAATATTTGAATATTTTGTTTATCAAAATGTAAATTGAACCCTGAACCCTCTATATCTGATAAAATTGGGACGATAGACATATTCAGATAGATTTTGAGATGGTTTGTTGTGAAACCTATGTTTTCATTCAACTAACATGTCCCAATTTACTAAGTTTAGATGGTTCCAAATCCCAAAACAAATCTCAAATAAAAAAAGTGAGTTGAGTTGATTTAGGTTAAGCGTGTCAATTAGTTAAGAGTTGTGAGTTCATTTTAGCTGATCCAAAGAACTTTGCTGCTTATTTGCTATCCTATCCAGAGTACGAGGTACATATTAATATATTATTGACTCTTTGTTCTTTACTTGCTATATTCCTACGTTCAAGGTGCATATTGATATTGACGTATAGTAGGATAGTGACACTTTCAATAAAAAAAAATAGACAGGTTGAGATGTGATCAGTCATACAAAGTTAAATAGCAAGTGTCACCTACTGCAATGGCCCTAACCATGCATTAGCCATGGACATATTTGAGTTTTGTTAATACCTATTAGGCCTGAAATGACAGGAAATCAAGAATTTACAAAGAGTTTATGACACAGAACAAATAAATAATAGAAAAAGAAAGAAAATTAAAAATAATAATCAAGTAATGATAAAAAATTTCAACCTCTTTCTACCAGCCCCCAGTATTAAAACTTGAACAAAACATGCCAAGTCTTTGCTTTTCTCCTTTTTGTTTTGTTAATAATTTAGAAATTCATAACGTCAGCAACTCCTATCTTCTCAGACCAATACATAAATATCAAAACAGATTTGCCCCTACAAAGGTAATAAGTAGTTTTTAAGTTATATATACACTATATAAATATCTTTTTTTAGTGTTATCATTATAATATCCATAATATAATTTGTACATTATATTATGTTAGTTGTCCTTCGATCAGTATTTCTCATAGAAATTTACATGTAATTACTTTATACTTTCATCCGTCCCCATTTATTTAAATGTGTTATTACTTGAGGAGTCAAATCATTTTTTTTTTCATTATAATTGTTTCAAACTACTTTCTTTTTTTTAAAAAAAACATTAACTATATTAATTTAATACTTTCCATGTAGTTTTTAAATATGTAAATTTTATTTAAATAAATTGATTAATCCACGTCAAACTTAGGTATATTGACCCTCTTACTCCAAATTAAGACAGAAGAAATAAGTAATTTGACTGTGTAAATATTTATCCTAACAAAAATAAAAATTACTTTGATAGTAATAGTAACTAATGACCAAGTATTTGCGAGTTGATTAATCAATGCAACTTGAGCATTATCATAAAAAAAAAGCATGAGTTTTGCAACCAAAGTAGGAAGTAGGCTTAAAAGAATATTAATTCAATCTTGAATACTTGAAAGAGACCACATATATATATATATAGCTTTCCATAGCACTTGAATTTATCCATCAATTCTTCTCAACATATTAAGCTCAATAGCTAAAATTATAAACAAAAGCAATGGCTCCAACATTGGCAACATTCTCTATTAATTCCAACACATGGGATGTCAAAAATTTTGTTGTAAATGAAGGGCATGGAGTGAAAGGTCTTGCAGACATGGGCATTCAAACACTTCCTAAACAATACATTCAACCTCTCGAAGAACGAATAACTTTGAGTGATGTGGTGGTGGATGAAGAACAATGTATACCAGTCATTGATCTATCAAATTTGAACGATACGAAAGTGGACAACATGATATGTAATGCAGCAGATAAATGGGGTTTTTTCCAGATTGTTAATCATGGAATTCCAATAAAAGTTTTTGAGAATGTTAAAGATGCTACTCATAGGTTTTTTGCCTTGCCTGCTCAAGAAAAGAACAAGTACTCAAAAGACTATTCTTGTACAAATAATGTTCGTTTTGGGACAAGCTTTACTCCCCAAGCTGAAAAGGCATTAGAGTGGAAAGATTACCTTAGCCTCTTTTATGTTTCTGATGAAGAAGCATCTGCACTTTGGCCTCCTGCTTGCAGGTTCAATCTCATTTTAATTAAGTTTGTTTTAATATTGTTTCATCTAAAAGTTTAAATTGTTAGAAAAAATATACTTTTTTTTATTTGATCATATTATATCTCATCATGATCAGGATCATTAGCTACAGATTTAGACGAAATTTAGGATTTTTTTAACCGCTCCCCCAAGGAGCTCCTACCTTTGTTCCCTTGGTGACTCGAACTCACAACCTTTAAGGCTGGAAGTGAGGGGTTCTTACTAGTTACCATCCTATTGCAACTCCCTCTTGTCCGTATTAGAAAATTCATTAAACTCAGCAGTTAAGACGAGCTATGGGTTTAGTGACAAGTGCTTCAAAGCGTATAAACTTCAAATCTTGACTCCGCAACCGCTTTTTGGGTAGAGAATTTGGATCAAGACCTCTTGTCTAGTCTACTCTGATGGCTTGATCAATTGTGTGACTATGTTATTTAAAAGTTCAATCATATTTAGAGAGAATATATATTCTTTACTAGCACTTATGATTATATTATGTGTGCTTTTGAAATTTTTGTTTGTTGTTTAATCTCAGGGATGAAGCAATTGAGTTCATGAAAAAGACTGAGCTTGTGATCAAAAGACTGATGGAATCACTAATGAAAGGACTAAATGTGAAGGAAATTGATGAAGATAGGGAATCACTTCTAATGGGTTCCAAAAGGATCAACCTTAACTACTATCCTAAATGTCCAAACCCCGAACTTACTGTCGGGGTAGGACGTCACTCTGATGTCTCAACATTAACCATTTTGCTTCAAGACAATATTGGAGGGCTCTATGTGAAAAAACTAGGCAATGAAACTTGGCTTCCTGTCCCACCAATAAGTGGAGCGCTTGTGATTAACATCGGTGATGCACTTCAAATCCTGAGTAATGGTAGATACAAGAGTATCGAGCATCGTGTTATTGCTAATGGAAGCAATAACAGAGTTTCAGTGCCAATATTTGTGAACCCTAAGCCTAATGATGTTATTGGTCCCTTACAAGAAGTGTTAGAAAGTGGTGAGAAGGCAGTGTATAAGCAACTTCTTTATTCGGATTATGTGAAGCATTTCTTCAGAAAAGCTCATGATGGGAAGGACACTGTTGATTTTGCAAAGATATGAATACTTCATTGTATCAAGTGAAACAAAATCTTATAAACTTTTTCTTTTCATTTCCAAAGGTGAGGAGGAAACCTAATGAAAAGATGTCATGACATGTAATATCCATAAACCCCTCTTATGAATAATAGAATAAGCTTGTTTTCACAAAAGAAAAAAAAAACTTTTGTATTCAATATTATCTTAATTTATATAACGATGTTTGATTAAATGGACAATTTAAAAAATAAATAGAAACTTTGGACACATAACTTAAATATAAACAAAATTCAAGTTTTATTTTTTAATGAAGTTACAATTAAGGCTACCGAAATTATCCTTACTATATACTATCAAAGGAAAGGTGGGGAAGAGATCCACATATCCCTTCCTTTCTATCTTTGCTTAAAAAAGCTACTTTTATATTCAATGAAGTCCTAA
>CM040618.1:57947091-57968282 GCA_022817965.1 Solanum lycopersicoides
TACCTCATACTTTGCTAAACTTCAAACTCACTCAATGACAATACATCACACGAATTTTTTTAAAATGCAAGAAGAAAAAGCGCAGAAGATTAAAAAAAAATTTGGTTGAAAAATAAGAGGCAACCCCTCTTTTAATAGTCAACAAAGGATAGTAGGAACAATTGTTTTTTTGTGTCTTATTTGAAAAGTCATGACCTTTCCAAGGTCACAACCCTTTGGAAAATTCACAACTTATTCAAAACGTCACAACTTTTGGAAAAGTCACAACTCTTTGAAAAAGTCACAACTTATGAAAATCACAACCCTTTGAAAAAACTTATCAGAAAAATCACAACTCATCGAAAAAGTCACAACCTAAGTTGGGATAATATAGTAATTTAACATTCAAGTTAGGAGTTCATACTTTTAAGGTATATATATATATATATATATATATATATATATATATATATATATATATATATATATATATATTTATAATAAACTTTGTTTGTTACCTCATTAAAAATCTTACCAGGAATCACAGTGGGATACAATCTTGGTTAAGGGAAAAATAGTGCAGCGCATATTTGCTCCTCCAATGATGACATCACTTAATATCTCGAAGATATCACATTCATATCATGTATCTCAGCTTCTCAAAGGTTGACGTTGTTAATGCATTGATGAATATATCTGCTAAATTATCACTGAAATCAACTTGTTAAACATCTATTTCACTCTTCTTTTGTAGATCACGAATAAATTTTTTGTTTTTATTGAAAACATGTTTTGTTCTATCTCCTTTGATGTATCCTCATATTAGTTAAGCTATACATGTTGTTGGGATGTCTCATTTTAAGGAAATACCACATGTTTTCTTGATGTGTTGAGTTATTGATCTCAACTACACATTCTCGACTTGCTTCATAGATGACTATTATCTCTCTGCATGATTTGATAAAGTAGAAATCATAGTCTGTTTTGTTGAACGCCATGATATAATTATACCTCCACATATAAATGAATAACATGTCTGAGATCGACCTTTATATGATCAGACAAATATCTTGCATCTGCATAGCCAATTAATTGTGAATCCGATTCTTTTAAATAAAATAGTCTTATATCGATAATCCCTTTAAGATATCTAAATATATGCTTAATACCATTTCAATTCCTTTATTTTACGGAAAAATTAAATCTTGCTAATAAATTTACAAAATAAGATATATCTGGATGAGAATTACTAGCAAGGTACATTAATGCACCAATTGCACTAAGATATGTTATTTCAGAATCAATAAATTCTTCGTCATTTTCATGAAATAGAAAATTGATCTTTATTAATATCAAGTGATCTCACAATCATTGGGGTACTTAATGGATTTGCGTTATCCATGTAAAATCTCTTTAAAAGATTTTTAGCATATGTTGATTGAATAAGTACTTCATTTATAAAATGCTCAATCTGTAATTTTGTCTTTCCAAGGTCTTTGATTTTAATTTTTTTTTCAAACATTCTACAGCCTTTGAAAGCTCTTCGTGAGTTCCAATGATGTTCAAGTCATCAACACATACAATTATTATGAAAAATTTAGATCCAGACCTATTTATAAATTCATAAGGATAAATTGGGTCATTCTTATACCCTTATTTTAATAAATATTCGCTAAAATAATTATACCACATGCGTCCTGATTGTATCAATCCATATAATTTTTTTTGAAGTTTATCGAACAATTCTTCACGGAATCTTTATACATTTCAGGCATTTTTAGTCCTTCAGAAATTTTCATAAAACTATCGTTGTGTAGTGATCCATATAAGTAGACTGTAATGACATCTATCAAATGCATGTCAAGTTATTCATGAATTGCCGAATTTATAAGATACCTGAAAGGTGATTGCATCCACCACAAGAGAATATGTTCCCATATAATCAACGTCAGATCTTTGCGAAAATTCTTGTGCCATAAATCGTGTTTTATATCTTACGACTTCATTTTTTCTCGTTATTTTTTTCACCAAAGACCTATTTGTAACCCACTATTTTTATATCTTCAGGTGTTAAGACTATCGGTTCAAAAACATCGCGTTTTTCAAGCGAAGCTAATTCAATTAATTTGAATTGCATCTTTGCATTTTGGCCATTATTTTCTCTATCTACATTTCTCGACAGATTTTGGTTCAAAATCCTCATTTTGTTGCATTATTTATATAGCAACATTATAAGCAAAAATATTATCGACAAATATATAATTTCGATGCCATATTTCTCTTGATAAGACATAGTTTATGGAGATCTCTTCATTATGTTTCATTGCTTTTCTTGAGCAGATACTTTCAAATCATGACCATTTTGATCGTTAGCTCCTTTTCATTTTTGAGGATTTTGTAATCTTTGAAATCGATTGATTTATCACATTTTAAGCGCCGTTTAGATTCATTTGTATTAATAAATTGTCCCATCACAAAATCAACTCGAATTGAAGCATTAGTAGCTGAAATATGAGATTTAGTAATTTTAGATAGGTGAGTGAATGCACAGTTGATATTTTGTAAATATATTATCTTTTGAACCTCTAGCTCACATTTATTTGTATGAGGATCTAATGAGATAGTGATAATGCATTTCAATCTATTTTCTTTTTCAGCTGCTAATATTCTTCCCCTAATGCTGGATATATTGATTCATCAAAATAAAATCAATAAATCTTGTTGTAAATAAATCTCCAGTCATAAATTTCAAATTTTTTTTTTACAGTAGAAGGAGATTCATACACAACATATATCACCATCCTTCTATAAGGACCCATCTTTGTTGGAGCAATGGAACATATAATTGTTGAGATATATGCTATTTAACCATGTGTTAAGAAATAATATTTATTAGAGAATAAATATTTGCTCAATATTAATAGATCATATATTTGTTTATGGTGTCTATTTACTTATATAGTAGATGATTTAGTGTGTAGAGTTTTAGCTTATACAAAGAGGATTAAATCAACGGTTCTTATACGTATAAAGTTTTTTGTTCACAATCTAGGACGGAAACTGGACATGCCATCGGGTACGATTTTATCACAAGATTATATGTAATTTATCCTAATTATGGGAACGGTATAGTTCCAACTTCTTGTGTTAGTACATTTTGTATGTATTGAACGAGACCGAGTAGAGATAATTATTTTAGACTGACTGACAAAAACATATTCTCTAAACTATTAAATGTACTTATATTCTTAATCCTGATATAACTATTATGATTTGTATATATTAATTATCGTTTTGATTTATTAGAAGGTGAGATTTTGAGATGAGTCAATATGCTTGGTAAGTTGGATGAAAATAATATATATTGGTGAAATAATAAGTTAGTTGATGGAATCCATGTCTCGTTATAGAGATTGATTGATATGCCTTTTTGAGAAACTTATAAGTTTTCATTGTGTCAAACCTTGCAAGTGGATTTATGAATCCGACACATGATATAAGTTAAGTAGTGCTCTAAAGAAAATTAATCATTAATTTAAATTCATCAGTAATTTAATTTATTGATTAGTATTTAGAATATTAACATGGAGAATTAGATAAGTGTTTAATGGGAAATTACGAAATATAAATAGAGGAGTGCAATTACGAATTTCTAGTGGAATGATTTGTAATTTATTATGGTAAGAATAATTCAAATTAATTATTTGGAATTATTTCCACAATAGGAGGCCTCAATAATTAATTCTGTGGTCCCTCCAGTGCCCATATTTAACTAGAACTCAGAATTCTATTTCTAATGGGAAAAGGGGAGACAAACGCGAGTTTTCTTATAAAAATAAAACAAGCGTGTAATTTTCTGGAAGCAGAACGTATGTTTTGGTTCTCCTCTTTGGATTGGTAAGAATCTCTATAATTAGGGATTCTTCTAACCCTAGATAGACTGATTAGTTTTCTATTCGATACTTGCCCACCCAAGTAAGTATTGAGAGAGTTTGGATGTGACTTGGGATCACTCTAGAAGGCCATAACTATTGTCTATCTTGTAGATTCGCTTGAAGGTCCGTCTATCTTGTAATTCGCTTGAAGGTATCTGTTGACGCTTCAAGAGATATTTATCGGATTAAATTTCAGTATGTTTATGTGTTCTAGCATAAATGATTATTGATTATCTATTAATTCATGTAAGCACTAAATATCATGATATGCTTCCGCTGTGCATATAGTTTTCCAATAATAATGCACATCCAAATATTTTAAGATGAGAAATATTTGGCTCCTGACCAAAAATCAATTGTAATGAAGAGACTTTATGATAGCTTGTGGGTCTGATCCGCACAAGACTCAATGCATGCAAAATACATGACCTCATAATGAAATGGAAAGTTATTTTCCTCATAAGCATTAATTTAGCAATTAATTGGAGACGTTTAATCAATTATTCCACTAGATCATTTTGAGTATGAACATGAGAAACCACATGCTCAACTGTTATCCCAGTTGATATTCAATAATCTTCAAAACCTTGGAATATAAATTCACCCGCATTATCATGACGAATTTTTTTAATTGTATAATCTGAAAATTAGGCTCTAAACTTTATTATCTGAGCAAATAATGTCGCAAATGTCATATTGCGAGTTGATAATAAGCATGTGACCATCTTGTAGATGCATTTATTAAAACCATATAATATTTAAATGGTCCACATGATGAATGAATGAACACACATATCACCCTATATAACTTTCAAAAATGCTGGAGATCCAATTCTCACTTTGATTGTTGATGGTGGTCTAGCAATCAATTTGCCTTGAGAACATACAACACAAGATAATTTTTTAAATTGAAGAATTTTATTGTTCTTCAAACAGGAAATGTGAGTTGTCAATTATTTTGCGCATCATATTAACACGGAATGACCCAACCTGTCACGACACAGGAATAACCCTAGATGTAACATGACATATAGAATCCCGAAGGACTCCATACAAGACACTTGTCCTCATAACATAAGAAAATAGAATAATAAGAGTAAGACACATTTCAAGTCTAAATGTTTTCATAAAAAAAGCGAAAGTATAGACACTTTGTCTCATCATAGCCATCTATTACAATATTCAATGAAATAGGGCCAAGCCCATATAACATGTTCAAAAAAGAAAATTACATGAAAGAAACTAAACATAGGAAATCCATCCTCGAACCATGAGGACTCACCAAGCTCGGGAAAACAATCAAATCCAAGCTCTAACCACAAGAGTGACCACCTTGAGTACTGGACCCTACATTTGGGAAAAATGTAGACAAGAGTGCGCTAGTACAAAAATGCACTAAGTATGATAGTCATGCATAAAACATTTAAACATGCTAAAAGGAACATTTCATTTTAAAACATGAAATTTACCAAGTTAAACATAATATAAGAGGTTAGGAATCATAATTCATACAACATAGGCCATATAAAGCTTCATCATCTTTAAAACCTTTGAAGTCATATACAAAGCTTCTTGAGTAACCATAGTTCATTATTCATGTTCTTTTCGTGGGAATAAGCCTTAACCGACATGAGACCATGTGAGATAAACATGATCACCCGGTGTTAACACTCCGAAAAGGGTTGTCCTACTTGCCTAAGATAGAACCATGGTTTGTTAGCTTAGGTGGATCTACTAACTAAATATCCTACGGGGGCACGTAGTTTATGAGATAATGAGATTGTTACTAGAAACCAGACTCAACTTGCGTAAAAGGTCTTCATCTCATGAGATATACTTGGAAAACCCTGAGTCAACTAAAGTAAGAGGTTCCCATTTGGAAGCCGAACTCAACTAGCGTAAAAACTTCCATCTCATATTCAATATCCACTGGATGCTAAGCATTAATCTCAAGAGTACTTATTAAGTCTTGACTTAACTCATGTATCATGGAAGGATATCCTTGACAATCAATTCAACTTAAGTCCATTAGGACGAGAAAACTTTCACCGTCCATTTCTACATGTAAATCTTAGATTCAATTAGAAAATTGGTACAAATTTTGAATTTCGAAGTCCTCTTTTCCTTAATTTGATCCGAATTCCCAATGGATTTCCCCCCTTTCTCAATCCCAATTTCAGCCCATAAATACCCATGCTTTCACTGTTAACAAAAAACAAAACAAAAAAAAAAGAATACAGCCGGCGAGCATAGAAATAAAAACACAAAACTTACCAGCTATATTGTTGTATACTAATATTTTGGATAGTTCTCAAGATCATTAAAACGAGAATTTCAGTTTTTTGTTTAGTCCTTTTCCTCGCTTATTTTTGCTTTGTTCGTCGGAATTCTCGAGTCGTATTTCGATGGTGAGAGCTTTTTGTCGCTCGTTTGTTGCAGTTTGCTGCCCAGGAAAAGGTAAATTCTTTCTGTTGTTCTTTCGTGTTTGCTACAATCATTCTCTGCGTTCCTGCTCATGTGTTCCTAGTTTCTTTTCATATTAGATTTAAGCAAAAATGGATGATTACCTAGCTAGATTCTTTAAGTTATTGAAATCTCTCCTACTGTCTGATTGAGGCGTAGTTGTGAATCTTTAGCTGATTTGTTTGTCTTGATCAAATTGCTAGCATCTTGATTATCTTCATAATCTTAAGTATTGAATCTGCCTATACGTACCTAGTTTGTCTCCCTCTTGTTCATCCAATAGTATTTGTAAGATTTATTGCTTGTGTAGCCGTTTCTTAGCATCTTATGCTTATTGTTGTAAATGAATAATCTCGCAGCTTCATGTTTGTGCTATTAACATTCCTCAAGCATGCTATTAGCTCCGATTCTCTGTTAGGAACCATTGTTCGGATGTCTATGTGTTTCCTTAGCATCTTCTTTGGTCCTATTTCTCATGCTTCTTCGTAGTCGATCTTATTTCATGTGCTAATTGGATGCCTGCTCATTTTAATTTCTAGTTTTTCAGTACTTTAGCTTGAATAATTTCCAGAATCTGTATTTCATCAATATAGCTGAAACCCTTTCGTTACGTGGTGAAAAATATGTCTTTTTTTGATACATATACCTTTTAATATAGTTAATTACTTATTTAAGATCAAGCGTTATTTAAGTTGCTCTATCCAAATTCCAACTTCCTGCTATGCTTTTAATTTTATATCTTTGGGATAATTGGTCATTGAAATCTCATGCTACTGTTATCACCATGTTTTCTATTACTACAACATATTTGGTGCCATATGTTTAGAGTTATCAAATTGATAGATCACTGCTCTTAATTTCCTTAACTATCATTTGTTCTTGTTCTAGTATATTGATTGAGTTGGACTAATTTTATATTTATAAGAGTTATGCCTTCAAGATGTATGTCTTGTTGTGAATATTTATTTGAGGTAAAAATGTCTCCTCAGAATCCCTTACTACTGTTTTCTGAAACATCACATCAACTTGAATATTTAGATGATTTTAGTCTTCTATTCCAACTTGTTAGGCAGTAGGTGGATTATGCACTCTCATGGGTACATGTAGTTACGTATAAGATTCTTTTTATTTTGTTTTTAACCTGTTTTGATAAGACTATGATCCTGGTTAAGACATGATTGTATCCTTGATTCATTTTGCCTCTTTTCTAAACCTTATTTTTATTTCTATTTTTATGTTGCATGTGACAATAATCCGAGCTCACTTGGGACTCATCCCTCGCACTTTTTTCGAGTTGAATTCCTTCAAGTCAGCTGCATCAACGTCTGAAGAAATTGAAAGCTGAAACATGGAGAACAGAAACTCTATACATCGGATATACACAGATATACAACAAATATATACAAAAACAAAAATTGAGCCAAGAGCCCAAATCAGTAGCGAGTTTGGCCCCAAAAAGGGCCCAAATTTATCTTCTCATTTATTCTCCTAAATTATTTAATTATGATTATTTATTGTTGATTTTTATTAACTTTAACTTTAAATAACTTAATTGAATTCCTCAAAAGACGAACTATATTTTTTGTGTTAATTTATTTTAATAATTTTTTTTTTATCAACTCTTATACTTTTATTGAAATTTTTTAGTCAAAACCTTTTATTTATCCTTCAATTAATTTAAAATAGTTTTCATGCTTTATTTGACCAAATTGATTCAAATTCATATTTCTAAAATGATTCAAATAAATTCTAATTAATCTAGTTTCTCTTAAAATCTATATACTTGTAATTTAAGTCAAATGTTTCAATTAAGGTCCCCTTTTCTTAAAAATAAAAAAAAATTGTTCTTTGTTTGACTTTTTTTTTCAAGTTAGTATTGTAATTTTTATAATCATTTTCTAAAAAAATAGTCAAAAAATATTTAATCAAAGTCGTAGGATAACCGCGTGTTAGCAAGCGCTTCAAATGCCTTAAAAACTTTCTTGAAGCGTAAATAATAACCTCTTACCAATTTTTTTTTAAATTTATAAGGATTTATCGGTTATTTTTTTTAAATTAAGTTTTCTTATTTTCTTTAAAAAATTAAGTGACGACTATTTTCTAAGTACTTTTCTTAAATTGGCTTCTACTTAGAACATTTTAAAAAAGTGATTTTTCTAAAGATAGTAAAAATCAGCATAACAACTAGTTACCGCAGGCCAAATGACGTCAGTACATCGAATGTACAAGCATGCAAGAGGAAATCTAAAACATGACATAAACTTGAACTGGAACTGAAAAAACAACTTACCTCATCTCAACCCAAATCAACCTCAACTCAATTCAATACAAAGCAATAACAACAATGCAATATACATAAATGGTTTTAAAACAATAGATAACAACTCAATCTATTGAAAAATACAATATATCTCTGTTTGTATGCAAAAATAGAAAAATAAACTCTAGCAAACAACCCTCCTCCAAGAAAAATTGTGCTATGCCCCCGATCCCTAAGAGCGAAAGAGCTGCATGGTAATCCCTAGGTTGCAGCACGTCCATTCGTTAACTCCTGCGTCGTTGCTGCCATTTCTAGGACCGAAAGACGCCTCACCTGCACAGGTACTTACGTAGTGTAGTCTCAGTCGCACATTCAACATAGAGTTCGAACTTATGTGCCTTCCAGAACCAGGGTATTTGATCCAGCTGCGTACGATTAGCCAGCCTTGCAACGGCTCATTCGGAAGGGCTCTGTATATTTTTGGGGTGTAACATTGTGGTTGTTCCCTCTCCTTTCACTCGAGTGACTTCGTACCTATCCTTACCGAGAAAAAAGAGTTCTAGAGGCATCTTTCATCCATATCTATTTTGGTTTTCCTGCACCATACTTCAATCTACCTCTTCTTCGATCCAGAATTCCCAGCAAATCCTTGACTCCTCGAATAAGAAAATTTTCTAACTAACAACCATCACTATGAGCTATGTGATCATACAACGTCTAGACCACACTGCCAGAACTGTCATATACTTTGCTGGGGTATAGAACTCCTTAACTAAGTGGATCCACTAGCATATGCATAAAAGCAATAAGTAATCATCTAAAAAGTATGACCCTTTCTACCCACGTTGACTACTGTTACGACCCAAGGGTCCCCCCCTAGATGTAACATGGAGTAATTGACCCCTCTCATACAAGCCCTTAGCATATCATGAACATAAGATAATAGAAAAGTACGGAAAATTTAAAACTTTTTACAATCGAAGTCATTTTTATAAAAAAAAAGCAGATGTCTTTCTATACTTTGTCTCAAACCATCTAATACAACTTTTGAATAAAACTCTTGGGACATAGACCATACAATAGTCTCAACATGAAAATAAATTATAAAGGAATAATGGGTTTATCCTCGAAGCTACGAGGACTCACCAAGATCTTCAACTCCTTATCTCTTTAGAAACCTATCTCCAAATAGCACTCAAGTCTCCAAACCCTACATTTAATTAGAATGTAGGCAAAGTATGTTTAGTACAAAATGTACTAAATATCTTAGCTAGCATAACCATAAGACCATTAGACAAGGGTTAGTCAATATAAGACATAAACCAACATCATATGAAATACTTCATGAAAAATAAATTACAAACATAAGAGACAATATCATCATAATAATCAAGGTCTCCAACATAAGCACCATATAAGCATCATTTTACTCTTAGTCATCTATACCACAATAAGTCTATTTTTAAGTAATGTCAATGCATACTTTGTGCAATGCATGAAATAGATCCCATACTACCCTTCACACTAAGCATAACCTTAACGTCATCTTAGTCATACTCACCCTCCTTTGGTCTCATTACAAGATTACTTCATATAAACAAGGGAACTATCACCTTTAGTCAATCATATCATGTCGAGGAAGGCAACTATAGCACAATCCTATCTAAGCATACACCATAAGCACAAATCATAAAAACAAGGAAAGGAACATACCATAGATACCTTTAAAGCATACTTTTGTGCAATGCATAAGTAGGATCCCATACTCTTACCCATACTAAGTAAGCTTCTTGAGTACCGATAGTTCACAACTGATACTCTTATTTTTACTACTACACTATTTTAGACATAAGCCTTAACTGACATAGACCATGTGAGCTAACATGGAATTCGATATCTACCCCACACTGAAAAGGGGTTGCTCTACTTGCTGAGGGTAGAACTATACTCTTAGATTGGATGAAACCAATGGCTAAGTAACCTATGCGGACACATAGTTATGAGTAAAGGGGATTGCTTCTAGAAACCTGGCCTCTAGTATCGTGAGGGATTCCATCCCACGAGATTGCTCCTATGAACCTGAACTTTACTAACGCAAGAGCTCCCATCTCAAAAAGATTTTTACTAGAAACCTGACCTCTAATAATGTGAGGGCTTCTATATCATATCAATATCCACTCGGTACTAGGCATTAAGTCCCATTGAGTTAACATTAAGTCTTGACTTAAGTTCATATTTGTGAAAGAATGTCGTGACACTAAATCCAATATAACTCATACTATAGCTCATTAGATCATGCGTGGGCAACTATTACCTTCCATGACCTGTTTATGATGGCTCTAGAGCTTTTGATTCAATTAGGTGAGACTAGTTTTACAACCTTAGAATCACTGCATGTGACAAAGCTTTCACATTATGTAATATTCATGCATGAGGGTGTATATGTAATTAACCTTTCAACAACACTACAACTAGGTCATGAACATGTACTTTACTCTCAAAGTGTTCTAAAGCATGTCCTAAACTTCATAAATCATGCATACTATCATATCTTGTCCCTTTTTAGGGTAAAAGCTCACATTAATTCAACACATCTAGAATGACTACATTAGACATGGATATAAGCATAATTCAAGTAGTTCAATTACTACAAGCCTAATTTCACACTTCACCTCCTTGAGGTGCAAATCTTACTTTCACCTTTCCACTTAGGGTCCAAGCACTAGTGCATGGACATCCTCTTAACCCATATGATTCTATCACTTTATGCATCCAAGCCTTTCGTGAGGTTAGGTATTAAAGTCTCATCATAGTCATTCTCTAATGTCTACCCATTATCTCATAAGCTTCACTATTGGAGCCTTAACATACATAATTCGTCATATTGGATTTGCCCTCAAAACCCATCACTATGTGACAACTTCCTTCATATCAAGTTCATACTTTTAGCGACCCACAAGTACACCCTAGAAGAAGATGACACTCTTGAGTCGCCACACGGCGTACTTGACCCTTCGGAGGTCTTGTACAAGCCTCTTAGCTATCATTCATTACATAAGTATGAAAAGTAGTGCGGAATTAAAATTTTTCACAACAATAATAATAAGAAACTTCTTTTTATAAAAGCTAAGGAATAAGTCTCATCGTCACAAGCCAACTTAAAGGAAAATCTTAAATATCTTAGGGTCACAACCCTTTACATTGAAAGAAATACATAATAAGTCTTATGCAAGTCCTAAAGAAGAAACCAAAGAAACATAGACTATGTCCTCGAATATATGAGGACATACCAAGTATTGAGAGAGTTAACTTCCCAATCTTTTCCTTCTAGGAACCTTCACTTGCCTTCAACCTATAATTATAGAGTATACAAAAGTATGGGGTTAGTACAAACATTGTACTAAGTAAGGCATTATGCAAAAATATGCAAAAGAGGACATTTTAATTGGAATAAACCTTTCATACTATTTTAGTAAAACCATCATAAACAAGTCACAAAATATCATATAAGTCACCATTTAGCACATAAGGTAAGACTTTCATAATTTCAACATAAAGTCATACTTTACAGTAAACCCATTTATTATACAGACATTTCCTATCCAAAGTTATCCTAAGATTCACTAAGGTAAGACATGAAAAAACCGCCCACACAATCTCTTCAATACACACCTAAGTGATCCTTAAGACTATCAAAGATAAGCATACTTCATTTCATTTAACAAGTCAACATTCAATACTAAGGACAGTAGAGAAACATACATGCATTTAGGAACTTCACATAAGGACCATCCTCCAAGACAACCCCCAAGTGTCATGACCCAAAGTACACCCTAGAAGTTAGGGCATACTTCACGTCTAAACACGACATACTTGGCCTCTCGGAGGTCTTGTACAAGCCTTTAGACATCATTCATAGCATATATACAAAAAATAGTGCGGAACTAAAACTTTTCTTTCAAAAAATAATGCGAAATCATTTTATAAAACTTCTAACATATGTCTCAAAAACTATCAATGACATCATGAGTACAATAGTCTTGGGTCACAACCCATAAAAGTCTAACATAGAAAAGAACATAAAGACGATATAAGAGTGATGTCCTCGGATGCTATGAGGACTCACCAATCTTCACTTCTTGACAAGCCTTGGAAACTCTACCCTTGCAAGCAACTCAATCTCCTCAAGACCCTACATTGGATTAGAATGTAGGCAAAATATGCGTTAGTACGAAATATACCAAGTATGGAAACTATCATACCAAAACATAAGATATCTCAAAGGGTTGTTCAATAATAGACATAATCATAAGAGATAAAATCATAAGCATATCATGAATATCATAATCATAATAAAGCATCATAAAGCATATAAGAGTTCATACTTAACTCATTGTCCTTCTTACTCAAATGAACTACTTGACAAGCCACGTCCAAGTATACTTGTGCAAGGCTAAGGTAGCATCCCATACTACTACCAAAGCTAAGTACCTCCCTTTGGTCATTCTTGATCATAATCCACTTTCACAATTAAGACCTAGATTCATCATAACATATGAGCACTATGCCCCTAGGCCACCTCAAGCATACTTGTGAAATGCATGTGAAGCATCCCTTTCTACCTCACACACTAAGCATGTCTTGAAGTCACCATAATCCCTTCCATTTTAGTTTAGGAGTATCTAGTAGACCTACTTCATATTTGACAAGGAACTATCATCTTAAGTCAATCATGTCATGGAAAGCAATCATAGCCACTACCCAAGCTACACATACATCATTTAGGGGTCATGTCATAGGTAGCTTCAAGTCATACTTGTGCCATGTATGGATAGCATCCCATACTACCATCCATACTAACTTTTTCTCTAGACTAACCTAATACAATCTAAATAAGGAATGATACAACCATCCTAACCACCATTCAACCAATTATGTAGATGCAAGCTAATCTATAGGGGAGCATGAATCCTCAACCCTAAGCTATCATGAGAAACTAATCCCAAGCTATTTCATGAAATACATCTTGCATGCAAATAAAGCTACCATTAGGAGAGTATAGGACTTTCCTCTAGAGCTACCATGAAATGGTTTTGGCCAAACCAAGTCAAGCTACCATGATCAAGCATCCTAGCAATACAAGACCAAGCTAAACATGAGAGAGTTTACTTCCTCCATCCCAAGCTACCATGAAGTTCATTACCTCAAGCTATCATAAGTAATTCAACTCAAGCTTCCATGAGATTCAACATCTCAAGCTACCATGAGTATTTCAACTCAAGCCTCCTTGAAATTTAGTATCCCAAGCTACCCTTGAGATCTATCATCTCAAGCTATCATACCTTAGTCTTGTCTCACCAAGTCTATTACACATGAAGTGATCATATAATCCATATTCAAGCTAATCTAGTTCATCTTGTCTTGATTCATTTTAGGTTCTTAGGTCAACCTAGAACTCATCTATGTGAGGGAACTTGTTTCTCCTATCTTGTTCATGTATTGGTGTAAAGAAGAAAGAAAACATCATTACAATCTCCTCATAATGACTTCACCCCCAAAGCCCTAAATACCATGGTATACAAGCCCCACAATCGATCACTACCTTCAATCCATCAAAATACCTGCTCAATTACATGATAATTCATTCACTTAGATCATTAGAAGGCAATTCTAGTCATACTTGGTCACATAGGTCCAATTCCAACTTTCAAGTCAAGATCATCTTTGATTTATTAAGCCTACTTCAATTCATATCTAGGTGATTCAATCATGATCAATTAGTATACAATACAATTTAATTAAGAAGATCAACTTAGAACCTCCATCTAGCCTCTAATGCCTAAAACATCCATGATCACCTTCAACATCAATTGCTACAATTCACCGTGAAAACTTCATGAAAACATCGCATAATCAACACATGAACATAATTTAATGTTACCCACTAGATTGGGATCACAATAAAGCCTTACCCACTAGATTGGGATCACAATCAAGCCTTACCCACAATGCAATCACAACCTATCCTAGATTGGGGTATTTTGGATTCACAATTGAAGGATAACTAGGGGAATCCATGAATGGAAGAATCCATGGATGAATAAGCTTAACATATCTTAGATTATAGCCTTAAACCCAACTTTATTCCTTGGTGAATTCGTCCTACGAGTAGTCCCCAATTTCTCTTCTTCTTCAATGGTGTTCTTGAGAGAGTTTTGCAGAGGGAGAAGTTTTAGTTTTTGATTTCTTATTGGGTGTTGGGCTTTTGACTTGGGAAAGGGTTTAAATAAGTCTTAAAAACTGTTTCTAACTGACTCCCAAATTACCCAATTACCCCCACATCAATTTGACCCCTTTTAGACAAGTCAATCTCAACTTAAATTTTTGAAACTTTCATCGGGAAACAAGTCCGCTATGCAGAGCTTCTCCCGCATGATTTTGGAAAATAAATCCCAAAACAGTAGAGTCCGCGCTGTGGTCCGTGACGCAGACCAAATTTTGGTCCTTGATGAACCAAGTCCGCGATGCGGACTGGTTCCACCATAGTGTATTTTTTTGCTGCCTTGGGCAGTTTGCTAGCCCAAGGTTGAGTCCTCCTGAAAGACCCCTATGGTGGTCCTTGGGAGTCATTCCCGGACGTTTCCACCCTAAATACGTCCGTATAGATGTTAGGAACCTTACATATCCATTTGAGCTCTAAACACAACTTAAAACCTCATGAAACATACTAAGTCACTCAAGCAGGTCTCAAGGCTAACTTTCTAACGTCATCGGACGTTTGACCTCCAAACTCTTCCAAACTTTACACAGTGCCTCTAAACACTAATATTAGTCATTTTAAGACCTTATAAGATCATTACACACTCATGTTAGGCTCTATATTGCCCTAATTTATTTTGGGGTGTTACACCAAGTTACACTTAGTGCAATGTGAAAGTAACATCCCATACTACTACTCCCACCTTAGTGCTCCTTAGGAATTCACTTAGACTAGGCACATCACATTCATCATATACATAGCTTTAATAATACAAAACATAACATCATCATGCTTTCTTAACATTAGACATAAAGTCACATTACTTCATTTACATCATATAATTACCCATTCATTCATCTTCATATAGAGACACACCAAGACTCCCTCCAAAAGCCTACTTGTGCAATGGATATATAGAGTCCCATTCCACCACCTACCCTAAGTAGTACACCCTTAGAAGACTTAGTTCATTACATTCATTTGTGGGGGATAGCTTTAATTGACATAGACCATGAGAGCTAGACTTGGAATCCCGGTATTTACCCCTACCGGATGAGGTATCCCCACTTGCCTAAGGTAGGGTCATTCTCTTTAGCCTTTACATGGATTCTCCAATAGCTACACCTATGCGGGCGCATAGTTAAGGGATAAGGGGATTGCTTCTAATTAACTCATTCTTTACTAACGAGGAGCACTCATATCAAGAGGTACATTGGATACAACATCTCTACTCACAGAGTGTACCCACCCCTTCTTCAAATCCTCTCGGTGCTAAGCATAACTCCCCATTTTCATAACTAGTGTTCTTTAGGTTTAGTAGGGAATGGTCTAGAAACTTCGTCTCTACTCACGAAGAGTGTCTAACCTACGATCCCCCATTCACATTCATAAAATTCATTCCTACATTCAAAGTGTGTGTGTGACTACATGTGAGCACACCTTTCACATAATTACCATATTCATAAGTTGATTTCAAAACATACTTGTACCTTAATTTATCATAATCACACACTAGCATGCTTCCCTTATACATATACTTCATTTAAACATGACATTCCCAAGATATACATTAACAACTTCATAAGACATATCAAGCATATACATCATGATCATCATTTCACTTCACATACTATGCCTTCAAGTCCATACTCAGAACACACACACACACACACACACACACACACATACACACACACACACATATATATATATATATATATATATATATATATATTTTCATATACTTCAAGTAAACACCGCCACCAAAGGTGAACATACCACTCAAAATCACTTCAACTAATTGGACCCTTTTTCCAAAGTCTAATATTACTTAAAAACGACGTGACCAATTCTGGAAAGTGGCTGCGCGTTGCAGAGGCAGCTCCTGATTTTGCCTCTCAACATTTTTGAGGCAGTGAGCCTCGTGCCAGCCGCACAACGCACATGCATCTTTAGTGCCAGGCGCACGACGCGAGGTCGCCTCCACATCTAGGTGCTGCACGCTGCCTATCGCAACTTCCTTGTCCAACGTTTGGGTCCTTCTTGGGGACCCTTAGGGTGGTCCCCGGGGAGTCGTACTCGAATGTTTTGACCCTTGGTATTTTTCTCTAGGAACTAGGGTCATTCCCACTAGTTTTGGACTCCAAACAACACCTAAAATCATGCACAACAAACAAGGACACACTAGCACACACAAGGCTAGTTTCCGAACGTCTTGATCATTCTTTAACGTTTAACTTCCAAACTCACCAAACTGACCTCAAACACTAAAATTCACTACTTTAACACATTATTATCCCATGATACACTTGCAAATCTCTAGTTAGACCTATTTGATTATGAGGGTCACTACAATACTCATGCCTAATATCATGTATAGAAATCTGCATTATACATTGGCATCATCATGACTCAAGTCATCCACATATTTAAGCATTCATTAGATATTTTAGGTAGGTAAAGATCTTTCATCGGAATTCTATTCATTGGCCTTGTATTCACATGTAGATTTTACTCTCAAAGTATTAGCATAAATAGTTTATCATATTAGCTTTACTCTAAAGCCCTAGTGATAACATTCACAACTACAAGCCTAACACTCAAGTTTTACTTCTTACTACATTCATTCACACCTAGATTTCACGGTATTATAATTACATTCTTAATTACTAAGTGACTCTAGTCATAATTCACCATAAAGGTTCAACTTTAACCTTACAAGTCAAGATAAATCATATGAACTATAGTTTAATTCAATTCATATCTATGTGATCCTAACTTTGAACAATATGATCCTAACTTTGAACAATTACTACATATGATAACAATCCTAGAAGATCTATCAAGGATCATCAATTTCTCTTCACAAGGCATAAACCCACATACTTCGATTTCATCAACTTAGACTAGGGTTTAACCATAGAAATTACATAAATTCATCATAATATCATAATTCAATACTAATACAATTATAATTAGGTATTATCTACTAGACTGGAATCATACCTAAACCCTACCCACAATGTAAGAAGAAACCCTAACAAATTGGGGTTTTGACTTCACAATTGGGGGAAAAACCTAGGGGGCTCTATGGGGGAAGAAACCGTAGATGAATAATCTAACATGATTCAAATCCTAGAAAAATCTTGAAAAGTTGGAGGAATTTTGACCTAGGTTGCGGCCCTTTTTCTTCTTCCCCTTCACTTCGAGAGATAGGATTTCTTCGAGGGAATTCATTTTCTTTGAAGAATGAGTTAATTAATTTAGTTTAGGGGTTTATTAGGCTTATATAGAAAGTTTAATAACTACTAACTGACATCCCTTAACCCCTAACTAATTAATGAATTAACCCCAACTCCTAACTAAAAACTAAAGTCATGAAAACTGCCCTCACTCATGAAACCACCACCCACGGACCGTGGGTGGGGTCACGGAGTGTACTGCACTTCCATAGGTGCTGGTTCTGAGGCTGAAAATGCGGGCCTGTGAAGGCCTTGACCCACGACCCCAACCTACGGGGCATGGGTCCACCTATGGCCAGTAGGTGGCCAACGTAGGTTGATGCAATTTTGGTAGTTTTAGGGCTATTTTGAGGGTCCTCCTCAAGGATACCTTTGGTGGTCCTTGGGGGGTAGTACCTTGACACCCTAACCCGAAAAACTCCATTATAAGTATGGGAATCATTTTTACAATTTTAACCCTCAAATCAAACTCTAAAACTCTTTCGAAAAGCTCTAGAACTCTCTAGTTCAACTTACTAGCTTCCGGGGGCGTAACAATAACCCCCTCTTGGGATCATTCATCCTCGAATGATGACTAAACACTTCTTAAGGTCTCAAGTCTAAACTATCAGCCCATCATGAATGCAACATATCTAAATGCACACAACCTAACAATAAAACTTCGATTTCAAGCTAATCTCATTCAATGAAACAAAAGGGAGTAGGAACTACTTCTACAAAAAAAAATGCATGAAATTCTATATCTACTCATTTTCAAGGAGGAACTAACATCTCCTAGTTAAAACATGCTAGACACACACTCATGGAGATTAAATGCAATTTACTATCAAAATGCATTTATTCTAGGAGAATCTTTCAACTCCCAACTAAGGCATGCTCATTAAATCATCTCATAAAGTCTATATGCAACTCTACTCAAATGCACTACAACATGAGGCAAAACAATGAATATAAGTCATTTCTATCAAGAATTAACCATTTTCATGAACATACATCACATAAGAAGATCATGGAAGCATACAATTCACACATGACTTCATATAAAAGCAAATCAAGAGGAACCTATCATATCAAGCTACAATAGGAGTAGAAGGAAAATGACGAGGACATTGGGACATCTCATTGGCCCTTGGCTTCCCAAGTAGCAATCTCACCTAAAACCCTCACTAAAGGACACTCCATACAACTTCATGGAACAACTTTCTTGTTATTCTATTTCTTAACTTCTGGTCCAAGATCTCTACCGATACTTCTATATTAGAGAGGTTCTCATTAAGAAACCCTAGATCACAAGCAATCCTACTAACACTACTCAAGATCTCATATGAGCCTACGAAGCCGGAACTAAACTTCTCATACTCTTGATACCTTCTCAAGGTGAAAATTTCAAGCAAACCTAACTCATGAACATCAAGAATACTCAACAACCTTGCTATCTAAGCACATTATCTCCCCCTTGGGAGAAAGCCCATTCAAACTCTTTTGAGCATCACTTCCTTCAATTCTAAGGTCGAAGCAAGTTATCACTAAGTTTTCACATCATCACACCAAATGATACTAAACCATGGTGAATTATACTTCTACTCTTCTTACAAGATTCTATTCACTCATCCACCTAGGCATTATTTAATACTCTATTCCACCAATCTATCAACAAACCTCAAAACTCATCATGACTAAGGCCTCATTTGTTTCTGTTAAGATTAAGAGGTCTGGATCTGAATACACATCTGAATATTAATATTTGCATTAAGATTTGAGTGTTTCGATCTGAATACACATCTGAATATTAAGATGTGGTCTCTAAATCTGAACACCAAGTAATTAATGCTGTTTGTTTTTAATATCTGAATGTTAAAGTGAAATTGAACATTATATTAATAAAATATTATAAAATTTTCATTTCAACAAAATATATCACTTTTTATAAAAAAAAAGTTTTAAAAGTTTTAATAATCACGATTTGGAGTACTATTTTTTTCATTCGAAAACCTTGATAAACAACAATATACCAAACATATTATTGCAACCAGTGTTCTTGACACACATCAATACAAGAAAATTATTAATATAAAAAAAAATACTTGAAAGGATTTATGAAAACTTACCAGTTGGGAAAAAATGGTGTTTGATTGAGAAAAGTGAGATTCTTTTAGTTATGAGATAAAAAGACACGCCCAAAGCAGAGAAACTATGATTTATTATTTGATAACTTATCAAATTAGTCTGAATGGTGTTAAGAGTCTCCTACAGATCTGATTCGTTCAGACCTCTTCAGACCCATTAAGAGGCTTTTTAAATAATAAAACAAATGAACTTAATGGGCTGAATCTGAATGATTCAGATTTAGACCTAAAAACCAAACATACTTAATGGGATGAGTCTGAATGATTAAGATTCAGACCTCTATTAAGTGCAAGCAAATGAGGCCTAAGTCAGGTTCTACCATCAACTAAGCCTAACCACACAAAAACATTACTAGGTAGGCACACTATCTCCCCCTTGAGAGTGATCCTACACAAATTCTTCTAAATATCTTTCATGACATAAAGGAAACAATGAAGCAACATTCATACTAAATATAATATAAATGTCCATCATCTCAAATCTATCCAGTCACATAACCATAATTGGCAGCACAACCAACCTCTTTTTCTCAATCGCTACTTGTAGCATAAGACCTTCGAGTAGTCATATCCTAAAGACAATCTTATAAGGAATAGGAGAGAGACCTTATAGAGTGAAACTCCATGGAAAGACTTAGAGAATGAAGAACTAGGACTTCCTAAGCATCCAATAGCCTCCTATTCATAAATATGGTGCGCTTCACATTTATGAACAAAACCCTACTAGACGTGGTTTGAGACAATCCTAAAACCATTCTAAACCTTTTTCTCCCATTACCAAGTTTGTTACGACCCAGGGGTACCCCCTAGATGTAACATGTCCTACTTGACTCAGGAGGAATCTCATTAAAGCCCATTGCATATCATGAACATACGATAATAGAAAAGTACGGAAAATTTAAAATTTTTTCAAGTAATTTTTATAAA
>CM040618.1:57969282-58205696 GCA_022817965.1 Solanum lycopersicoides
GTGGAACTTGGTTGTCCCAGCAGCTGCTCCTACTCTTTCCCCGACACGTTCCCCTTGTGTTCATTTTCTGAAAAAAAGTAAGAATTGATGTTAGATACGCTCATAACACCAAGAAATCAGACATTAAGGAAAGCACGATAAGATCAGAAGAAGGGAAATTTTCCTACGCATCATGCAGTCTCTAATTCATGATAGTGGTGCACTTCACTACCATAACTTAGAAACTACTCGATGTGGTTGATGTGAACTTATTATCCTTGGAATTTAACCTAATGCTCTGATACCAACTTTGTCACCGAATCTAGACCCAGACGAGACCGGTCGTTGACCTCTCAGAGGTCGCAGACAAGCCTACATACGTCGTCGTTACTTCATCTAGGTTAATTTTAGCGGAAAATTTGAACTTTTGTTTACTTAAACTTTATATTGGAAAACATTGATCTCACATAATACTATCTACGTAAACTCATAAGCGTTCACAACAACCATCTAAATCAAGATAATCAAATGAAATATATAGTCATAAATTTAGAGTTGCCAAAATAGCACCAATACAACGTCTGAAAGTAAATACGAAAGAAACGCTAGTGGAACATACTCCACTAGCTCATGCCTACGTCTACGCTAGAATAAATCAGTAAGCATCCTCGAAAGCATGAGGGCCTACCAAATCCGGATGAAAGCTCCACGTCCGGATAACTTCTGCGTCGACTCGTAAGCTCTAACGTCCAGCTGCACCTGCACCTAAAAGTAGATAAATGTATGGAATTAGTACACACTTGTACTAAGTATGGTATATGCAAGCACACACCACGGACATGCATGATTTAGAATAGCTCTCTCCTAATGATATGAGTTATGGAAAGTCAAGTCAGTGGACTTGCCAAAATCGGATTAGGAAAGTCATGCCATGAGAGTAACATGCATCATCATACTTATCATATTGCACACAACACATAACATATTGCATATAGCACATAACATATTGCATATAGCACATATCATATTTCATTTCATTCGTTCATATGCCATGAGACCTGGAATCATGGACTTAACATTAGGACTTCCCAAAATGAGGGCTCAACATATGGGACCTCAACTAGGGAGCCTTCTTTAGCAAACACAGAGTCTGCTTCATTCATTCATACGTACTTCATTTCATTTCATTCATAGGCTAGTGTAAACACCAGCTATACCTAGGATGTAGTTTAAGACTCTCATTGGGTTCACTGTGCAATGACTAAGAATGACCTAGTGTCATTACATAAGTCTAGTTCACCTCTTGATTATCCTACCCAAACACCTTTGGTATCGTTCATTTCATTGTGTGCATTACATGAGGCTGGCCTCATTCTTTCTTTGGGAACTTTAACTTTAACCGACATAGATCATGTGAGCTCCATGAAATCCTGTGTCTACCCCACACCGAAAAGAGGTGGAATCACCGGCCAAAGTGAAACCAAAACATGCTAGCGTATATAGGGAATTGAACCCTGCTAGATCCCTATGTTGGCTGCATAGGTTCAAAGACTAGGAGATATAAGGAGACCCATACCCGTCTGGACGGACAGTCTCATCTCATGAGAATTACACGAACCTCTGCCTTCCCGAAAGAAGGAATCGCCACTCATAGCTAGCCTATCGGTGCTCAGTATAAAGTTCCATTACATTCATCTCATACATCATAGAAGCTGGCTTCTAGCATGAGGACATCATAGCTCATTAGATGATTTCTCATCTCATCATTAGTATTAAGTATATTAACTTTAATACTTTCATTAGAGTGTTCATAGAGACTGGTCTCTTCATTAACTTTACACTCTCATAGGTGAGTACGTTTTGGTAACATTTACTTAGGCTCATTTGAGATTGCTCTCATATTTCACATTAGCCTCTTATCATGTTGTCACCACATTCATTAGTCTTAGCACATTTGCCCTTCATAATTACTCACCCCTTTTTACGTGAATGTTCATTTCATCATATGCCAATGCACTTGGCCTTTTAGTGTGTTTCACACTCTTACTTAACACTTCTGGGGTCACATCATTCATTACATAACATCTTAGGTTCACTTACTTTTAAACGTATGCTGACTTATGGATCCATACATACAAGCCATGAGGCTTCATTCGTAATTCGTCTAAGTGATTCATACTTACCCAAGGTTATGTGTACAAGACTTATGCATCTTGTAAGTATGCCAAGATCTCAGTTTCGATCCTTAAGGCAGCATTCATTTAATCATTTATTCACGTACGACTTATGTGTCAATACGGAATTGGGCAAGGGAACCCGATTTCGAATCCCTTGGACAACACTTACGTTTTTTTTTCTATTTTTATTCTCGGCTAGGGACCCGATTTCGAATCCCCTCACCTACACTTTCTTTGTTTCCTTTTTCCCCAATTTCCCTTAGACGTCTAGGCTTAGGAGATCCGAGATCGAACCCCACACCTACGTTTATTTATTTTCCTTTTTCCTTAAACTCTTTTCTTGTTGACGAGAGAGTGTGGGATCGAACCCCACACCCACTTTATTTTTCTCCTTAATTCTTTTCATTCGGCCGAGAGGTTGTGGGTTCGATTCCCACATACCTCATTTTATTTTCTTTTAATTCTTCCTCATGTTTGACCGAGAGGTTGTGGGTTCGAACCCCACACCTCATTTTATTTTATGTTTTTTTTCGGTCAAGGCACCGGTTCGAATCCCACATGCCACATTCTTTAATTAAATTTTATAATATATTATGTAGTGAGGTTGGGTTCAATCCCCAATGACCTCACATTATTTTGTTCTTTTTAAAGTTTCCAAAAATTTCATAAGTGGCCGAAACCAAATTCAAAACTGGAATTTGACCACATTTTTGCAGCCTATTTCTCACCCTCTTTCACGTTAAACATTAAGACATTTCGAGTAGTTTTTAGGGAGATCTTTAGGTGCATTTTCAAGGTTACTTTCAGTCAAGAATTATCATTCAATTCAGCAACTTTGAACTCATATGAACATCACGTTTTTAACATATTCGCACACACATAATTCATAACATTTTAACATGTCAAATCAGGCTTCAAACCGTGGCTAATTCACGGCACACACATGCACAAACAAGTTAATGAACTTCACATTTTTCGGAACACCTCTTTCATTTCTACATAATATCCGAATACACATTAAAACACGTAATCACAACCAGCCCTAAAAATTATCTACCAGAAGTCATACCAACGCATACTTGAATCTTCAAAGGATCTAATGATAGGGGCATGCAACGGGGACAACCTTAGTTTTTGATTGTGAATAGACTGAACCTTAGGGTCTCTTGGGAAAGGGACCAAGAAGGAAGAAAACCCATACCTGAAGTCGTTCAAAGATGTTCTTACGTGCTGCCAAAACCCCCCACTAAGCCGACGTCTCACCACCAAAATCACAAGCACAATCCGTCGAGAATTTGGTTTTTGCTTTTCGTTTTGAAGCTTATTTTGCTTTTGAGTTTGAGCGTTCAAGTTCTTGAGTGTGGATGAAATCTTTATTTTTTCTTCTGTTCTTTTCTTATACTGAAGAATAATCGTGCAAGTGAGGTGAGAGTAGAGAGAGACGTGAGAATGAGTGGTAGCTTAGGATTAGGAGATTTAATTTAGGTCAAACTAGGACTCCTAATAAATTAATAAAATCTGTTTTTTAAAGGCTTAGTTGATTACTAATTATGCCCTTACTTAAATCAGATAATTAATATAAATTAATAAATTTAACATTGCTTCCACCAAGTATCGATTCTGGGTGAAGCTTAACTTGCGAAAAAAGGGTCAAATTCGGCCAACCCTACCCGAATTGCCCCTCCTCTTTAAATTAATTAATTAATTAATTAAATACTTAGGGTAATTACAATACTTTCCCTAGCCTGGAAAAGACCATTTTACCCCTAGACCCTCCAAACCTAAGATTACCCCTTTTAAGTCCGGTAAAACTTATCCGGGTGAATCTCTTCAATTCGGGTGCCCTACATGGTTGGTTCTCACCTTGCCTAGCTCAACTAACTCACCAAGTTGGTTGGCTTGGCTAGTGCATAGGTTCTGAGGTCTGGTTCTACGCGCAACAAGCTGTGTGAACCCGGTCTAATCCAGGCATTCTAGGTACGTTTAAGCATTACTTAGTATAGTCATTTTCAGGTTGTTACAGACTCACCAAGATATTCGGATCCTTTGCTCCTTAAAAACCTATCTCCAAATAGCACCCACGTCTCCGAACCCTACATTTGAATTGAATGTAGGCAAAGTATGCGTTAGTACAAAATGTACTAAATATGTTAGCTAGCATAACTATAAGAGCATAAGACAAGGGTTAGTAAATATAAGACATAAACAAACATCATATGAAATACTTCATGGAACATAAACTATAAGAATAAGAGACAATATCATCATAATAAGAAAGATATCCAACATAATCACCATATAAGCATTATTTGATTCTTAGTCATCTATACCATAATAGAACTACTTTCAAGTAACCTCAAGGCATACTTTGTGCAATGCATGAAAGGGACCCCATACTACCCTTCACACTAAACATAACCTTGAAGTCATCCTAGTCATACTCACCCTCCTTTGGTCTCATTATTATCATAATTCATATTGATAATGGAACTATCACCTTTAGTCAATCATATCATGTCGAGAAAGGAAATGTTATGCTATCTAAGCATACATCATAAGCACAAATAGTAAAAACAAGTAAAGGAACATAGAATAGATAACTTTAAAGCATACTTGTGCAATGCATAAGTAGGATACCATGCTTTTATCCATACTATGTAAGCTTCTTAAGTACCCATAGTTCACAAATCATACTCTTATTTTTACTACTACACTATTTGGGACATAATCCTTAACTGACATATAACATGTGAGCTAACATGGAATCCGGTCTCTACCACACACCGAAAAAGGGTTTCTCTACTTACCGAGGGTAGAACTATACTCTTATCTTGGATGAAACCAATGGATTGTTAACCTATGCGCGCACAAAGTTATGGGATAATGGGAAGCCTCTACTATTGTGAGGGCATCTATCCCACGAGATTGCTCCTAGGAACCCGACCTCTACTAACGTGAGAGCTCCCATCTCAAGAGATTTCTACTAGAAACCTGGCCTCTACTAACGTGAGGGCGTTCATCTCATATCAATATCCACTTGGTGCTAGGCATTAAGCTCCGTTGAAATAACATTAAGTCTTTAATCAAGTTCATATTTGTGGAAGAATGTCTTGACACTTAATCCAACATAAATCGTACTATAGTTCATTTGATCATGTGTGAGAAATTATCACCATCCATGACCTATTTATGATGGCATTAGAGCCTTCGATTCAATTAGGTGAGACTAGTTTTACAACCTTAGAATCACTACATGTGACAAACCTTTCACATTATTTCATATTCATGCATGAGTATGTATATGAAATTAACCTTTTAACAACACTACAACTAGGTCATGAGCATATTCACTTTACTCTCAAAGTTTCTCTAAAGCATGTAATAAACTTCATAAATCATGCATACTATCATATCTTGCCCCTTCTTAGGGTCAAAGCTTATATTAAGTTAAAACATCTAGAATGACTACATTAGACATACGTATAATGATAATTCAAGTATTTCATTTTCTACAAGCCTAATCTTATACTACACCTCCTTGAGGTTTAATTCTTACTTTCAACCATTCCACCTAGGGTCCAAGCACTAGTGCATGGACATCTTCCTAACACATGTGATTCTATCACTTTATGCATCCAAGCCTTCATTAAGTAAGTTAGGTGGTAAGGTCTCATCATAACCATCCTATCTAATAGTCTACCATTATCTCATACGCTTCACTCTTGGAGCCTTAGCATACATAATTCATCACATTGGATTTGCCCTCAAAACCATAGAATAATCACTGTGTATGAACCCCCTTCATATCAAGTTCATACTCATGCCTAATATCATGTCTATAATTCTACATTAGACATTGGCATCGTCATAACTCAAGTGAATCTATCACTTCACATATTCAAGCATTTATTATATAGATTAGGTAGGTAAAGATCTTTCATCTTACTTTTATTCATTGGCCTTGTATTCACATGTAGATTTTAATACCAAAGCCTTAACATATATAGTTAATCATATTTGCTTCAATCTAAATCCATAGTGATCAATATTCACAACAAAAAAGCCCTACACTCAAGATTTACTTCTTACTACATTCATTCATACCTAGATTTCAAGGTATTTTCATCACATTCTTAATTACTAGGTAACTCTAGTCATAGTTCACCATAAAGGTTCAAATTCAACCTTAGAAGTCAAGATTAATCATATGAACTATAGCGTAATTCATTTCATATCTATATGATCCTAACCTTGAACAATTACTACACATGATAACAATCCTAGAAGATCTATCAAGGATCATCAATTTCTCTTCACAAGGCATAAACCCACATACCTTGATTTTATCAACTTAGACTAGGGTTAACCATAGAAATCACATGAATTCATCATAATTTCATAATTCAATGCTATTACAATGTAATGACCCTAAAAAAAGGAAATAAGATTAACTAGAGCTTCACATGTATTTTAGGAGTTGATAATTTGTTAAAAAGACAAGTTTTAGATTTTAAAGTCTATTTTAAAGAGTTTTGAGGTCAAACGTCAAGGGACGACCACGACATTTGAAAACTAGTCTTTTGGCGCTAGTGTATTGTAGTGTGTTGTTTGAGATCTAAAACTTGTAGAAGTGACCCTAGTACCTATATGGACATGTTTAGGGGTGAAACGTCCGAGTAAGACCCCTAAAGAACCATCCAAGGGGTCTTTGAGGAGGAACCTAACTTTGTTCAAGAAGCTGCCTAGGCAGCATGATCTACGAACCCAAACCATGATCAGTAGATCCATCTATGACTAGTGGATATTGGGCGTGGATCATTCCTGAAAGGATTTGCAACTTTGGCCTCTATGACCAAAACCACGGTACCCAATCCATCGTCCATGGGTTGGGGGCGTGGTTTGGTACTGCTTTACTGGTGCAAGCTCGACCAAGGTGGGGGTGGGGTGAATTTACCAATTTACCCCAAATATTTTAAAGTGTATAAACGGTTATTTTAGGTATAATACCATATTTTAAGATTTTAAAACAATAAAATACCAATTTAGATTTCATTCTTTAAATTCCCAAATCAAAACCTTTTCTCCTAAACTACTTTCTCTCTAAAACTCCATTGAAGACCCCAAGCTTCCAAGTTAATTTCTTCAAAGTTTTTAAATATTATTTGAGGGAATTTCGTGGGTTTATTCAATTATAAGGTTTGGTGATCCTTTATCCTTGATTTACTTTCCATTGAACAAACAATTCAAATAGATTTCAAAGTATTTGAATGTTAAAAAATCCCACTTTCTAATCTAAGCATAGGTTCTTTTTAAAAATATTTTCAAGGCCATTATATTGATGAATTAAGGTGTGATTGATGATTTTAAGTTCATTTTATATTGAATTCCTTCAAGAATCCATGTCTTCCTCTAAACTTCTAATTGATTGGAAGTTGGTTGATAATGAATGTATAATGAATATCATGTGATTATAAGATGTTAGTTTATGAATTCATGTAATTTGTCGTATATTATTATGGTTAATTACTGATGTAATGATGATACGAGGATCATGACCTAAAAAGGGAAGTTATGAATAAGTTCAAGTTAAATTGCTTATGAGAATGATGGAATTGGTTATGTAAATATGTTAATTTTCTTATCTCTTATAGTATCTTGGATATATGGGTTGAGATGGATTCTTAATGATATAGAATTGTGATATATTGATGTGTGATCCACTTATGGTGGAGGTGTTTACTTATCTTGTACGTTATAATCATGACCTTGTAGGCATATTATGTGTGAGTGAAGTATTATCATGATGTTGTATTGATGAATGTGATGTAAAGCATATGTGTGACCTAAATGAATTAAAGATGATAATTATTAGAAGCTATGTGTGTTAGGATTGGATGATATCTATCTTAACACTAATGAATGAATTTGGGATGGGAACTCTCACATGAGTTGGGGGGGGGGGTTATTAGTAACAATCCCAGTGTCACCTTTGACCTTTCCAATGAATGAATGAATGATGGGTTGGGATGGACCCTCACATAAGTTGAGGTGGGGTATTTAGTATCTATCCCTAACCCTATAATGAATGAATGTAATGAAATATAATACTCTGTGGGGATTAATGCTAACAACAGAGTGGATAGCGATATGAGAAGGAAAGTCTAGTGTGAGTTGAGGCGGGGTTTGTTGTAGAAATATTCGTATACCATAACTATTTGCTAACATAGGTCTATAACTAGTGAATTCCACTTAAGCTAGAAAGAATGAACCTACCTTAGACAAGTAGGGATCCCTCATCCGGTGAGGGTAACAACGGGATTCCATGAGTGGCTCAAATTCTATGTCGGTTAGACTTAACCCACACAAAAGAATGAAATGAACTATGTCTCCTTAATGGTGTTCTATTAGTATGGGTGGTGGAATGGGGCGCCATCTATTCATTGCACAAGTAGGCACTTAAAGAGAAGTCATGGTGTGCTCCTAATAATGCTTATGAAATGAATGGGCTGTTATAATGATTTCAATGAGAATGTGATCTTATGTTTTATGAATGAAGGTGTTTGTAATGTAAAGATGCATGTTATACTTGGAATGTATTATGAGTCACTTCCATGTCATGTCTTAATGTAGATGAATGAGCCTTGTCTAGGGTGACTTCAAAGGAGTACTTAGGGTGAGTAGTATTATGGGATTCTACTTACCCATTGCACAAGTATGACTTAAGGTTGTCTTAGATGTTGGTATTAATGTGATTCATGTGATTGTTATGTATCTTAATGCTTTATTAGGTGAAGATGAAGGGTTGGATGGTAAATGCACTTGGGTGATCCTAAGGTGGTGCCTTGGTGTAGATGGTGGTATGGGACACTATTCTCATATTGCACAAGGCATATCTTAAGGGTTACTTGAAGTGATGTCTCAAGGTAAAGGTAAAGGTATATGCATGTGATTGAGTTCAAATGTTAAATGTGAAATGTATGTTAGTTGTGACTTATATTATGCCTTTATTGTTCAAATGTGCATGAAATTTTACAAAATGACATGAAACATCACTTTCAACAAAAATGTCCTTTTTAGCATGTTTTTGCATTGTCCTCATACTTAGTGCTCAATTGTGCTAACACCATGTTCTTCATGTTTTACTACAAACGTAGGTTGAGGTTGCTATGTGGACTCTCTAGTTGAAGGCTTGCATTTCTATTCTCCAGGACTTGGTACGATCTCATGGATTTGAGGACAAAGAGTTCTTATGTTTTTATTCAATATAATAGACTCTTAAGTAGTTTCTTTTCAATTTAAAAGGTCGTGTCCCTATGATATTGAGTTGATGTCTAAGATGGCTATGTTGAGACTTTGTATTCCATCATTTTATAAATGAGTATTCGATTGTTGAATTTATTGTGAAAAGTTTTAATTCCACACTATTTTTAATGCCTATATGATGAATGAATGCTAAAGGCTTGTATAAGACCCCTCCGGGGTCATGTATGCCGTGTTGCGACTCGGGGGTGATCTCGGGTCGTGAAAAACTTGGTATCAGAGCATAAGGTTTTGAGAATGGTCTTAGGTTCAAAGTCTCACAAGCCACCTCTAGTAGAGTCTTTTTCATCGGTGTGAGTCACGACACATATATGAGCGAGAGTCTATAGGATGTTAGAAGTTACACTTTCACTATTCTTGAAGTCTTGCCTTAGAGTTGAGTTCTATAAGTGCCTTTTTCCTAATCGTTCTCTTTTGCTTATAGGATATGAATACAAGAAGAATACCAATAAGGAGATTGGAAGAGAAGATTGCGAATGAGGGAGTTCCTCCCCAAGGTCCTCAAGATGGACAAACTCTTCAAAGTGAGCAAGTTCCAATAGCCCTAGTGCATGTGACTCAAGAGGAATTTATGTCACTATTCTATTGATAACCCAAGACATTATGGCTCAAGCTCAAGCCGTCATAACTCAAGCCTAAGCTATGACGACCCAAGAAAATAGGGAAGATGGGCCAAAAGTGAGTGCTAATGAGGGAACTATGTCATCTAGGCTGAGGGACTTTGTGAGGATGAATCTCCGATGTTCGTAGGTTCTAAGGTGGGCAAAGATCCCCAAGAGTTCATAGGTGAGGTGTATAAGATAGTAAGTTCCATTGGGATTACTTCTAGGGAAAAACGGATCTTGCCTCCTATCAATTGAAAGATGTTTCCCAAATTCGGTTTACCCAATGGAAGTCCAATAGGCCGGTTAAAGTGGGTCATTTAGAATGGGAAGATTTTAAGAAAGCATTCCTTCGTAAGTACTTTCCCCATGAGAAGATGTAGGTGAAGGTTGAGGAGTTTATATGTCACATCCCAAGACCACACCCTAGAAGCTAGGGCACAATCTCGGATTACAACCGGCGTACTCGACCTCTCGGAGGTCTTATACAAGCCCTTTCATATCATTCATCGCATATACATAGTGAAAAGTAGTACGGAAGTAAAACTTTTCACATATAATATCATATTCTTTAAAAACTCTTTCATATAAAAGTAATAGGAAACACTAATTCTCAATCTCATCAATCTTAGACATAAGAGTACTTGGGACACGAACCATACAAATTAGAAATATAGTACTACTAAGTGTATTACAATACTTCATAAAAGAAATGAAAGACATCTATGCCCTCAAGTAAAATGAGGACATACTTCAACTTCTCTTGAACGATGCTACGATCCAAGTCTTGCTTCCCAAATGCTCCTCACCTACCAACCACTATAGAGATAGATAAAAGCATGGAATTAGTACAACCACATGTACTAAGTATGACATAATGCATAAAAATCATGAAAACGGACATTTATTAAAAATATGCATCTTTTCATTTAAATATCATAATATAATCATAAGAGCAACATTTATCAACTTAGAAACACATAAGAAATCATTTAGACCAAATATAACATATTTAGAACCCACCTTACAATGAGCTCAATTCATTGTACAGTGAAGTGCTTCACTGTTACAGTGAATTCACTTACCTTCATATGAGACACCATCTAGCATGTAGTTATCCCACTAAAAGCTATTCTAAGATTCACTTAAGTCATACAAAGAGAGACCTCCCATACACCCTCTCTAAGCATGCCTAAACGATCCTTAAGACTACTTAGAATGAGACACATACACACTTACAATACACCAAATACATAACATACATAATATGAACTTCTCTTTACTAAGGCTATCAAAAGACTTACTTAAGTACTCCTCGAAGAGAACGCCCATACACCCTCTTCAAGGTTACCTAAATAATCCTTAAGACTTCCTAAGCTTAGATCATGTCCACCATAACAACCAACTTCCCTAACTAGAGTCATTCTCAAGACTTCCATAGATAACACATGAAGAGATCATCCCTTATGCCCTCTTCACACTTTAACTAAGAAATCTTTAAGTCACTCTAGATTAGGTACTCATTCATTTACATACCTTCTATCATTAAGTCATTACATTCCTTAATTCATTTAAGAGACATTCATCACATAAAGGACATTCAAGTAATGGTCTTGGAGAAGACCTAGGGACTCTCACTAACATCTTCAAAGCCTATTGTGCAATATCTAGATAGCATCCCATACCACCACCTAAACTTCATAGAACTTCTCTAATGCTAATAGGTATACCACATGATGAGAATAGGCAATAACCGACATAGACCATGGTAGCAAAACATGGTATCCGGAGTTCTATCCTACTCCGATGAGGTTGTTCTACTTGCCAATGGTAGAACTTGAACACATCCCATGTAGGCACATGGTTAAGGAATATGAAGTGATTACTTTGTATTCTAGCCTCATCCTTTAACTCGAACTACTTCCCTTACCATACTCATTCGGTGCTAGCCTTTGTTCTCATAGATTAATTCACATTAAGGTTCATACAAAAGGGTTCCATATCATGTTGATAACCTAATTACATTTACCCTACAAAGAGGTCCTCTAGGGTCTGCCTTACAATGGCGACAAGAAGCTCATCATGACTTTCCTAAGGTTTGATATGATGCCGTTCCAGCCAATCAACCTTAAGTCCATCATTCATTACATGAAGGATACCATTACGGCTTTCGACTTCAACTTTCATAACCTTACCACTAGGTTCAAGGTTTCACATAAAAAACTCTCTTATCATCATTCAAGGTCTCACATTATCATTCATTCATTCAAGACTAAGATGTTTTATCCTCCTAAGTCAAGACATCACATATTCACTTTCATACATGTTTCAAGTAAGGGACACAAGTCTACCTAAACAAGACACAACATATTTCACTTTAGCACATATTAAATGTCATTCAAGAAGCACATATGAACAACCATTATCATCTTTAAGTCATCCTATACACTACTATATCATCATCAATATATCAACCATAGACTCATATAGCCAAGTAGGAACAACCATTCATTAACTTTAAGACTACACACATGAACACAGTCCTAGTCTAACATGATCACCTATTTCACATTACTTCACATATATGTATATATGATCATACTTCACATGATCAACTACACAAATCATCACATTCCTTCAAATAGTGCCGACAAGGCCATGATCATCATAATACTTAAAATAACGCCGACCAGGCCACATCAATCACATAACACTGCCACTATAAGTGCACCAAACAAATCATAACATAATTGAAGAGATATAATAGTTTAAATAAAGAAAAATAGGGCAGCGTACCACCAATCCATTCTCTCCACTTCAATCTATGTCTAAATCATCCAATTCAATACCATAAGTCCCTTACCCATGGACATTAACATCAATTCAAAGCATAAATCATAATACTAGATGAAACTAGGTCACTTCAATATTGATTTATCAATCTAAGACCAATTAGATATCAATTGAATGTAATATTTACATCATTAGAAAGCCTATAGAAATCTACACTAGAATTCATAAGTATTAGACCATTACCAAGTAACCCATAAATTAGTCAAAGCTAGGGTTCATCAATTACATGGGTTCATAGGTCAATTGAGTTAAAATCATCTAGATAAAAACAATTCAATCAATATTCAATGATTAAAAGCCTTTAATGCAAGAACCCATGGATATATCATGAAATAGGACAATTCAACGTTGAAAACTTTAGAAAACTTCTTTGAATTTGGGGTCCTTGATGAATAGAGTTTAAAGGATCAAAAACTATAACTCAATGATGTTAATCCTCCAATTAGATGAAGAATCACCACTCAAATCTCCAATCCAAGCTCTTCCTTGAGTTTTGGCTTCAATGGAGTTCTAAGGAATTTCTAAGGGATTTTGGGGTTTTGATTTGGAAGAATGATTCTTCTAAGTGTTAAAGACATATATACATGTCTAAAATACCCAAAAGACCCTTAAGGAACTGCCAATCCTTCAATTTGGACGTTGGGTGAATTTACACTTTCACCCTTGCAACTTACACTAACTGCACGCAGGGACAATCCTCACAGACGGAGGACCATAGACGGCCCGTCCTTTGACCAACGGACCGTCCTGATGGTCCGTGGTCTGGGACTGAGGCTTGTATTTTGTCACTCCTATCCCACGCCTAAGTCTCCATCGACGAGAATGGTCTTAGGTTTAAAGTCTCACAAGCCACGTCTAGTAGAGTCTTTTTCATCGGTGTGACTCACGACACATATATGAGCGAGAGTCTATAGGATGTTATCAGTTACACTTTCTTTTTTCTTGAAGTCTTGACTTAGAGTTGAGTTCTATAAGTGCCCTTTTCCTAATCGTTCTCTTGTGCTTATAGGATATTAATACAAGAAGAATACCAATAAGAAGATTGGAAACGAAGATTGCGAATGAGGGATTTCCTCCCCAAGGTCCTCAAGATGGACAAACTCTTCAACGTGAGCAAGTTCCAATAGCCCTAGTGCATGTGACTCAAGAGGAATTTAGGTCACTATTCTATTGATAACCCAAGACATGATGGCTCAAGCTCAAGCCGTCACAACTCAATCCTAATCTATGCCGACCCAAGGAAATAGGGAAGATGGGCCAAAAGTGAGTGCTAATGAGGGAACTATGTCATCTAGGTTGAGGGACTTTGTGAGGATGAATCTCCGATGTTCGTAGTTTCTAAGGTGGGCGACGATCCCCAAGAGTTCATAGATGAGGTGTATAAGATAGTAAGTTCCATGGGGATTACTTCTAGGGAAAAATGGAGCTTGCCTCCTATCAATTGAAAGATGTTTCCCAAATTTGGTTTACCCAATGGAAGTCCAATAGGCCGGTTAAAGTGGGTCATTTAGAATGGGAAGATCTTAAGAAAGCATTCCTTCGTAAGTACATTCCCCATGAGAAGATGTAGGTGAAGGTTGAGGAGTTTATATGTCACATTCCAAGACCACACCCTAAAAGCTAGGGCACAATCTCGGATTGCAACCGGCGTACTCGACCTCTCGTAGGTCTTATACAAGCCCTTTCATATCATTCATCGCATATACATAGTGAAAAGTAGTACGGAAGTAAAACTTTTCACAGATAATATCATATTCTTTAAAAACTCTTTCATATAAAAGTAATAGGAAACACTAATTCTCAATCTCATCAATCTTAGACATAAGAGTACTTGGGACACGAACCATACAAATTAGAAATATAGTACTACTAAGTGTATTACAATACTTCATAAAAGAAATGAAAGACATATATGCCCTCAAGTAAAATGAGGACATACTTCAACTTCTCTTGAACGATACTACGATCCAAGTCTTGCTTCCCAAATGCTCCTCACCTACCAACCACTATAGAGATAGATAAAAACATGGAATTAGTACAACCACATGTACTAAGTATGACATAATGCATAAAAATCATGAAAACGGACATTTATTGGAAATATGCATCTTTTCATTTAAATATCATAATAAATCATAAGAGCAACATTTATCAACTTAGAAACACATAAGAAATCATTTAGACCAAATATCACATTTTTAGAACCCACCTTACAGTGAGCTCAATTCATCATTGTACAGTGAAGTGCTTCACTGTTACAGTGAATTCACTTACCTTCATATGAGACACCATCTAGCATGTAGTTATCCCACTAAAAGCTATCCTAAGATTCACTTAAGTCATATAAAGATAGACCTCCCATACACCCTCTCTAAGCATGCCTAAACGATCCTTAAGGCTACTTAGAATGAGACACATACACACTTACAATATACCAAATACATAACATACATAATATGACCTTCTCTTTACTAAGGCTATCAAAAGACTTACTTAAGTACTCCTAGAAGAGAACGCCCATACACCCTCTTCAAGGTTACCTGAATAATCCTTAAGACTTCCTAAGCTTAGATCATGTCCACCATAACAACCAACTTCCCTAACTAGAGTCATTCTCAAGACTTCCATAGATAACACATGAAGAGATCATCCCTTATGCTCTCTTCACACTTTAACTAAAGAATCTTTAAGTCTCTATAGATTAGGTACTCATTAATTTACATACCTTCTATCATTAAGTCATTCCATTCCTTAATTCATTTAAGAGACATTCATCATATAAAGGACATTCAAGTAATGGTCTTGGAGAAGACCTAGGGACTCTCACTAACATCTTCAAAGCCTATTGTGCAATGTATAGATAGCGTCCCATACCACCACCTAAACTTCATATAACTTATCTAATGCTAATAGGTATACCACATGATGAGAATAGGCAATAACCGACATAGACCATGGTAGCAAAACATGGAATCCAGATTTCTATCCTACTCCGATGAGGTTATTCTACTTGCCAATGGTAGAAGTTGGATACATCCCATGTAGGCACATGGTTAAGGAATATGAAGGGATTACTTTGTATTCTAGCCTCATCCTTTAACTAGAACTACTTCCCTTACCATACTCATTCGGTGCTAGCCTTTGTTATTATAGATTAATTCACATTAAGGTTCATACAAAAGGGTTCCATATCATGTTGATAACCTAATTACATTTACCCTACAAAGAGGTCCTCTAGGGGCTGCCTTACAATGGCGACAAGAAGCTCATCATGACTTTCCTAAGGCTTGATATGATGCCGTTCCAGCCAATCAACCTTAAGTCCATCATTCATTACATGAAGGATAACATTACGGCTTTCGACTTCAACTTTCATAAACTTACCACTAGGTTCAAGGTTTCACATAAAGGACTCTCTTATCATCATTCAAGGTCTCACATTATCATTCATTCATTCAAGACTAAGATGCTCTAGCCTCCTAAGTCAAGACATCACATATTCACTTTCATACATGTTTCAAGTAAGGAACACAATTCTACCTAAACAAGACACAACATATTTCACTTTAGCACATATTAAATGTCATTCAGGAAGCACATATGAACAACCATTATCACCTTTAAGTCATCCTATACACTACTATTTCATCATCTATATATCAATCATAGACTCATATAGCCAAGTAGGAACAACCATTCATTAACTTTAAGACTACACACATGAACATAGTCCTAGTCTAACATGATCACCTATTTCACATTACTTCACATATATGTATATATGATCATACTTCACATGATCAACTACACAAATCATCACATTCCTTCAAATAGTGCCGACAAGGCCATGATCATCATAATACTTAAAATAACGCCGACAAGGCCACATCAATCACTTAACACTGCCACCATAAGTGGACCAAACCAATCACAACATAATTGAAGAGATATAATCGTTGAAATAAAGAGAAATAGGGCTGCGTACCACCAATCCGTTCTCTCCACTTCGTCTAAATCATCCAATTCAATACCATAAGGCTTTTACCCATGGACATTAACATCAATTCAAAGCATAAATCATAATACTAGATGAAACTAGGTCAATTCAATATAGATTTATCAATCTAAGACCAATTAGATATCAATTGAATGTAATTCTTACATCATTAGAAAGCCCATAGAAATCTACACTAGAATTTATAAGTATTAGACCATTACCCATAAATTAGTCAAAAACTAGGGTTCATCAATTACATGGGTTCATAGGTCAATTGAGTTAAAATCATCTAGATAAAAAAAATTCAATCAATATTCAATGATTAAAAGCCTTTAAAGCAAGAACCCATGGATATATCATGAAATAGGACAATTCAACTTTGAAAACTTTAGAAAAGTTTTTTGAATTTGGGGTCCTTGATGAATAGAGTTTAAAGGATAAAAAACTATAACTCAATGATGTTAATCCTACAATTTGATGAAGAATCACCACTCAAATCTCCAATCCAAGCTCTTCCTTGAGTTTTGGCTTCAATGGAGTTCTAAGAAATTTCTAAGGGATTTTGGGGTTTTGATTTGTAAGAATGATTCTTCTAAGTGTTAAAGACATATATACATGTCTAAAATACCCAAAAGACCCTTAAGGAACTGCCAATCCTTCAATTTTTACGTGGGGTGAATTTACACTTTCACCCTTGCAACTTACAGTGACTGCATGCAGGGACAGTCCTCACAGACGGAGGACCATCGACGGCCCATCCTTTTTGACCAACGGACCGTCCTGATGGTCCGTGGTCTGGGATTGAGGCTTGTATTTGGTCACTCCTATCCCACAACTAAGTCTCCATCGACTATACCCCACCAACGGGGCGTTGAATGACCCACTGGGCATCGATTGCCAACCGTTGGTTGGGCTGTCTTGGGCACTAACTTGGGTCCTTTCTCAAGGACCCTTAGATTGTCCTTGGGGATGTTTGCCCAAACATTTCCAACCCAAACATGAACGTATACGAGTTTAGTACCTCTCACATGAATTTCACCCAAAACTAACACGTAAAACTCGACGAAACATGCTTAGACACACAAGGTCATTTCAAGGCACATCTTTCGAACGTCAAGGACGTCCTTGAGCGTTTGACCTCCAAACTTCTCGAAACTTGACACACTGCCTATATACGCTATAATAACTCATTTAAGGACCATATAAACTCATTAATCACACATAAACACATAAAACCACATATGAGGCACATAGATGACTTAGTCGTCGAACGTCTTGGTCGTCCCTTGACGTTTGACTTCCAATGCACCTAGACTCTTAGCTACTGCCTCAATACAACATAATAGACCATTTTAAGATCTTATACCACCATGAAAACCATTTTAGTCTATAGTTCACCTAAGTCATATTCGGGATCTTACATTATAAACCTTAGGCAAGGTAACATGAGTGTGCAAGAGTACTCCTTAAAATTCACTCAATTGTCTAAGTATGCCCCTTCTTTGGTGTCAAACCCTAGAGATGAGATGAGTAAGTTTGTGATTGGTATATCCGACCTAGTTAATCAAGAGTGTCATTCGGCAATGCTTCATGATGATATGAACATCTCTAGACACATGTTGCATGCTCAATCTATGGAGGAGGCTAATCTTGAGGCAAAGAAGAAAGAGTTGAAGAGGTGTAGGTCTGATGAACCAAGTCAACCTAAGTCTAAAAAGAGATTTTACAACCAAGATACCCGTATGGTGAACAAGGATAAGCTGTTTAACTCTAATGCTCAAGGAGGAAATGGAGGTGGTTCTTCATTTGAGAGGTCCAGATGTGCCAAGTGTGGGGAGTAACATTTGGGTAAGTGCCTTTCCAGCATAGATGAGTGATTTGGGTGTGGGAATAAGGGTCATAAGATGAGAGATTGTCCAACACTCATGGCAAAAGAAAGAAAGACCAAACAAGATTTTTATGATGGCCCAAATCTTGATACTCAAAAGAAGACTCATCTCTATGCTCTTCAAGCCAAGGAGGGCAAGGGGGATAATCCGAGTGAAGGTTCTCGTAAGTGATAGTTCATCCTTGTGTTAATGTGTATTGAGATTTCTTAGTATATGTTGCTTTAGTTGGATTTCCCCTTAAGTGGGGGATGATATGTGGGTGGTGAGAGTATCTTTGTCTTTTCCTTCTATAAGACCTAGGGTGTTCTTGTAGCTTGTCTTATGGTTTGGGAGTGATGTGAATTAATGAGGTTTCCATGTCTTGTTGATTTTATGCATGTTTTAGTTGAATTCTTGTTTAATGAGAAAAAATAAGTTTTCATTATTGTGATCCTCATGATTAGTATGTATCTAGTATGGTTTGCTTAAATGTTTCATTAGTTTAGGTTTTAAAAATGCCTAAATGTATTATTGAAAAGTTGCATGAATCGCCTAATAATGTTGTAATGAGTATAATTTGATTTGGAGAAGGAAGTTCCTCCAATGAAATGAAGAATGTGAAGTTTGGATGCATAATGAGTTTATAGATGTAGTTCCTACTTGATTGTTGTGTTTTGAACTTGTTGATGTGGAATTTATGTTTCCTCTTAAGTTGTGTGCTCTTATATTGATGTTTAATGCTTGATTGTGGGCTGCTAGTCTTGTATCATTACCTTTAATGTGTTTAAAGTGTCATTCGAGGATGAGTGTTCACAACTGGGGATATAGTAATGACCCTAAACAAAGAAATAGGATGAACTAGAGCTTCACATGTTTTTAGGAGTTGATAACTTTTTAAAATGATGAGTTTTAGCTTTTAAAGTCTATTTTAAAGATTTTTGAGGTCAAATGTCAAGGGAAGACCATGACATTCAGAAATTGGTCTTTTGGTGCTAGTGTGTTGTCATTGAAGTTGGTGTGTTGTTTGAGATCTAAAACTTGTAAAAGTGACTCTAGTAACTAGATGGGCATGTTTAGGGGTAAAATTCCTGGGTACGACCCCCTAAGGACCACCAAAGGGTCCTTGAGGAGGACCCTAACTTTGGCCAAGATGCTGCCTAGGCAGTATGATCTACGACCCCAAACCACGACCAGTAGATCCATCTACGGCTAGTGGATCAAGCTTGAAAGGTCCTGCAAATTTGGAATCTATGACCAAAACCACGGACCCAATCCACATCCAGTAGACCAATCCACGGTCCATTGATTGGGGGCGTGGTTTTCTACTGCTTTACTGGTGCAAGCTCGACCAAGGTGGGGTGAATTGGTAAATTCACCCCAAGTATTTTAAAAGGTATAAAAGGTTATTTTAGGTATATTAACATATTTTAAGAGTTTAAAAACAATAATATACCAATTTAGATTTCATTCTTCAAATTCCCAAATCAGTAAACTTTTCTCCTAAACTAATTTCTCTCTAAAACTCCATTGAAGACCCCAAGCTTCCAGTCAATTTCTTAAAGCTTCTTCAAGAGTTTTCAAGGGAATTTCGTGGGTTTCTTCAATTATAAGGTATGGTAATTTATCCTTGATTAACTTTCCATTTAAGGATCCAATTAAAATAGATTCAAAGTCTTTGAATGATAAAAAAACTCACTCTCTAATCTAAGCATGGGTTCATTGTTAAAACATTTTCAAAGACAATATATTGATGAATTAAAGTTTGATTTATGATTTGAAGTTGATTTTATATTGAATTCCTTCAAGAACCCATGTCTTTCTCTATACTCCTAATTGATTGGAAATTTGTTGATTGTGAGTATATAATGAATAACATGTGATTATAGGATGTTACTTTATGAATTCATGTCATTTGTTGTATCTTATTATGGTGAATTATTGATCCTAAAAAGGGAATTTATGAATAAGTTCTGAATTGCTTATGATAATGATGGAATTTGATATGTAAATATTTTATTGTCTTATCTCTTGTAGTATCTTGGATCCATGGGTTGAGAATGATTCTTAATGATATAGAATTGTGATAGATTGATGTGTGATCCACTTATGGTGGATGTGTTTACTTACCTTGTACGTTATGATCATGGCCTTGTAGGCATATTATGTGTGAGTGAAGTATAATCATGATGTTGTATAGATGAATGTGATGTAAAGTATATGTGCGACCTAAATGAATGAAAGATGATAATGATTAGAAGCTTCATGTGTTAGGATTGGATGATATGTATCTATTAATACTAATTAATGAATGAAGAATGAATGAATGTGGGAATTGGGATAGGAACTCTCACATGACTTGAGGCGGGGTTTCTAGTAACAATTCCAATGTTCCCTTTGATCTTTCCAATCAATGAATGAATGAATGATGGGTTGGTATGGATACCCTCATGTAAGTTAAGGCGGGGTATTAAGTAGAAATCCCTTACCCTATAATGAACGTATGTAATAAAAGTATAACACTATGTGGAGATTAATGCTAAGCACCGAGTGGATAGTCATATGAGATGGAAACTCTCACGTGAGTTGAGGCGGGGTTTGTAGTAGCAACGTCCCTATCCCATAACTATGTGCCCACATTAGTCTATAGCTAGCGAATTGCACTGAAGCTAGAATGAACGACCCTACCTTAGGCAAGTAGGGATCCCTACTCCATTGAGGGTAACACCGGGATTCCATGAGTAGCTCACATGGTTTACGTTGATTAGGCTTAACCCCCACAAAAGAATGTAATGAACTATGTCTCTTTAAGGGTGTGCTACTTATTATAGATGGTGGAATGGACGTATCTACACATTGCACAAGTAGGCACTTAAGAGAAGTCATGGTGTGCTCCTAATAATGCTTATGAAATAAATGGGCTCTTATAATGACCTCAATGAGAATGTGATCTTATGTTTTATGAATGAAGGTGTTTGTAATGTAAATATGCATGTTATATTTGTATTGTATTATGAGTTACTTCTATGTCATGTCTTACTGTAGATGAATGTGCCTTGTCTAGGGTGGCTTCAAAGAAGTACTTAGGGTGAGTAGTATTATGGGATGCTACTTACCCATTGCACAAGTTTAACTTAAGGTTGTGTTAGATGTTGGTATTAATGTGAAAATGTGACTAATTTTGTAATACCTTTAAAATGACTTAGGTGAACTAGAGCCTAACTTGGTTATAATGAAGGTATAAGGTCCTAAAATATTCTATAATGTGGTATTGAGTCAGTGTGTAAGAGTTTAGGTGAATTAGAAGTGAAACGTCAAGGGACGACTTAGACGTTCGACGACTAGTCACCTATGTGCCTAATATGTGTTTATGTGCTTATACTTGTGTGTCATGAGCTTATCAGGTATTCATATGATTTATAATGGTATTTAAAGTCATTGTGTCAAGTTTCATGAAGTTTGGAGGTCAAACGTCCAAGAACGTCCACGACATTCAAAAGGTTTGCTTGGAAACGACCTTGTGTATCTTAGCATGTTTCGTCGAGTTTTGCGTGTTCATTTTAGATGAAATTAATATGGGAGGTTCTAAACTTGTATACAATTATATTTAAGTTTATAAACGTCCGAGAAAAAGTTCCCAAGGAGCAACCAAGGGTCCTTGAGGAAGGACCCTTTCCTTGAACCAAGGCTGTCTTGGACCAACCCCAAACGACTGAGGCAAATGACGGCTCATTGGCCAGTCCACGCCCCGTTGTTGGTGGAATTTGGTCAAGAATTAGACTAGGGATCTCAATATCCCAGTGTCAAGTCTCTTAACCCATCGACGGACAGCCAGGACGGTCCGTTTGTGGACCAACGGCCCGTCGATGGGCAATCGTCTGTGAGGGCTGTTTCCTGCGCAGCTTTACTGTTAAGTCAAAGGGTGAAATGTTAAATTCACCCCACGTCCAAATAAGAGTTTGGGAGGTTACTTAAGGGTATTTTGGGTATTTTAAACATCTATATAAGTCCTAAATACCTAGATGAATTCATTCTTCAAAATTAAAACCCAAATTCTCTAAGAAATTTTCTAGAACTCAATTGAAGCCAAAACTCAAGGAAGTGCTTCGATTGGAGATTTGAGTGGTGATTCTTCATAAATTTCGTGGATTAACATCATTGAGGTATGATTTTTGATCATTGAAACTATATTCATCAAGGAGCCCCAAAATTCAAAGAGATTTCTAAAGTTTTCTAAAGATGAACTTGTCCAATTTTATGATCTATCCATGGGTTCTTGCATTAAAGGTTTTGAATCATTATATATTGATTATATTAATGTTAATTAGATGATTTTAACATAATTAACCTATGAACCCATGTAATTCATGAACCCTAGATTTTTACTACTTTGTGGTTGACTTGATATTGTCTTAATGCTTATGAATTCTAGTGTAGTTTTCTATGGGCTATTTAATGATGTAATAATTGTATTCAATTGATGTATAAGCTGTATTAGATTGATAAATATATATTGAATTTACCTAGAGTCATTGAGTATTATGGTTTTTGTATTGAATTGATGATCATGGCCACGAGTAAGGGCCTATTGGTATTGAATTGGATGATTTAGCTAAGGATTGAAGTGGAGATAGTGGATTGGTGGTACGCTTCCCTAATTCTCTTTATTTTATGTAATGTAGCTCTTGAATTTATTGTGATTGGTGTGGTCCACTTCTGGTGGCGGTGCTATGTGAATGATGTGGCCTTGTCAGCTTTACTTTATGTATTATGATGATCATGGCCTTGTTGAATTGATTATGTGAATTATGATCATATCTAATTACGTGTTAAGTAATGTCAAAGTATGTGTTCTTCTATTGATATTAGGTGATCATGATAGACTATGACTATGTCCTTATGTGTGTCGTCTTAGAGTTGATGTATAATTATTCTTAATTGGCTATATAAGTCTATGATGGTTATATTGATGATGTTATAGTAGTGTATAGGATGACTTAAAGATGATAATGGTTATTCCTATGTGCTTCTAGTATGATATGCTATATGTGATAAAGTGACGTCTTATTGTGTCTTGTGTGGTAGACTTGTGTCCCTTATTTGATGCATGTATGAATGTGAATATGAGATGTCTTGACTTAGGATGCTAAAGATTTTTAGTCTTGTATGTTTGAATGATATGAGACCTTGAATGTTGCTAAGAGGTTCCTTTATGTGAAACCTTAAACCTAGTGGTAAGGTTATGAACCTTGAAGTCAAAAGCCGTAATGGTATCCTTCTTGTAATGAATGATGGACTTAAGGTTGGTTGGATGGAACAACATCATATCATCCTTAGGAAGTCATTAAGCTATCTTCGTTTCCATTGTAAGGCAAACCTAAAAGACCTGTTTGGTAGGGTGAATGTGATTGGGTTATGAACTAGATGTGGAACCCTTTCACGTGATCCTTTAATGTAAATTACTCTATGAGAACAAAGGCTAGCACCGAGTGAGTATGGTAAGGGAAGTAGCTCTAGTTAAAGAATGAGTCTAGAGTGCAAAGTAAGCCCTTCATATTCCTTAACCATGTGCCTACATGGGATATGTCCAAGTTCTACCATTGACAAGTAGAACACCCTCCATCGGAGTAGGTTACAACTCCGCATTCCATGATTTGCTACGTGGTCTATGTCGGTTATTGCCTATTCTAATCATCTGGGATACCTACTAGTATTGGATAAGTTCTATGAAGTTTAGGTGGTGGTATGGGACGCTATCTAGACATTGCAAAATACGCTTTGAATATGTTAGTTAGTGAGTCCCTAGGTCTTCTCCAAGACCATTACTTGAATGTCCTTTATGTGATGAATGTCTCTTAATGAACTAATGAAGTAATGACTTATGATATGAAGCATGTAAATGAATAAAAACCTAATCTAGAGTAAGTCTAAGGATTTCCTTGTTAAAGTGTGAAGGGGGCATAAAGGATGATCTCTTCATGTCTTACCTAGGGAAATCTTGAGAGTGACTCTAGTTAGGAATGTTGAGTTATTAAGTAGGCATGATCTAATCTTAGGAAGTCTTAAGTATTATTCAGGTAATCTTGAAGAGGGTGTATGAGCGTTCTCTTCTAGAAGTACTTAAGTAAGTCTTTTGATAACCTTAGTGAGGTGAATGTCATATAATATATGTTATGTGTTTTGGGTGTATTGTAAGTGTGTATCTCATTATAGGTTGTCTTAAGGATCATTTACGTGTGCCTAGAGAGGGTGTATGTGCGGTCTCTCTTTGTCTTACTTAAGTGAGTCTTAGGATAGCTTTTAGTGAGAAGATTTCATGATAGAAAGGGGTCTTTGTGAAGTTGGGAAACTTCACTGTAACAGTGAATTGATTCACTGTAAAATGACATAGGTTCACTGTAACTTTTCTAAAAATGTGATAAAATGCTTATGTGATATATTATGTACTTCTAAGGTGTTAAATGTTGTTCTTATGCTATTATTATGATATTTAAATAAAAAAGAGCATATTTCCAATAAATGTCTATTTTCATGATTTTTATGCATTATGCCATACTTAATATATGTGGTTGTACTAATTCCATGCTTTTATCTATCTCTAAAGTGATTCATAGGTGAAGGTGCTATTGGAGGCGAAGGCTTGGATTATATGATCGTTCAAGCAAGTTGAAGTATGTCCTCACTTGACTTGAGGGCATAGATGTCTTTAGAGTTTCTTTTATTGAAGTATTGTAATAGACATATAGTATTATATTTTGGTATATTCGTGAGTCTAAGATTTGATGATATGAGACTTAGTTCCTTTGATTTTATATGTTAGATATTTTGAAAGACTATTAGAATGTTTGTCAAAAGTTTTAATTCCGCACTACTTTCCATATATGTATATGCGATGAATGATGCGAGGGCTTTTATGAGACCTCCGAGAGGTCAAGTACGCCGGTTGCACTCCGAGAGTGCCATATCTTCTTGGGTATGTTCTCGGGATGTGAAAAGCTTGATATCAGAGCATATGTTATGAAAGTAGTCTTAGGAATCAAAAAGTCTCATGAAGTCACGTCTAGTAGAGTCTCGACCATCGGTGTGAGTCACGACACATTTATGGGCGAGAGGCTATAGGACGATGAAGTTTTCCTTCTTTTCTACTCCTATGTCGTGCCGTAGAGATTTAGGAGTTATGAGTTTTCTTTTCTTATGGTTTTCCTTGTGTCTCTAAGAAGATGAATACGAGGAGGAAACCGGCTAGGAGAGTTGAGGAGAATGATGTGAATGAGGAGATTCCTCCTCATGTTGAGAAAGTTGTTCAAGGTGCTAAATATTCTCAAGTCCCTATTGTGAAAGAAGGTAATGATGTTCCGGTGGTTCCCCCGGAAATGACTAATGGGGAGATTAGAGAGGCTTTAATTACTTTATCCCGACCTTTGACTACCCATGTGAATATGGGTTGTAACACTTCGAAAATCCAAGACGTATTCTAGAGCCTAACATGAGGTTCAAATGGTTCAAAAATTGTTTTAAGGTCTATTTTAATATATATAAGTCAATTAAGAAGTCTAAGTACCAAAACATCAAAGAACGTCCATGACGTTTGGAAACTAGTTCAATGAGGACTAGCGTACCTTAGCCTATTTAACTAGCTTTTAGGAGTCGGAAAATGATGAAAATTGGTGGAAGGGTGTCTAACACGTATTAGAGTTAGTTCATAGTCGAAACGTCTGGGCAAGACTCCCCAAGGACCAACCAAGGGCCCTTGAGGAGGACCCTTGCAAAAGTGACCAAAAGGCTGTCAAGGGACAGTGTCACCAACGAAAGCCACCAAAGAGCCTTTGTTGAATCGACAGGGCGTCGATGCCTTTGTCGATGGTCACTTAGCAAAATCTTGGGAGGGTCATTTTGCATAGTGTTTGAACTCATCGACGGATGTGCAACATGGAGGTGCACAGTGGCCGTCGATTGACCCACGATCCGTCGATCATGGTGTCGTCTGTGATGACTGGTTTTGCTGCACGTTTCATTTAGTTCATTTAATTAGATGGCTTAGTTAAGAGGTTAATTCGGGGTTAGGGTAAGTCTAACTAAGTTAATTAACAACCTATATAAATCCCCTAAGCAAATTAGACTAACAAAATCTCTCACAATTCACAAACCCAAAACTCTCTTCCTTCTCTCTTCTTTCTCTCTCTAGTTGATGAACTCCATTGAAAACCAAGCTACGGGTGGGTTCAAGGGCTGTAAAGGGTGAAATTTCTCCATCAATCTTCATCAAACATTAAGGTATGTGATTCCTTTCACCTTTGAGACCTCTTTCCTCAAAGGGTTCCATCAAAGTGATTTCAAAAGTTGAGTTTTTCATGTGGGTTTTCATCCAATACGAAATTGATGTTATGAATTACTTTTTTATGATTTCTTCTGGATATTATGAGGATATTAACATGTATTTTAACTTAATTGTGTTATCTCTTGATGGATTGGTCTAGTTTGTAGAAGATGATCTATTCCACTTAACCCTAGGTTGTGATCTTGATATGAATTGTATAATGTTGGTTCAATTGACTTGGATATTGGTTGAATTACTACTAGATGATGTTATTGTATTAATTATGAACAGATTAAGATGAATTATAGTCCTATTATGCTATTTCTTGAGTAGTTGATCTAGGTTTGAAGTATGTTATGAATTTGACCTAAGTCTCTTATCTTAAGCTATGAACTAGTGATGAATTGTGATATAGTGATTCAATCGTCTTTGTTATCATGTTGGTTATTAATGTATGATGATATCACACCCTAATTGGGTTGAGTTAAGGGTTGATGGTAAGACCTTGATGATGGATTATGAAGGAGACTTGGTAAGTCTTGAAATTCCTATTCTTTACTTCAATTATGGTTACTTGAGATTAAGTGATGATGTTGCATTAAAGTATATATTGTATTAGGATTGATAGGGTTGGTATGATGTTGAATTGAAATGTATTGACTATGGTTTGTGAGGTGTTGACTAAGGTGTAAATGTTATAGGGTGGTGATAATTACCAATGTGCCTTATCATAAATAATGATGTAAATGTGCTAACCTCACTTGTATGGATTGTAATGAAATGACTATACTCATGCAATTCTTATTGAGATATGATGATGATGATGATTATAAAAGGGATATACCCTATGACCTAATTTAAGCTATGATTGTTAATAAAGGATTAAAGACATTTCAAAAGGGACTCTAGCTTAGCACCGAGTGAACTAGAGTGAGAAGTATCCCTTCCCACATAGGGAAGCTAGGATCACTAATTTACTCTTGATATTGGAGACTATAATGCATGTAGCATAAAGAGGGTCCCAATTATATCTCCTAGTTCTTGAAGTATGTTGCCCCCATAAAAATACTAGCTAGTGGATCCACGTAGTTGCTATGTTCATGTTTTGGTACTACCTTGGCAAGTAGTCCACCTTCCTTCGGTGTAGGGTTACATGACACCGGATTCCACATTAGCTCATGTGGTCTATGTCGGTTAAGGCAAGATGTTCCCAAAAGGTAAAATGCATTTATGAATGAACTCTAACTAGGATGACCTAAGGGGTTTAGCTTAGTCTAGGTAGGGGTATGGGACTCTACCTAAACATTGCACTAGTTAGCCTTGAGGGAAGTCTTAGGAGGTTGTTCTTATGTATGCACAAGCTTATAAATGTAATCGCACATGTAAATGACATTATGTGATGTTGTTTGCTCCTATGAACATGTATTTGTTCTCTATTGTTAAAGTATGATGATATGTATTCTTAAATGATATGCTATGTGAAGTTGGATATTAGTCATGGTTCTTGTTGGGTTACTTGATTGAGTAAGGTTATGGGGCTTTGCTTGGTCATTGTACTTGTTGACTTAATGAGGGTTCATGGATAATTGTCTTGCTTTGGGTTATGTTGTCATGAACTATTGACACGCCCTCAAAATGAACTAAGGTAGATAGAGCCTCATAAGTGCCTAAAAATGTTAATAACATGTTAATAATGTGTTTAATAGCTTGTATAATTAATTTGAAGTCATTTGGAGGTCAAACGTCCAAGACGTTTGAAACTTAGTCTTTAGACGTGCTAGTGAGTCCTTGTATGTTTGACTTGATTTTATGTGTATTTGGAGTTCAGAACTAGTGTAGTTGACCCTAGTACCTTAATAGACATGTTAAGAGTCAAAACGTCCGGGTAAAACTCCGCGGGGACCACCCAAAGGGGCCCAAGGAGGACCCAAACCTTGGACAAGAGGCTGCCCAAGGCAGCGAGCAGGTCCAAGAATTGGACCTTTCCCTCGCGATGCACGCCTAGCGCGCACATCACCGCCTCAAATTTTATTTGGGGCAGAATGGGGAGTCTGCTCCGCGACGCGCAGCCCACTCCCAGATCCGGTTCCGTCGTTTTTAAGTCAATTTTGACATGTCTAAGAGCCCCAATTCGTGTGGGGGTGTTTTGGTAACTTGGGGGACGTTTTATTTACTGTTTCAGGACCTTTTTAAACCCTTTCCCAATCCAAAACCACAACACCCATAAAGAAATCAAATTCCCAAAGTTCTCTTCTCTTCCAAAACCCCCAAAACCCCCATTGAAGACCAATCTCAAGAACAAGCTATGGAGTTGGATTCTTGGAGATTTCTTCTCAGATTTTCATGGGCTTTTTAATGTATAAGGTATGGTGATCCTTCATCCACAAATAACCATTCATCTATGGAGTCCTTTCAAAGGTTTTCTAAACATGAATTCTAAGTCAAAAATCCTATTTTTCAATTTAGCCATGGGTTCATTCTCATATTGATTTCAAAAGCATTTTATTGATGAAAATATGTTTATATACGGATTTTATGATGAATTTCTATCCAATTTTATGAAGAATTCATGATCCTCCTAATTTCTCAAATTAGCCTATAATGTGGGGCTTGTGATCTTGACTTGATATTTATAGAATTATGATTAGATTGTATTGAATTTCTTATTGCTATTACTTTTTATATCAATTGAATGTGAATTGTGGAGGAATGATCAAAGATGACCATTAGCTTGGAGATTTGGTAAGTTGACTTATTTCTTCTAATTAGCCTAGGATGTACATTGAATTATGTTGATCGGTATGGTCCACCTTTGGTGGCGGTGTTTATATTATTGTACATGTTTATGTGTTATGATCATGGCCTTGAAGGTATTAGATGTAATATTAATTAATATGATGATCTATATGTTAGGAAGTTGAAGGATTTAGCCTTGGCTCTAATATCATGTCTAAGTGAATTGATGTTATGTGAAGTTAGGTGTATAGTCTTCTACAATACTTGCTTAATCAAGGTGTGGGGATAATGTTATATGTGTATGTGTGATGATCATGTCAGGTTTAGGTATGTTCTATATGGCTAATGATGATGAATATCCTTGTAGCATTACCCCTACCCATATGAACCCTATATGAATGTGTAATCAAAGTATTCTAGGAGTGTGCTATTTTATTTTTGAATATGTAATTGTCTCCTATGATGTAATGTGAGTGTGTGTAGTCTATAGTCCTCAATACTCTATATGTTTGTATGAATTGAGACTTGAAGAATGTTGTACATGTGTTGTGGTCTTTAGAGGGTGGCTTCCTCAATAGTATGTGATAGCCATTATGTGATCATGTTCACCAATGTATACACACACTTCATGCATATCTATGAGTAGGATAGATTTATGATGACGAAGGAAATGATAGTTCTCTTATGCATCGTTACCTATTTATATGCATGTAAAGTATATGATTTATGAAGTTATGAACATGTGTTCCTAAATGTGTTTATGTGAAGGTAGATCTCATATATATGTACACACACATGCATGTATGAATATGATATGATTATGTGAAAGGACATTCTCACATAATGTAGGTTCTATGATGAAGAATTCTCATCCCAAATACCTTTTAGCTATATGATCTATGAGGGAGTAAGTCCCTAAAGCCTAATCTATATGAATTGATGTACTAAAGCTTAAATATGTTTAAAAAGGGAGTTAGAGCCTAGCACCGAGTGAACATGACAAATGAGAGTGGGAGCTTCACGTTTGTAAGTCCGGCTTCCCTCAAAGAGAACCTTCACGTTAGTAAGTCCGGGTTCCCAACATAGATGTTGTCTCATGAGATGGAAACCTCCTAGAATAGATATGTACGAATGGTTGCACCTTCGGCAAGTGTTAACCCTCTCTTTTCGGTGTGGGAGTAGAACACCGTATTCCATGTAGCTCACATGGTCTATGTCAGTTATGGCTATGTCTCCCGAAGGTTAATAAATTAACTAAGATAAGAATATGAACTCTAATCTAAATTCCTTGAGTAGTGTACTTGGTATGGGAGGACTATGGAACCTACCTATACATTGAACTAGATGACTTCAAAAAAGGATAGGACTGGAGACCCTTATGAAGTAAATACTTATGTTATGTATGACTTGTATGAATGCATACCAAGTGACCTTGTTATGTTAAGATATGAATTATGACTATGCATGTGAATTACACTTGTGGCTTCTAAATGGTTTTACTTAGTATAAGTGGGGGTATGGGACTCCATGTGTACATTGCACAAGTAAGCTTGTGAAGGGATTATGAGGGTAGTTTACCTATGATATGAACTAAGTGATTTATGACTAATGTTGTAGTAAAGGAAAGAGTCTTTATATGATGATATGAAGTATGTAGCCTTATGTCTAGTTGTAAGTGAATATGTTGTGATTTGTTGAGTATGTTATGCCTAGTCTAGGGTGACTTCTTAGGTACACTTGGTGGAAGTAGCATTATGGGATGTCACCTACACATTGAACTATTGTGACTTAGGAGTTGTCTTAGGTGATGGTTCTTATGTTAAGTTGATGTCTATGAGATGTTTATTACTTGTGAATATATGTGCTTGTGTTATGAATCATATTATGAAAGACTATTGTAAGGTGTCCTCAAGGTAATGCATTGCACTAGGTACACTTGAGGGTTACTTAAGGAAAGAAGTAAGATAAAAGAGAGGTAATGTATGGTGTGTATTGAATATGTTTATCAGTATGATAAATGGATTTATGTGCTATTATGAGTATTATCCATGTCTATATGATGTACGTGAACTATATTGAAATTATATGTGCCTATGTTCATGAAGTTTACTAAAAAGACATGTTGCATGATTTCAAATGAAATGTCCTCTTTAAATGAATGTTTTACATGGTTTCCATACTTACTGCATTATTGTACTATTACCATTCTTCATCATCTTTTTACACAAAGTGTAGGTGGTGATGGCTAGAGGATGTATCCTAATTGAAGATCTTGGATAGAACTCCCAAGTTCAAGTAAAGGGACCCTTATGATTCAAGGGTTGCCTATGTCAAGATGTTCCTTTAAGTTGATGTAATAGCTTAGAGTTATATTTATATTGTTAAGGGTCGTGTCTCTATTCTACTCTATTCTATTGAGTTGTGTCTTAAGATGGCAAAGAGACATTAGAGTCTAACTATGTATTATGAAAAGTTTTAAATTTTTCGCTATTTTTATTATGAGTATGCTATGAAGGTACGCTAAGATGCTTGTGTTAGACCTCCGAGGGGTCGGCGACGCCGTGTTAAGATTCGAGAATACCATAACTTTTAAGGTATACCCTTTGGTCGTGACAAACTTGGTATCAGAGCATAACATTTTGTATTTTGTCTTATGGTTTCAATGTCTTATGTTGCCACGTCTAGTAGAGTCTCGTATCATTGGTGGTGAGTCGCGACACATCAAATGGTATGGGAGGCTATAGGATGATAGAGTTTCCCTTTTTCATCATTCTCATGTAATTCCATAGAACTTAACTTTATAAGATCTCTCTCTTATGCTTCCTTGTCCGGTAGTCTATTAGATGTGATTGCTTGGAAGGGATGATTTCTCAATGCTTGAGGGAGAAAAGGCGAGTTTTTGATACTTACCTTGGTTTTATTATTTGGTGAGCATATGTGAAGGTGAATTTAGTATATGTGGATGTTGTGCCATTTATGGCTCTAGGTGGTTTATGTGGAAGGAGATGTTATGTTGAGAAGATTTATGATAAGGTATGGTTATATCTTGTTAGCAGTTGTTATGGTTGAATGGAGTTCCCCGTGGAATGATAGCATGTCTTATGATTATGTAGGATGGTAGCATGATGCTATGATATAGGCTTGAAAAGTGTTGGAGAATGTGGTATGTAGTGAGAAAGATGAATGTTGCCTTGATATATGTGAAATGCTTCAAAGTTGTCCTTTCGTGGATTAAAATCTTTTGTATAGGTTTGATCTTAAGGAGGGGAGATAGTGTGTGAGCCTTGTAAGGTGATTATGAAGTTTGCTAGTTAATGGTAGAAAACTTTATGACTAGTAAATGATTCTCTCAATGAACCTATTTTAAGAGTAGTAAAAAGGGGAATATGTAGTTTTATTCCATAAGTGGGAAGTATGATTACCCTAAGGTGACTTAGGGGATGTATGGTATGTACCCCTTAGCTCTTCAAGAGAAGGAGAGAATTGAGGTTGACCTACTTTGAAGTGGTTAGTTATCTTTTAAGCTTGAATTTAAATATGGTCAACTCAGGAAGTGGTTAGATTGTACCTAAGCATGGTTGGTTGGAAAGTTGCACCAAAAGTGATGACCCTCGTAGGTTGGTATTGATTGCCTTGACCTTGGTGTTTAAGGGCATGATGTGCTTAGTCTTACCCCAAGAAGGGGATAATGTGCATAGATGGTAAGATTCTTAGGGCCCTTGATGTCCCTATGTTGAGTTCCCTAGAACTTATCTAGGTTGAAAACCACTTTGTAGTGATGGTAAGAAGGGTGTTCATAAGCTTAGATCTCAAGAGAGGGATAAAGTGCTTAGTCAATAAGGTGAGTGAGCTAAATATTCCCCTAGAGTTGATATGAGTTGCTCTTAAATGAGTTTATCGTAAGTGGGCGAGGATGATTTGAGTAGTAAATTGGTAGATACCCCTATCTTTTCCTTCTATTCTTACTCAAGCTTGAAATCAATGTGCTTGTTCATGATAGGAGTCTTGCATAAGGTGGTAAGTTGCATGTTCTTTATATGTCATGCATGTATTAAATGACACTATGTTATGCATATTATGAAAGGTCATTATTGCATGAAGAAGATTTTTTTTTTTATAAATTTGCATGTTGCTCATGTTATTGTGCATTCTTATATGATAAATGTGCAATTTGGTTTCATGAGATAGCTTAACGATCATGCTTTATTTCACTCATATTGTGTGGTGTTTTGGCCTCATAATGAGAAGTTGAGTATCCTTTAAATGAGATAAGATTAGTCTCTTTGAAAAATGGGTGACTTTTAGGATTTGGGAAGTGTTATTATAGACTCACTCTTGAGAAGTGATGGTTGGTATATCCTATGTTTATTGGTGTGCCTATAAATTATAATAAATTTCCCTAAATGATGCAGCATGCTTATGAAATCTAGTGATGTGCTAGAAATAGAAAGCTATAAATTTACTTCCTAATGTTTTGATGTGCTTGGTGTGACCTACCATGTCGATTTCATAAGGAAGGAAGTATAAGCATAATGTGTTTTGGAATGAAGAAATCCTCCTTAGTTTGAATTAACCTCTATGCATTGCTTTTATGTTAACTCTATGATGCCATGTGTGTATGTTGTGACTAGGAGAAAGTAGTTCCTCCTTGAACATACCTAAGCATGGTAATGTCATATACGACCTTGATGGTATTATCTCTAGACTATATGATTGAAGTTGTTCTACTTTATTTATGATTCTTGTGCAACTATATGAAGTGTTTCAATTTTTGCATGAGTTGAAGTGTGGATTATGCCTAAGTGTGCAATTGGAATCCATAGTATGTTTAACTTTGTGATGTAATATTGAACATGCCTAAAGTTGGAGAAGGTAGTTCCTCAAAATGGAAATGAATATGAAGAAGTATGTATGCATGGAATGAATTATAGAAGCACTCCATATTTGACTATGTTTCTTTGAATGCATGCTGGAATGAAACTGGTGTTTCTTGTAAGTTTTGTGCATTGACTTTTATGTGATAACATCTTGAACTGTTGTGAGCTGTTATGGAAGTCATTGAAGTCCTTGAAAGTGTTCAAAATGTTTTAGTGTCATTCGAGGACGAATGTTGTTCTAAGTGGGGGAGTATTGACACGCCCTCAAAATGAACTAAGGTAGCTAGAGTCTCACATGTGCCTAAAAATGTTAATAACATGTTAATAATGTGTTTTATAGCTTGTATAATTGATTTGAAGTCATTTGGAGGTCAAACGTCCAAGAACGTCCAAGACATTTGAAACTTAGTCTTTAGACGTGCTAGTGAGTCTTTGTATGTTTGGATTGATTTTATGTGTTTTTTTGGGGTTGAGAACCAGTGTAGTTGACCCTAGTACCTTAATAGACATGTTAAGGGTCAAAACGTCTGGGTACGACTCCCCGGGGCTACCCGAAGGCCCCCCAAGGAGGACCCAAACCTTGGACAAGAGGCTGCCCAAGGCAGCGAGCAGGTCCAAGAATTGGAACTTTCCCTCACGAAGCGCGCCTACCACACACCTCACTGCCTGAAATTTTAATTGGGGCAGAATGGGGAGGCTGCTCCGTGACGCGCAACCCACTCCCAGATCCGGTTGCATCATTTTTATGTCAATTTTGACATGTCTAAGAGCCCCAATTCGTTTGGGGGACGTTTTATTTACTATTTTTAGGACCTTTTTAAACCCTTTCCAAAGCCAAAACCCCAACACCCATTAAGAAATCAAATTCCTAAAGTTCTCTTCTCTTCCAAAAACCCCAAACCCCCCATTGAAGACCAAGCTCAAGAACAAGCTATGGAGATGGATTCTTGGAGCTTTCTTCTCAGATTTTCATGGGCTTTTTAATGTATAAGGTATGGTGATCCTTCATCCATAGATAACCATTCATCTATGTAGTCCTTTCACTGGTTTACTAAAACATGAATTCTAAATTAAAAATACTATTTTTCAATCTGGCCATGGGTTCATTCTCAAATTGATTTCAAAAGCATTCTAATGATGAATATATGTTTATCTACTGATTTTATAATGAATTTCTATACAATTTATGAAGAACCCATTATCCTCCTAATTTCTCAAATTAGCCTATAATGTGGGTCTTGTGGTCTTGGCTTGATATTTATAAAAATGTGATTAGATTGTATTGAATTGCTTATTGCTATTTCTTTCTATATCAATTGAATGTGAATTATGGTCCACCTTTGGTGGTAGTGTTTATATTCTTGTACATGTTGATGTGATATGATCATGGACTTTAAGACAATAGATGTAATATGAATTGATATGATGATCTCTATGTTAGGAAGTTGAAGGATTTAGCCTTGGTTATAATATCATGTCTAAGTGAATTGATGTTATGTGAATTTAAGTGTATAGTCTTCTACAATAATTGCTTAATCTAGGTGTGGGGATAATGTTATATGTGTATGTGTGATGATCATGTCTGGGATAGGTATGGTATATATGGCTAATGATAATAAATATCCTTGTAGCATGACCTTTACCCATATGAACCCTATATGAATGTGTAATCAAAGTATTCTAGGAGTGTGCTATTCCATTGTTAAATGTGTAATTGCCTCCTATGATGTAATGTGCGTGTGTGTAGTCTATAGTCCTCAATACTCTATATGTTTGTATGAATTGAGACTTGAAGAATGTTGTACATGTGTTGTGGTCTTTAGAGGGTGGCTTCCTCAATAGTATGTGATAGCCATTATGTGATCATGTTCACCAATGTACACACACACTTCATGCATATCTATGAGTAGGATAGATTTATGATGACGAAGGATAGGATAGTTCTCATATGCTTCGCTATCTATTATGCATGTAAAGTATATGATTTATGAAGTTATCAGCATGTGTTCCTAAATGTGTTTATGTGAAGGTAGATCTCATATATATGTACACACACATGCATGTATGGATATGATATGATTATGTGAAAGGACATTCTCATATACTAAAAGCTTGAATATGTTTAAAAAGGGAGTTAGAGCCTAGCACCGAGTGAACATGAAAAATTAGAGAGGGAGCTTCACGTTAGTAAGTCCGGCTTCCCACAAAGAGAACCTTCACGTTAATAAGTCCGGGTCCCAACATAGATGTTGTCTCATGAGATGGAAACCTCCACGCTAGTAAGTCCAGCTTTCTAGAAGCAATCTCCATGTTCCATAACTAAGTGCCCCCGTAGGTTATAGCTTGTGGTTTCCACCTAGAATAGCTATGTACAAATGGTTGAACCTTCGGCAAGTGTTAACCCTCTCTTTTCGGTATGGGAGTAGAACACCGGATTCCATGTAGCTCACATGGTCTATGTCGGTTATGGCTTTGTCTCCCGAAGGTTAATAAATTAACTAAGATAAGAATATGAACTCTAATCTAAATTCCTTGAGGAGTATACTTGGTATGGGAGGAATATGGACCCTACCTATACATTGCACTAGATGACTTCAAGAAAGGATAGGATTGGAGACCCTTATGAAAAAAATACTTATGTTATGTATGACGTGTATGAATGCATATTAAGTGACCTTGTTATGTTCAGATATGAATTATGACTATGCATGTGAATTACACTTGTGGCTTCTATATGGGTTTACTTAGTATATGTGGGGGTATGGGACTCCATGTGTACATTGCACAAGTAAGCTTGCGAAGGGGTTATGAGGGTAGTTTACCTATGATATTAAATAAGTGATTTATGACTAATGTTGTAGTAAAGGAAAGAGTCCTTATATGATGATATGAAGTATGTAGCCTTATGTCAAGTTGTAAGTGAATATGTTGTGACTTGTTGAGTATGTTATGCCTAGTCTAGGGTGACTTCTTAGGTACACTTGGTGGAAGTAGCATTATGGGATGTCACCTACGCATTGCACTAGTGTGACTTAGGAGTTGTCTTAGCTGATGGTTCTTATGTGAAGTTGATGTCTGTGAGATGTTTATGACTTATGAATATATGTGCTTGTGTTATGAATCATATTATGAAAGACTATTGTAAGGTGACCTCAAGGTGATGCATTGCACTAGGTACACTTGAGGTTTACTTAAGGAAAAAAGTAAGATAAAAAAGAGGTAATGTATGGTGTGTATTGAATATGATTATAAGTATCATAAATGCATTTATGTGCTATTATGAGTGTTATCCATGTCTATATGATGTACGTGAACTATATTGAGCTTATATGTGCCTATGTTCATGAAGTTTACTAAAAAGACATGTTGCATGATTTCAAATGAAAGGTCCTCTTTAAATTAAAGTTTTGCATGGTTGCCATACTTAGTGCCTTCTTGTACTAATACCATTATTCTTCATCTTTTTACACAAAGTGTTGGTGTTGATGGCTAGAGGATGTCTCCTAATTGAAGAGCTTGGATATAACTCCCAAGTTCAAGTAAAGGGATCCTTATGTTTCAAGGGTTGCCTATGTAAAGATGTTCCTTTAAGTTGATGTAATAGCTAAGACTTAGATTTTATATTGTTAAGGGCCGTGTCCCTATTCTATTCTATTGAGTTGTGTCTTAAGATGCAAAGAGACATTAGAGTCTAACTATGTATTATGATATTTATATATATATATGAAGTAATGCTCTAGCATATGATGTGCTATGAAATGTTTTAAATTTTCCGCTATTTTTGTTATGAGTATGCAATGAAGGTACGCTAAGAGGCTTGTCTTAGAACTCCGAGAGGTCGACGATGCTGTGTTAAGATTCCAGAATACCATAACTTTTAAGGTATACCCTCGGGTCGTAACAACTATTGTCTATGCTTGTTACTACTATAACTTGATGATAGAGTTGTATTGACCAAGTATTTAATTATGTGACATGTATGTTGGCATAACTAAGGGTTTGTTGGTCTTATGATGTGCATGCTTTTGACTTAATGATTATGCCTTATTGATTGGTATGGTCTTCTTGAATATGCGTAAGGCTTTCTAAAGGTAAATTAGCATGTTTTAATGAAATGTCCCTTTTTAGCATGATTTGATCTTATATGTGCATATGGTCTCACACTTAGTACAAGTGGTGTACTAACCCCATTTACTCCCTTTCCCCCCCAACATTTTAGGTTCCGGTCGTTAAAGGCTCTTGAGACGACTTTGAAGAAGACTTAGAAATTCTCAATCATCCAAGTGGGTAGGTCCTCACTTTCCGAGGGCAATGCCAATATCAAGCTTATGAAGTTGTTTTAGTTTTAAGAATCTTATGTTCTTTACCTTTTCATTTGAGTACGGATTGTATAGCCTATATGGGGCTCTATTACATTGATGTATGGGATAGGCCCAAATTGATATAATCTTGTTAGATGGTTATGCGATGAGACACTCTTTTAAGACTATATTATAAGTTATATATACTTATGTGCAATAAAAGTATAAGACTATGTAATCTTCATATACGAAGGGTCTATGTATACTCGATACAAATATATTATGTGTATGTAGAGGTCTATGTAAACCTCAATGTAGAAGTAATGAAAAGTTTTAAATTTTCCGCATTTTAAACTATGAATGTAATGATGTATGCTAAGAGGCTAGTCTTAATCCTCAAAGAGGACGATGATGCCGGTTACGTCTAGGGTGTGCTCCCCGGATGTGACATGGGTATTGCGCCTAGAGTGAATGTTGTGGAGAGCACTATAACATCTATATTGAGAGATTTTGTGAGGATGAATCCTCCTATCTTTCTTGCCTCTAATGTGGGAGAAGATCCCAAAGAGTTCCTAGATTGAGTGTATAAGGTGGTGAGTGCCATGTGGGTGACTTCTAGGGAGAAGGCGGATTTAGCTTCGTACCAATTGAGGGAGGTTTCTCAAGTTTGATATACTCAATGGAAGGATAATAGGCCAGTTGAGTCGGGTCCTATTGAGTGGGAAGAATTTAAAGAAGCTTTTCTAGGAAATTTCCCCGTTAGAGGAGGGAGGTAAATGTAGAGGAGTTCATCAATCTCCAGCAAGCCAATATGAGTGTTGAGGAGTACTCTTTGAAGTTCTCAATGTTGTCTAGATATGCCCCATCCTTAGTGTCTAATCCTAGGGATGAGATGAGTAGGTTTGTGACCGGGGTCGTCGACTTAGTGAGAGAAGAATGCCGTACGGCCATGCTACATGATGATATGACCCTATATAGACTCATGGTTTATGCTCAATCAATTGAGGAGTCTAAACTTGGTAGGATTGATATAAAATTGAAGAGAAGTGGGCAAGGTGACCAAAGTTAACCTATATCTAAGAAGAAGTTTTCAACTCAAGATGAACCTAGGGGTGCTTAGGTGAAATTTGAGAAAGGAGATGGTTCTCAAAATGGCAAGCCTACATGTGCTACTTGTGGAAAGAGGCACTATGGGGAATGCCTATTGGGTACCGGTAGTTGTTTTGGATGTGGTAAAGATGGACACAAAGTGAGGTATTGTCCTACTAGAGATGGTAAGCAAGTTGCTCCTAATGCTCCGAAAGATGATGCTCCAGAGGGAAAATCTCGTTTCTAGGCACTCCGGGCAAGAGGATCAAAGCCGGATGAGGGTGATGATGATGATGATGGTAAGTTCTAGTATTCTCTTTTGTGTTATGAGTTACTTCTAAGTGGGGGAGTATGGTTAATAGATGGGCTAGATTGTCATAGAAGCATGTTGCATATGCATGGTGTTTAGGAGTCTTGTTGGAATTGAATTTCATTGATTCCTTCCATTATGCATTCTATGAAGTTATGATTATGTTGTAAAATATGTTTATATGATTTTATCTTGCATATTAGCATGTTTTCATCATCAATTGCCTAAAATTTGCATTTTTTAAAAATGTTGCATAATTCACTGTAAGGCTGCCTGCTCACTGTAAGGTTTTTGAAAAATTGATTAATTCATTCTTTGGTTGAAAATTATTGTAATGTGTGTAGAACTGATGTTTATGAGCATGATAATGAATATAAAATGAGTTTTTGCTATTTGGAATGAAGAATGTGAGTTTTATGGCATAATGAGTTGTAGAATGAGTTCCTATCTTCTTGTTGTGTTGTGAGTCTCTTGTTTATGTGAAGTTGATGTTTCTTCTAGATTGTGTATTGTATGATGTGTTCTGTGGTATGGTTTTGAACTGCTAGTTGAATCTCTATTCTAAGAAGTGTTCGGAGAGTGGCAAGTGTCATTCGAGGATGAATGTTGTCCAAGTGGGGGAGATTGTAATACCTCGAAAACGACTTAGGTGAACTAGATCCTAACCTGGTTGTCATGAAGGTATGAGGTCCTAAAATGGTCTATAATGTGGTATTGAGGAAGTGTCTAAGAGTTTAGGTGAATTGGAAGTCAAACGTCAAGGGACGACTAAGACGTTCGACTACTAGTCACCTATGTGCCTCATATGTGTTTATGTGATTATACGTGTGTGTGTCATGAGCTTATGAGGTCTTTATATGAGTTATAATGGTATTTAAATTTAGTGTTTCAAGTTTCGTTAAGTATGGAGGTCAAACGTCCAAGAACGTCCATGACGTTCGAAAGGTTTGCTTGGAAACAAACTTGTGTGTCTTAGCATGTTCATCAAGTTTTGCGTGTTTGTTTTGGATGAAATTGATATGGAAGGTCCTAAACTCGTATACGATCATATTCAGGTTAGAAACATTCAGGAAAAAGTCCCCAAGGACCAACCAAGGGTCCTTCAAGAAGGACCCTTTCCTTGAGCCAAGGTTGTCTTGGACCAGCCCCAAACGACTGAGGCAAATGACGGCTCGTTGGCCAGTCGACGCCATATTGTTGGTGGCTGTTCGTCAAGAATTATCCTAGGGATATCAATCTCCCAGTGTCAAGTCTCTGAAACCATCGACGGACAGCCAGGACGGTCCGTTTGTGAACCAACGGCCAGTCGGTGGGCAGTCGTCTGTGAGGGTTGTTTCCTGCGCGGCTTTACTGTTAAGTCAAGGAGTGAATTGGTAAATTCACCCATGTCCAAATAAGAGTTTGGTAGTTTAATTAAGGGTATTTTGGATATTTTAAACATCTATATAAGTCCTAAATACCTAGATGAATTCATTCTTCAAAATCAAAACCCAAATTCTCTAAGAAATTCTCTAGAACTCCATTGAAGCCAAAACTCAAGGAAGAGCTTGGATTGGAGATTTGAGTGGCTATTCTAAATAAATTTCGTGGATTAACATCATTGAGGTATGATTTTCTCTATTCATCAAGGAGACCAAAATTTAAAAAGATTTCTAAAGTTTTCTAAAGATGAACTTGTCCAATTTTATGATCTATCCATGGGTTCTTGAATTAAAGGTTTTGAATCATTATATATTGATTATATTGATGTTAATTATATGATTTTAACATAATTAACCTATGAACCCATGTAATTTATGAACCCTAGATTTTGACTACTTTGTGGTTGACTTGATATTGTCTTAATGCTTATGAATTCTAGTGTAGTTTTTATGGGCTATTGAATGATGTAATAATTATATTCAATTGATTTATAGGCTGTCTTAGATTGATAAATCTATATTGAATTGACCTATTTTCATTGAGTATTATGGTTTTTGTATTGAATTGATGTTCATGAACATGGGTAAGGGCCTATTGGTATTGAATTGGATGATTTAGCTAAGGATTGAAGTGGAGAGGATAGATTTGTGGTACGTTGCCCTAATTCTCTTTATTTTATGTAATGTAGCTCTTGAATTATGTTGTACTTGGTATGGTTCACTTATGGTGGCAGTGCTATGTGAATGATGTGCCCTTGTCGGCGTTACTTTATGTATTATGATGATCATGGACTTGTCGGTACTACTTGAAGTATTATGATAATTTGTGTAGTTGATTATGTGAAGTATGATCATACCTAATTACGTGTTAAGTAATGTGAAAGTATGTGTTCTTCTATTGATATTAGGTGATCATGATAGACTATGACTATGTCCTTATGTGTGTAGTCTTAGAGTTGATGTATGATTATTCTTACTTGGCTATATAAGTCTATGATGGTTATATTGATGATGTTATAGTAGTGTATAGGATGACTTAAATATGATAATGGTTATTCCTATGTGCTTCTAGTATGATATGCTATATGTGATAAAGTGAAGTCTTAGTGTGTCTTGTGTGGTAGACTTATGTCCCTTACCTGATACATGTATGAATGTGAATATGAGATGTCTTGACTTTGGATGATAAAACCTCTTAGTCTTGTATGTGTGAATTACATGAGACCTTGAATGCTGCTAAGAGGGTCCTTTATGTGAAACCTTAAACCTAGTGGTAAGGTTATGAACCTTGAAGTCGAAAGCCGTAATGGTATTCTTCTTGTAATGAATGATGGACTTAAGGTTGGTTGGCTGGAAAGACATCATATCATCCTTAGGAAAGTCATTAAGCTATCTTCGACACCATTGTAAGGCAGCCCTAGGGGACCTCTTTGGTAAGGCGAATGTGATTGCGTTATGAACTAGATGTGGAAACCCTTCGTATGTTCCTTTAATGTAAATTACTCTATGAGAACAAAGACTAGCACCGAGTGAGTATGGTAAGGGAAGTAGCTCTAGTTAAAGAATGAGGCTAGAGTACAAAGTAAGCCCGTCATATTCCTTAACCATGTGCCTACATGGGATGTGTCCATGTTCTACCATTGGCGAGTAGAACACCCTCCATCGGAGTAGGTTACAACTCCGGATTCCATACTTTGCTACCATATTATATGTCGGTTATTGACTATTCTCATCATATGGGATACATACTAGTATTGGAGATGTTCTATGAAGTTTAGGTGGTGGTATGGGACGCTATCTAGACATTGCACAATAGGCTTCGAAGATGTTAGTTAGTGAGTCCCTAGGTCTTCTCCAAGACTATTACTTGAATGTCCTTTATGTGATGAATGTATCTTGATTCAAATATGTTGTTTCTAGTATTAATTGATAATTTTAATGCCAAAACCCTAATGAACTCATGCTTATGCATATTTCCAACTTCTAGCTTAAAGAATGGGTTAAATGAACATATTTGTGTAGGGTATGAAATTTGGTTTCCTTATGTTGTTATTATGATTTAGATATTGTCCTAAGGGCCTTATTATGATGAAATATTGAAGAATTGGTTATAGGTGGTGTAGGATTAGTTAAATGGTGAGTTGCTTATATTGTACAACTCTTATTATGAATTGCTCTTGAGTGGTATGGTCCACCTTCTTGGTGGCGGTGTTTACTTGATGTATTTGGCATGTATTGTGAGTATGCCTTTGAAGGCCTAATGTGTGAAATAAAGTGATAATGATTATGGTTCTTGTTGATATGCATTATGAAGCTTGAATTGTATGTCTTGCTTGGATTATGCCAAAATGAAGTATGTGTATATGTTGAGCATGCTAGTGTGTAAGAAAATGATGAATCAATATGTAAGCATGTCCAGAAGTCAATGTTAATGAAATGTGATTATGTGTAAGGTGTGCTCACATGTACACACACTCACACTTAAATGAATGAATGAAGTTAGTAAATGTGATTAAGTGGAGTCTTGGGGTGAACACTCTTCCTTAGTTGAGATAAAGTGTATAGTAGCAACCTCACTATCTTCCAAGATCTTTCTAAGATAGGTCGGAGAATGGGTGACCTTCGTGAGTTGAGATGTGGTGCCCAGTAGTTGTCCTTAACCTATAGTATATAATGTTGAGAATCCACGGGGGAGTTATGCTTAGCACCGAGAGGATATGAAGAAGGGGTGGTTACACTTCGTGAGTTGAGATGTTGTATTCCAATGTACCTCTTGAGATGAGTACTCCTCGTTAGTAGAGAATGAGTTACATAGTAGCAATCTCCTTATCCCTTAACTATGCGCCCGCATAGGTGTAGCTATTGGATAAGCCATGTAAAATCTAAGAGAACTACCCTACCCTAGGCAAGTGGGGATCCCTCATCCGATAAGGGTAGTATCGGGATTCCATGTATAACTCTCATGGTCTATGTCGGTTAAGGCTAATTCCCATAAAGAAATGAAAGAACTAAGTCTCCTAAAAGAATGTACTACTTAGGGTAGGTGGTGGTATGGGACGTAATCTATCCATTGCATTAAGTAGACCTTTTGAAAGGGGAGTCTTGGTGTGTCTTATATGAATTCTACGAATGAGTTATCATGTATTGTAAATGAAGTCATATGAATTAAAGTGTAATGTTAAGGAAGCAAGTTAAAGCTAAGCTTCACATAATGAATGTTCATAGGGATGCATGTAGTGTACTTAGTCCAAGAGAATCCTCAAGGGTCACTAAGTGGTAGTGGTAGTATGGGATGCTACTCTCACATTGCACTTAGTGTAACCTAACAAGTCTCTTTGGAGTGGGGAACCATGTGAAGTCCGTAAAGTATGAATGTTCTTCTAATGTCTAGCCAAGAGTGTGGACTTGTTTCCCGTGCGAGGTAAACCTATGATTGGTAGTCTTAAGGATCACCTTGGTGTGTATTGAAGGGGGTTTTGGCGTTCCCTTCATGTCTTACCTTAAGTGAGTCTTAGGATAACTCGGTTAGGGAAACCTCAAGGGGAAATGAGTTCACTATGCTTGGGTCGAAATGTTCACTGTAATGTTGCTTGATGTTACTGTAAATTATTTTTTTGGTTCTAAAATTATGAGAGTTCTATTTTATGTGATTAATGATGATTCTTATACTATTTCAACTCTATAATCATGAAGGTTTTACTTATATGGCATGAAAGCTTATTTTTCTAAAATGTCCCTTTTTATATGTTTTTTCATATTCTATACTTAGTACATTGTTTTATACTAACCCCGTACTTTTATATACTTAATAAGTATAGGTTGGAGGCGTTTGAAGACTAGAAGGAAAAGATTGGTAATCTACTCTCTCAAGACTAAGTATGTACTCATATATTCGAGGCATAGTCACATTTCTTAGTTTCTATTATAAAGACTTATTATGTACTTCTATTCAATGTAAAGGGCCGTGTCCCTAAGATAATTATGTCGTGTCTTTAAGATGGCTTGTGACGATAAGACTTCTCCTTAGCTTTTATGAAAGATGTTTCTTTTATTAATTTATTCGTGAAAAGTTTAAAATGCCGCACTACTTTTCATGTCTTATGTAATGAACGATAGCTAAGGCTTGTACAATACCTCCGAAAGGTCTAGTACGCAATAGTTCTGACCTAAGGGTGCTCCCTTCTTTTAGGGGGTACTCTTGGGTCGTTACAAACTTTGTATCAGAGCATAAGTTTATGGGAAATAGTTTAGGGTCTAAAGCCTCACAATCCACGTCTAGTAGAGTATTGTTCATTGGTGTGAGTCGCGACACATCCATGCACAAGAGACTATAAGATGATAGAAATTTCACTTTCTTCGTTATTCTAATGTCGTGCCTTAGAGTTGAGTTTTATAAGATATCTCTCTCAACCTCTTCTCTTTGTGTTTATAGGACATGAATACGAGGAGAGCAACCGCTAGGAGGGAGGAGGAAGGAGTAGCTAATGAGAGGATCCATTCCCGTGTTGACCAAGGTCCTATAGCTGGACAAGAGAATGTGAATGAGGCGGTTCCCCCTCTGAAACCTCAAGGAACCCAAGGAACTCAAATTCTCCCTATGCCTCAAGCTCCTCAAGTTCCCTTTGTTGAAGAGGATATGACTAATGCGGAGTTGAGGGTTGCCCTAATGAGTTTGACCGAACTCATGACGGCTCAAGCTCAAGTCATCACTAATCATTTGGTTGCCTAAGGTAATAAAGGAGATAGACCTCAGCCTAATGTGAGTAATCCCACTTCTCGAATTTGGGATTTCATGAGGATGAACCCTCCTACTTTACATGGCACTAAGGTGGATGAAGATCCACAAAGCTTCATAGATGAGATATTCAAGGTGGTAGATGCTATGGTTGTGAGCCCTACGGAGAGAGCGGAGTTTAGCCGCTTACCAACTCAAGGATGTGGCTCAAGTGTGGTTTGAGAAACGGAGGGATGAGAGACCTTTAAGGGATGGTCCGGTAGATTGGGAAGTGTTCAAAGAGGCTTTTCTATAAAGGTTCTTTCCTTTAGAGTGGAGGGAGAAGAATATGGTTGAATTCATGAATCTTCGTCAAGGGGGAATGAGTGTGAAAGAGTACTCTCTAAAATTTACCCAACTCTCTAAGTATGACCCGACCCTGGTATCCAACCCTAGAGATAGGATTAACAAATTTGTGATGGGAGTGTCAAGCTTGGGGTAAAAAGAGTGTCGTACGGCAATGATTCTTAATGACATCGACATCTCTAGGCTCATGGTGTATGCACAACAAATTGAGGAGTTCAAAATTAGGGAAATAAGTTTCACGGACTTAGAGTATTTGCTAAAGTTATGTGCAGCCCTCGACAACTTACTCACTAATCTGTCAAGGTCTTGTAAGCTCAAGGAAGCCTTTAAGACTTAGATCGCTAAGAGAATGCTTGGAAAGACATAGAAAGAACAAGAAAGAGAGCTTTGAAGAAGGCTTTGTATATTGCTTGGAGAATGCTTTACAATTTGAGTGATGGTTTGCAAAATGAGGGCACCTCTATTTATACTACTTCCTAGGGACTAAAGTGCAATTAATATTTACTTTGCAAGTCCCTAAAATATTTACACTTTGGTCCCCTTTCTAGAGAATTCTACATTCTCTTAGGACTTTCTTTAGACTTCTTGAGAATTCCAAAAGGTTCTAGAGTCCTCCGCACAACTCTAGACCTTTATGCCCCTATCCGGATGCGGGATAAGACTGGAATAGTATCGGGACATGACACGCTCCCCCATATGATGATGTGACGACCGCGGCGCATTGCTGCAAAAACTCCTAGACCTTGTCTTTGAATTGCCACAAGATTTCATATTTCTCCCATGTGGTCTCCTCTGGAGTTCGTCCCTTCCAATGCACAAGGAACATGGCTCTGACTTGTTGTCCTCGCTTCCGTTTGGCTTGGTATATATGATAGCCTCAATCTCTCGGTCATGCGAGGCGGTGAAAGTAATGGGTGCCCGTTGTGATCGGTTCCGGCTAGGATCCTCATTGTCTTCATGGTACGGCTTGAGGACGCTTGCATGAAATACTGGATGAATCTTGAAGTGTGGAGGTAACTCCAACTTGTATGTGATCTTTCCCACCTTGGAAACGATCCTGAACGGTCCCTCATATTTGTGCACTAAGTTTTGATGGACGCCCCTTAGTGCCTTGAACTGTCGTGGGTTGAAGTTCACCAAGACCATGTCGCCTTATTTATAGTCCGTGGGCCGATACTTGCTGTCGAAAAACTTCTACATCTTCTTGGCTGCCTTGTCCAAGTAGGACTTGACAGTGTGAAGCTGCTCCTCCTATCCCTTGGCAAGATGGTAGGCACCCAAACTTTTTCCTTCAAAAGCAGTCGGCAACAAATGCAGAGTTTGGGGTTGTTGGCCTGTCGCCAACTCAAATGGTGTGCGCCCGGTGGACTCGCTCCTCTACAAATTGTAGCAAAATTGCGCCATGTCTAGGAGTTTGGACCAATCCTTCTGATACGCACTAACATAGTGCCTGATATAGCACTCCAGTAGGGCGTTGACGCGTTGCATTTGGCCGTCGGTCTGCGGGTGGAAACTTGTGGAGAAGTGAAGTTCTGTGCCAAGTATGTAGAACAACTCTCTCCAAAAGTTTCCAGTAAAGCGGGGGTCTCGATTGCTGATGAAATGCCATGGCAGCCCACAATATTTTACCACGTTCTTAAAGAAATATCGAGTGGCTTCTTTTGTGATGCGACTGGATGTGGCTGGCATAAACGTAGCATACTTTGAAAACCTGTCTACCACGACCATGATAGTACCAATCCTGTCGGACTTCAACAAGGAAGTGATGAAGTCCATGGTCAGGCTCTCCCATGGGCGTTCTGCTACGGGTAGTGGATCTAGTAATCCTCACAGTTTCCTTTGCTCCACCTTGTCTTGTTGGCACACAAGAAACGTCTGCACATAACACTCAATGTCGTCCCGAATACGTGGCAAAAAGTATATAGCCTCGATCAGTGCCCTCGTTCTTCGCTGCCCTGATTCCCAGCCCACGGTGTGTTTTTGCTTTCCTTAATGATGCGCCGCCTGATATACCTGAACTTGGGCACGTAGACCCTCCGACCGGTAGTGAGCAAGAAGCCATCTTCTACCGAAAAGCGCCTGGTTATGCCTTGGGCAGCCAACTCCATCAACTTCTTTGCATATGGATCGTGTTGCATACCATACCTGATTGCTTCTTGAATGTCATAGTGGCTGTAGTGATTGCAGCAAGCTCGGCTTTCCTACTTAGGGCATCGGCCACGACGTTGCCTCTCCCTGGATTGTACTCCAAGACATAGTCAAACTCTTCCAGAAAGTCTTGCCATCTAGCTTGTTTCGGCCTGATCTTCTACTGTGACTGGAAGTAGCTAGTGGCCATGTTATCGGTCTTGACCACGAACTTGGAGCCTAGTAAGTAGTGTCTCCACGTGCGTAGGCAATGCACGATGGCCGTCATTTCCTTTTCTTGCACCGTGTACCGCCGTTCGGCCTCGTTTAGTTTGCGGCTCTTGAATGCAATTGGTTGTCTATCTTGCATTAAGACTCCCCCAATGGCAAAGTCTGAGGCATCCGTATGTATTTCGAAGGTCTTGGAGAAGTCGGGCAGCGTCAAAACCGGCTCTTCCGTCACTGCGGCCTTGAGACCTTCGAACGCCTTTTGGCACTCCTTGCTCCAAACCGACGACTTATTTTTATTTAACAAATTGGTCAGTGGAGCGACTTTAGCAGAGTATCCACTAATGAACCTGTGATAGTAGTTTGCAAGTCCAAGAAAGGATCGCAACTCAGTCACTTTATGGGCGCCTCCCTCTCCTGGATCGCCTGGATCTTTGTCTCGTCCATTCGTAGTTTGCCTTGGCTGATGACATGGCCTAATAAGTGCACCTCGTTCTGGGCAAACTCTCACTTCTCCCACTTGACATGGATTTGTTTCTCCCGTAAGACTTGGAAGACTTTTGTCAAGTGCTCTAAGTTCTCCTCCAAGGTGCTGCTATAGATGACTATGTCATCGAAGTACACCACCACGAACTGATCCAAGTAGGGGTAAAAGATCTTGTTCATCAGCGTGCAAAATGTGGCGGTGCGTTGGTTAAGCCGAAAGGCATCACCAACCACTCGTACACTCCATATCTGGTCAGACACGCTGTCTTTGGATCGCCCCCCTCCGCGATGCGCATTTGGTAGTAGCCTTTTCGGATATCCATCTTGGTGAAGTACTTGGCTTGTCCAAGTCTATCAAAAAAATATGCAATTAGCGGGATAAGATACTTGTTCTTAATTGTTACCTTATTGAGCGCCCGATAGTTGATGCATAAGCGCAACGACCCATCTTTCTTCTTTTGGAAGAACACTAGCGCTCCATAAGGTGCCTTGGATATACGGATGTGACCGGCCTCGAGGAGCTCCTTCAACTGCTTCCTTAGATCCTCCAATTTGGGTGGATCCATACGGTAAGGTGCATGTGCGGGTGGCTTGGATCCAACCTCCAACTCTATCTTGTGATCTACCTTGCGCCTCGGAGGTAGAGTCTTCGGTAGATCGTACGACATCACGTCCTTGTTATCTTCAAGAAATTTCTCTATGATCGGTAGCAAGGACTCCATAGTACTATTGTCTTCTCCCAAACTTGCAATGGTAGACAGGAACGTCGGTTCTCCTTTCTTTAGTCCCTTCACAATTTACATGGCCGATAAGTGGGCGTGTACTTCCTTCTTCGGCACCTTGACTAGAGGTACCATGCATGACCCTTCCCCCTCCATGACCATGAGCCGTTGGAGGTAGGGGTCAATCATCATGTGGCAGCGCTGGAAGAACTCTAGCCCAAGAATGATATCAAATATATCTAGAGGGGAGACGGTAAAGTTCATATTTCCTTTCCACTTCCCCAACGTGATGCTTACTCCTTGGGCGACACCGCATACGGGAGTCGGTGGGGAGTTAACCGTCTTGAGGCAGGTGATGCTTGGCATGTAGTTCAGCTCTAACATCTTTACCGCCGTCTTGGTCATGATGTTTGCTTCGGCCCCGGAGTCTACCATGGCACAAGCTAGTCGTCCATTTATGGAGATGTCTACATACTACGTGCTAAAGTCTCCCGGCTTCGTTGTCTGCTTGGCTATAGCACCGTATAATCCTACCATTCCCAGTTGCGTCGTGCCCGCGTCTAGTCCTTGCTCCTGTACGCCCTTCTGCTTCTGCTCGTGTAGGATGGCACCAAGGTTCTTCATCTCGGGGCACCTGGCATAGCAACGAGGTCCACCGCATATGTAACAACCATCTCTTTTGTTGGTCTGCGCACGAACCGCTTATTGTATGGCTTGTGTGGGTCGTGCTGCTTGGGGTGTGCCTGCTGCTTCTTGCCTCAGCCACGATCTCCCACACCTTTGGCATGACTACTTCTTGCATCCCTGCCCTTTGACTTGTCATGTCGTTCATGCTTAAAGTCCATCAAGGACTCGGCTTGTGTGATGGCTTCGTCTATGGTCGTGACTTGTCACCGCTCCAACTCCATCTTGGCCCAGTTCTGCAGTCCGTCCATGAAGTGGAACAACATGTCTTTATTTGTGAGGTTGGGAATTCGAAGCGTTAAAGGTGTGAACTCCTTCACGTATGCCCGAATGCTTCTCGTTTGCTTTAATTCCCGAAACTTGCGCTTAACCTCATACACGACATTTTTAGGGAAGAAGGCTTTCTTGAATTCCTCGCTGAATTGCTCCCACGTGTTGATGGTGCACATCCCCTTCCCAATATCGGCCTCCTTGCGCCTCCACCATAGCAGAGCCATCTCGGACAGATACAACACAACAGTGTTGATCTTATTTTCATCACTTTTAACCCGACTACACATGAAGTAATTCTCCAAGTTCCACAGGAAGCTCTCCACCTCTTGAGCGTCATGGACGCCCTTGAATATGGGTGGCTTTGGAGCCTCGATCCTGGCCATCCTATCACGGTCGGGTGATGTAGATCCTCCAACTTCCACGTCTTCCTTGAGTGTTTTCACTTCCGCCTTCAGAGTTCGATTGTGCTAAGTGTGTCCATAAGCTGACACTCCAAGGAAGTGATGGCCTCGTTCATCTCAAACTCGGCCTGTTAGAGACCCTCCAACTTTTTACGGATGTTCTCGGTATCCTCCAGGGTCAATTCCTCAAGGGTCTTGAACTTACCATCGGCCACATTCATGCGCCGGCCTAACATCTCCATGGACTGCCTTGCCACTTCCACCCTTTCAACCCATTTCTATCCAGTGGTGAGGTCTATGACATCTTTGCCCATTTCATCGTCACTTGCTTATGTATTATATGGCGGATGAGATGTTAGCGCCTCGCATGATGTGGGATCGGGCAGCACCTCCTCATTACCCTTTTGATGTTTCATCCTATTTTGGTTCTTCATTCCACCATCCACACGTACGTTGGTGGTGCTAGCATCGTTTTCGTCTTCTTCGGTAGCCATTCCCTTATTACCAACCTCGCTATGGTTCACTTTGTCACGGACTTAGAGTATTTACTAAAGTTCTGTGCGGACCTCAAAAACTTACTCACTAATCTTTCAAGGTCTTGTAAGCTCAAGGAAGCCTTTAAGACTTAGATCACTAAGAGAATGCTTGGAAAGACTTAGAAAGAACAAGAAAGAGAGCTTTGAAGAAGGCTTTGTATATTGCTTGGAGAATGCTTTACAATTTGAGTGATGGTTTGCAAAATGAGGGCACCTCTATTTATACTACTTCCTAGGGATTAAATTGAAATTAATATTTACTTTGCAAGTCCCTAATATATTTACACTTTGGTCCCCTTTCTAGAGAATTCTACATTCTCTTAGGACTTTCATTAGCCTTCTTGAGAATTCCAAAAGGTTCTAGAGTCCTCCGCACAACTATAGTCCATTCTGCCCCTCTCCGGATGCGGAATCAGACTGGAATAGTGGCGGGACGTCACATAAGGCAAGAGGGGAAGAGGCCTAGGTTTGATGAATCTAGTCAACCAAAACCTAAGAAGAGGTTCTATCACCAAGAGTCTTCCATGGGGGACAAGGATAGAGTTTCCAACCAAAATTCCCAAGGGGGGTGGCCATACATTTGAGAGACCTAGGTTTGCTACTTGTAGGAAACAACATTTGGGTATGTGTCTTGCTGTAACGTTCCTCAAAATGAGCTAGGTTGAACTAGAGTCTAACACTTGTGTCGTGATGTTTTAAAGTCATAATATGGTTAATAAGAGTATTCTTAGGCAGTATATAAATTTTGGAAGTGTTTAGAAGTCAAACGTCCAAGAACGTCCCAGACGTTCGGAAACTAGTCGAAGTTGAACTAGTGTGTCGTAGTATTTTGTAGTGATATTTTTGGAGATGATTTGAAGGTGAAATTCAGTACCGAGGGTTCTCATGCATAGCCTGGTATATAAAGGGTCAAAACATCCTAGAACGACGCCCCGGGGACCAACCAAAGGGTCCCCAAAGAGTACCCAAACATGGGACTGTCAAGCTGCCGCGCCAGCCAGACTTTGGTAGTGGCTGCACGTCGCGCAGCTGACACTTAAAGGGCAAATTTCTTGATCTGCGACGCAGGGCTTCATGAACCATTCTGTCCAAAAAATTTCCAAAAATAAGAGTTGGAAGTTCCTACGCGACGCGCAGTAAACTCCAGATTTCGTTGCGTCATTTTTAAGTCAAATTTGAGTTGGTTAAATTGTCCAATAAGTTCAGTATTTTAGGTAATTTAGGGGTGACTTATTGACGGTTATTGGACATTTTTATACCCCTAAAGTCACCAATAAAATCAAAACCCTCAATTCAAAACAAAACCTCTCCATTCTTCTCTCCAAAACTCCATTGTTGAAGGTTTGAAGCTCCAAGGAAGAAGATAGATTTCTCAAGTTTTTCTTCATTAATCTTGTGGGATTTTCATAAACATTAAGGTATGGTTTCTTCATCCTTGAAATCTCTTTCTTCAAGAAGTCAATTCCAATGATTTTTCAAAGATGATCAAAACATGAAATCTTCTATTTTCAACTTCTATCCATGGGTTCTTGCATAAAAGGTTTTGAATCAATGTTTTAGAATTGGGTTGATCTTAATGCAATGTTTTAAAGCTATAATTTCTATGAACCCATTCAAATCATGCAATACTTATTTTGACTATATTATGGGTGATTTGATCATGTCTCAATGCTTATGAATTCTAGTGAAGTTTTCTTTGGGTTATAGAATGATGTAAGAATTATATTCGATTGATGCATAGGATGTCTTAGATTGATAAATCTATATTGAATTGATTTACATTCATTGAGTATTATGATTTTTGTATTGCATTGATAATTATGGCCATGGGTAAGGGCCTTTGAGTATTGTATTGGATGATTTAGCTATGGATTGAAGTGGAGAGAATGGATTGGTGGTACGCTGCCGTAATTCTCTTTATTTTATGTAATGTAGTTCTTGAATTATGTTGTGGTTGGTATAGTCCACTTATGGTGGCAGTGCTATGTGCTTTACTTGTAAATTACGTGGCCTCGTCGGCATTACTTTATGTATTATAATGATCATGGCCTTGTCGGCAACTACTTGATATATAATGATGATTTGTATAGTTGAATTATGATCATATCTATCCACTTGTGATTAATATGAATGTATATGTACTTATATTGATGATGTTAGGTGATCATGTTAGATTATGACTATATCCTTAAGTGTGTGTAGTCTTAAAGTTACTGCATGATTCTTCCTACTTGGTTATAGAGTCTTATGATGGTTATATTGATGATATTATAGTAACGAATAGGGTGACCTATGATGTTGGTTAGGCCTATGTGCTTATAGAATGATATGCTATATGTGAAGATGTGTGTGTCTTGTCTTGGTAGACTTGTGTCCTTACTTGATACACGTACATTATGAACATGAACATTTTGACCTAGTAGGCTAAGGCACCTTTGTCTTGTATGTGTATGGATGAATGTTGAATGAAAGTCTAGGATCGGTAGACCTAAGATGGTGCCCTTCTAAGCATGACTAGTATGTGAAACCTTCTATATAGAAAGAAGGTTAATAATGCGTTATCCTTATAGAACATTGAGTGATAGCCCTAGTAGACCATATTTGGTAGGTGCATTATGACTAGGTAATGACTAAGAGATGGTACCTTTTTATATGCCCCTTTTTACTGAACTTACTCTATGAGAACAAAGGCTAGCACCGAGTGAATATGTTATGGGTTGTAGCTCTACTTAGGAAGGAGACTTGTACAATATCTCTACTTGAGAAGGATACTAGAGTGCATAAAAGACCTTGATATTCCTTAACCATGTGCCTACATGTGATCTGTCTTAGTTCTACCCTTGGCAAGTAGAAGACCCTCCATCAGAGTAGGGTAGAATCTGGATTCCATGCCTAGCTAGTATGGTCTTTGTCGGTTATTGATTTTTCTCATCATGTGGGATACATTTTAGTATTTGATAAGTTCTACAACGTTTAGGTAGTGGAATTGGATGCTATCTAGACATGGCACGAGTAGGCTTTGACGGTGCTAGCGTGTAGGCTCCCTAGGTCTTTCTAAGATCATCATGTGAAGTACTTAATGAATGAAATGTCTTCTGACTTAATGAATGATTATGACTTTAGATAATGTATGTTGACTAGAATGTTATCTATCTAGTATAGCTTTGAGGGTTTCTTAGGTAAGCTTGAAGATTGTGTATGGGCGGTCTCTTCTTGTCCTACTTAGGTGAATCTTGGAGTAACCTTAAGTGGGGAGTAAATTAAAGAAAAAGGGAACAATCTTATCTTAGGTAGTCTTATGGATTGTTTAGGTAGGCTTGAAGAGGATGTATGGGCGGTCTCATCTTGTCTTACTTAAGTAAGTCTTAGGATAACCTTTCATGGGAGGTGTATACGTTTATATGGGTTGAAGTCATGTTGATGCTATATTGTGGAATGTGAGTTATATGCATATATGTTTTCTTGTAAGTGACTATTACACTTTTCTTAAAAGGTATTCTAAAAAAAAAGATTTTATGCATTATGCCATACTTAGTACAAGTGTTTGTACTAATTCCATATATTTTGTCTATCTCTAAAGGTGTAGGTGGAATTTAAGAGGAGTGGAAGTGGAAGCTTGGATTAGTGTTCATTCAAGCAAAGAGTTGGTATGTCCTCACTAGATTTGAGGACATCTTTATGTTTAGATTTCCTTATTGAAAGTATTGTAATAGACTTAGCTATTTTCCTATATGATGAAGTATGGGCCGTGTCCCAATATATTCGTATGTCTAAGATGGCGACTTTGAGACTTAACCTTTCATTATGTTTTCTATAAAAGAGATATTTTGAAGTATTATTATTTCGTGTGAAAAGTTTTAATTCCACACTACTTTTCATACATGTATGCAATGAACGATGTCAGAAGGGCTTGTATAAGACCTCCGAGAGGTCGAGTACGCTGTATTTCGATTCAAGAATGCCCTAACTTCTAGGGGGTACTCTCGGGTCATTACACTTGCCGGAATGGATGGTTGTTTTGCATGTGCTAGTAAGACTCACAAGATGAGGGACTGCCCTAACATCAAAGTCAAAGGAAAAGGGGTCAATCAAGCTCCCCTAGATCCTAATGCTCCGAAGAAGAACCATCCCTATGGGATGGGGACTAGGAGGGAGAACTAATTCAGATTTGACAGTCCCGGTAAGTCTTAACCCTTTATGGATGTTGTGTTTATGTTATGAGATGAGTTTATATGACTTTGTCTTTCCTATGTGCATGCTTTCTTGATAAAATGCTTAAAGAAGAATTTGTTGAAAAATCATGCATGTTTCACTGTGTGAGAATTGGTACTCACTATAAGATTTTGAAGTTTGAGAAAAAAATTCATTTTCACGAATAATGGTTCCAATGTGTGTAAAAATGATGTTTATGAGCATGTTTAATGTTGGAGAAGGTAGTTCCTCCATAAAATGAAGGATTAAGTGTATGCTTGAATTTGGATGTTCCTTCAAAAGATGCATGTGTAGCAAAAGTGCTTATAATTGTGTAATTGTGTTCCTTGTAAGTTTGATCCATTGATTATGAATGTTTGAGCCTTGATATGGTGTGTTCAGTGCTGCTAGTAAGTCCTTGATATTCTTAAAAGAGTTTAGTGTCATTCGAGGAGGAATGTTGTTCCAAGTGGGGGAGAATGTAACACCCTAAAATGAACTAAGGTGAACTAGAGCTTCGCGAATGTTTCATGAGTTAGTTTTGTGTTAAAGTGAGTTATAATGATGTTCTTAGGCAGTTCCTGAAGTTTGGTGACATTTGCAGGTCAAATATCCAAGAACGTCCATGACGTTCGGAAGGTGTGCCTTAGAAAGTGCTTGTGTGTTCTCATGTGTTTTAGTGAGTTTTACATATTCGATTTAATCGAAATTGGTGTGGGATGTTCCTAAGACCTATATGACTTAGTATAGGGGTTTAATGTCTGGGTAAAATCCCACCTAGGATAAACAAAGGGCCCTAGAAGAGGACCCCGTTCATTTGGCAAGAGGCTACCAAATAGTGACCAACGACGACCACAAGGGACGGACTATTGGTCAACCAACGACCCGTCGACCTTAGGCGTCAATTATCCCTACAAGGCTAGCTAATCCTGCACATGTTGGAGTTGCAATCCCAATCGACGGACCCCATCTAAGGGGCGTCAATTGGGAGACGGTCCGTTTGTGGGTGGGCGTAGGTGGACTGCCAAAAAACTGTCTTGGCTTGGGGTGTTCGGTAAATTCACCACAAGTCTTTTATGAACCTAGGAAGATATTTTTAGGGTCATTAGGTATATGAAGAGTGTTGAAACACTTAGACCTAATTTTAGACTTCATTTCCTAAAACCCAAAACCCTCTCTCAAGAAAGACTCTCTCTAAAACCAAATAGAAGCTTGGACTCAAGAAGGGTTTGGAGGGCTGGTGGTGGACATGCTTCGTCATCAAAATTAGCTGGTTACCTTATCATTGAGTTATGGTAGTCATCCTTGAACCCTCTTTCATTCAAGGAGTCATTTCAAAAAGGGTTTTCAAACTCTATTTTCTTCTATCAACCCTTCGTGAGTTGAGATGTGGTTCCCACTAGTTGTCCTTAACCTATAGTATATAATGTTGAGAATCCATGGGGGAGTTATGCATAGCAACGAGAGGATATGAAGAAGGGGTAGTTACACTTTGTGAGTTGAGATGTTGTATTCCAATGTACCTCTTGAGATGAGTACTCCTCGTTAGTAGAGAATGAGTTACTTAGTAACAATCTCCTTATCCCTTAACTATGTGCCCGCATAAGTGTAGCTATTGGATAAGCCATGTAAAATCTAAGAGAATGACCCTACCCTAGGCAAGTGGAGATCCCTCATCCGATAAGGGTAGTATCGGGATTCCATGTATAACTCTCATGTTATATGTCGGTTAAGGCTAATTCCCCAAAAGAAATGAAAGAACTAAGTCTCCTAAAAAATGTACTATTTAGGGTAGGTGGTGGTATGGGACGTCATCTATTCATTGCACTAAGTAGACCTTCCGAAAGGGGGGTCTTGGTGTGTCTTATATGAATTGTATGAATGAGTTATCATGTGTTTTAAATGAAGTTAGATGACTTAAAGTCTAATGTTAATGAAGCAAGTTAAAGATAAGCTTCACATAATAAATGTTAAGAGGGATGCATGTAGTGTACTTTGTCCAAGAAAATCCTCAAGGGTCACTAAGTGGGAGTGGTAGTATGGGATGCTACTCTCACATTGCACTTAGTGTAACTTACCAAGTATCTTTGGAATGGGGCACTATGTGAAGTCCGTAAAGTATGAATGTTCTTCTAATGTCTAGACAAGAGTGTGGACTTTTTTCCCGTGCGAGGTAAACCTATGGTTGGTAGTCTTATGACCTTGATGTGTATTGAAGGGGGTGTATGGGTGCCTCTTTTATATCTTACCTTAGTGAGTCTTAGGATAACTTGGTTAGGGAAACCTCAAGGGGAAATGAGTTCACTATGCTTGGGTCGAAATGTTCACTGTAATGTTCACTCTATCACTGTATTGTTGCTTGATGTTACTATAAAGTATGTTTTGGTTCTAAAATTATGAGAGTTCTATTTTATGTGATAATGATGATTCTTATACTATTTCAACTCTATAATCATAAAGGTTTTACTTATTTGGCATGAAAGCTTATTTTACTAAAATGTCCATTTTTACATATTTTTGCATATGCCATACTTAGTACATTGTTTTGTACTAACCTCATACTTTTCTATACTTAGTAAGTATAGGTTGGAGGCGTTAAGGCAAAGCTTGGGAATCTACTATCTCAAGACTAAGTATGTCCTCACATATTCGAGGCATAGTCACATTTCTTAGTTTCTATTATAAAGACTTATTATGCATTTCTATTCAATGTAAAGGGCCGTGTCCCTAAGATAACTATGTCGTGTCTTCAAGATGGATAGTGACGATAATACTTCTCCTTAGCTTTTATGAAAGATATTTATTTTATAATTTATTCGTGAAATTTTTTAAATTCATGTCTTATGTAATGAATCATAGCTAAGGCTTGTACAAGACCTCCGAAAGGTCAAGTATATAATTGTTCCGACCTAAGGGTGCTCCCTTCTTCTAGGGGGTACTCTCGGGTCGTTACAGTGATGGTGTGTTTTGGAAGAAGGTAAGTTGACCTAATTCCCTTACGAATGTAGAATTAATATTAGAATTGTTCTTGTGTGGTATGGTCCACTTATGGTGGCGGTGCTTATTTGTTACATATGTTATGATAATGGCCTTGTCGGAAGAATATGTGAATTGTAGTAGTATATTGTTATGATATATGTGGAGGTACGATGTGGAGTTGGTTATATGAAGTAATGTTATCTTGTATTTGGTGGTATGACTTATATGAATGCATAAAATAAAGGATGACGTGGTTTATGTGTGTGATCTTGTATAATGTGGGCATGATGTGATGAATAGTGTATTTCTCTAAAGGTTACATGTAATGATGATGGACTATGAGGGTCCTTATATGTGGATATGGTGTCTTGTTTAGGTAGACATATGTAGTTCCCTTTGATAAATGAATGAAAGTCTAGGATCGGTAGACCTAAAGTAGGTACCCTTCTATGAATGACTAATGCGAAACCTTGAATATAAAAAGAAGTTTAAGAATGTGAAGCCTTGAATATGAAATGAAGGTTAATAATGAAGCCTTGAAGTGGTAGACCGTAATGGTGCCACCTTCTTGAGTGGAATGATAGACTTAGAGGTAGGTTGGCTGGAACGGCATGAAACCATCTCTAAGAAAATCATAAGAGCTATCCTTATGAACCTTGGTTGGTATATCCATGTGTTGCCCTTCTTGGTAATGGAATTATGAGTTGGTAGGGCTTAGTGATGGTACTTTCTCTAATACACTTATATGAATGAAATTAATATATGAGAAATAAGGAAAAACACCTAGTGGATATGCTTGTGGTAGTAGCTCTACTTGAGAATGCGACTAGAGTATAAAGAAGACCTTCATATCCCCTAAACCATGTACCAACATGGGATGTGTCCTCGTTCTACCCTTTGCAAGTAGAACACCTCCACAGAGTAGGGTAAACTCCAGATTCCATACCTAGTTAGTGTAGTCTATGTCGGTTAATTCCTAATCTCATCATGTGGGATGTTCACTTTAGTAGTTGGATAGGTTTTGTGACGTGTAGGTAGTAGTATGAGATGCTATCTACACATGAAACGAGTAGGCCTTGAAGATGATAAAGTGAGTTCCCTATGTAACGACCCACAAGTAGACCCTAGCAGTTCGAGCATCCTTGAGTCGCCACACGGCATATGAGACTCCGAGAAGTCTCACTAAAGCCACTCGTATCATTCATTGCATAACAAACATTCTAAAATAAGTAAGAAACTTTGTTCACACACGAAGAACTCTTTCCATAATCAATACACAAGAGAAAGACTTTCATTAAAACATTAGACCTTTTTAACATCTCATTGAACCATCTAAACTTTGGAGTATACAACACTTGGGACTAAGCCCATACATGGCATAAAATAAAGACTAAGGCATAAAGGAGCATGTGGATATTGTCCTCGAATGGATGAGGACTCACCAATAGTTCATCTTCAACCCTTAGAAACCTATCCATCCTTCATGGCATATCAATACTTCCAATTCCCTAAACTTTAATCAAAAAGGGAAAAGAAGGGGTTAGCACATTAGATGCACTAAGTATGGAAGCCATGCAAAAACCATGAAAAAGGAACATCTAGTAAATAACATGCTTTTCATGAATTTTGATTAAAACATCATACTATAATCATAAGAACAACATTGAACACCTTAGAAACACATAAGAAACCACATAAGCATTTAACCACATTTTTAGGAACGTTACAGTGAAATAGCACATATTACAGTGAACTATTTCCAACATTACAGTGAATCACTTCAACTTCACAGTGAACCCAATTTAGCATGCAACCTTCTCACTAAAAGTTATTCTAAGACTCACTTGAGTAAGACAAAGAGAGATCACCCATACACCCTCTCTAAGCATACCTAAATGATCCTTGGGGCTACCTATAATGATATACATACACATACAATATACCAAAACACCTAACATTATATGATATGACATTCACCTCACCAAGCTTATCAAAAGACTTACTTAAGTAATTCTAGAAGATAACGCCCATACACCCTCTTCAAGATTACCTAAATAATCCTTAAGACCTCCTAACATTAGATCATACCTAACTTATTAACAAACTTCCTAACTAGAGTCATTCTCAGGACTTCCATAGATAAGACATGAAGAGATCATCCTTTATGCCCCCTTCATACTTTAACTAGGAAATCCTTAGAGTAACTCTAGATTAGGTACTCATTTATTTACATACTTTCTAACATAAGTCATTACTTCATTAGTTCATTAAGAGAAATTTATCATATAAGGACATTCAAGTAGTGGTCTTGGAGAAGACCTAGGGACTCTCACTAACATCTTCAAAGCCTATTGTGCAATGTAAAGATAGTGTCCCATACCACCACCTAAACTTCATAGAACTACTCACATACTAGTAGGTATCCCATATGATGACAATAGGCTATAACTGACATAGACCATGGTAGCAAATCATGGAATCTGGAGGTGTAACCTACTTCAATGGAGGGTGTTCTACTTGCCAATGGTAGAACTTGGACACATCCCATGTAGACACATGGTCATGGAATATGAAGGGTCTCTTTGCACTCTAGCCTAATTCTTTAACTAGAGCTACTTCCCTTACCATACTACTTTGGTTTTAGCCTTTATTCTCATAGAGTAATTCACATTAAGGATCATATGAAGGGGTTCCATATCTAGTTCATAACCCAATCACATTAACCCTACCAAAGAGGTCCCCTAGGGATGCCTTACAATGGCGAAGAAGATAGCTTAATGACTTTCCTAAGGATGATTTCATGCCGTTCCAGCTAAACAACCTTAAGTCCACCATTAATATAAGAAGGATACCATTACTTCTTTGAGTTTAAGGTTCATAACCTTCTTTCGAGAAGATTTCACATAAAGGACCTTCTTGGTATCATTCAAGGTCTCAGTTCATTCATACGTACAGGACTAAGAGGCTTTAGAATCCTAAGTCAAGACATCTCATATTCACATTCATACATGTATCAAGTAAGGGACACAAGTCTATCACACAAGACACTACTTTCTCATAACACCACATGTAAGAAGTCATCACGAACTACCTTAATCATACATAGCCATTTAAGAGTACAACATTTTAACCTTAACACATACTTATACAACCTCATCATCTATCATCATATAAGAGGAATCATAACATAATCACTCACACAAGATCATATGAGCACTATAAGGCACCTTACTGTTAACCTTCACAAACAACACATATTATCTATCATGCGTGAAACAACATGTTCATACAATTCATAACATTTTAGACATGATTACATTACTTCGCATCAATAACTTCACATTATACCTTCATATAAGTTCTAGACATGGTACTAATACAATTCATACAGTAATGCCGACGAGGCCACATCTTTTACAAAGTAAACACCTAAACACCGCCACCATAAGTGAACCATACCAATCATGATTGTAATACAAAATCTATACTTAATGCTTAGAGAGTTAGGCAGCATAACATTGATCCAACTACACAACTTCCATCCATAGCCCAATCAACCAACACAATACTCAAAGGCCCTTACCCATGGCCATGATCACCAATTCAATTCAATAAGCTTATATACAATGAATCTAAAAATATACAATACTCATGTGATCATTTTGAGACAGCCTATAAACCATACAATCATAATCTATACATAAATCAAGAGCCCATAACAATCTACACATGAATTCATACTAGTTAGCCATGATCAATTCACCCATAGTTTAGTCAAATTGAGAGATTTGAGAAGGTCAAGGGTTCATGGAGAATTTCATAGGAAAACATCAATTATACATCAATAGTATCATATCTTAAGGTTTGAAAACGTTTCATGCAAGAACCCAAGACTTAGAGTAGAAAATGGACTTTTTTCATCTTTTTGAAATCTTCGAAATCATCTTTGAAATTGACTCTAAGGTGATAGCAAGCCTTATATTAAGAACTTACAAACCATATTAGAAGAACCCGTTGATAATTAAAGAAGAAAATCCACTGAAGATCCATCATCAAGCTCCATCTTCACCTTGAGCTCTCATGGAGGTTTTTTGAGAAACTTTGGGAGGGAATGGGTTTTGATATAGGTGCTAAGGTCTAAATGAGAGTTTAATGACTTATATACTCTTAAAATACCCATATACAACTAAAATAACCTTCCTCCTATTTTATAAGACTTGGCGTGAATTTCCCAAAAACCCCCAAGTCTTAATAGAAAAACTGGCAGAATTGCAGCACCATCGACGCCTAGCATCGACGGTCCGATGGTGAAACCACGCCCTGTCTATGGGGTCAATTTGTTGTGTATGCAAATCCACAACCTGAAGGCTACATGGATCCATCGATGCCGCCCATCGACGGGCTGTGGTCTGATCGACGGGCCGTGGTCTGATCGACTGGCCGTCGTTTAGGGTAGTCGATTGCCACTGCCAGGCAGTGTTGAGCTCCAAGTTGGGGTCCTCCTTCTAGGGCCCCTTGTGGATCCTAGGTGAAGTCGTACCCGAATGTTAAACCTCTAAAAATGCACGTCAAGGTATTAGGAACATCTCCAAACAAATTCAACATCAAACAAGCCACGGAACATGATAAAACACATCCAAACTCACAATGACGTCCAATGGCTATCTTTCGAACGTCACTGGACGTTCTTGGACATTTGACATCCAAACCTTACCAGACTTAACATGCTGACTCTAAATACTATAATTAAACATATAAGGACCTCATAAACTCATTACACACACATAAGTACATGAAAACACATAGGGCACATAGGTGACTAGTCGTCAAGCGTCTTGCTCATCCCTTGACGTTTGACTTCTAACTTAGCCAAAATCTTTAGACACTACCTCAAACATCATTTTAAACCATCTTAGGAATTCAATACTTCATAACACACACATTAGTCCCTAGTTACACCTAAGTCATTTTTGGAGGTGTTACATTCTCCACCACTTGGACAACATTCGTCCTTGAATGACACTTGCTTCATTTTAGACATTATCAAAAGATGATTAACTCAAGACTAGCAGCACATAACCATACCACACAATACTCCTATAGGAGAAACATCACTTTCACATAAACAAGAGACTCACAACACAACAAAAAGCTAGAAACTAATCTGCGATCCATCATGTCATAAGACTCACAATCAGTAGCGGAGCCACCTTAACATTAGGGGGTTCATCCGAACCCTCTTCTGAGGAAAATTATATTATTTTACATGGTTAAATTAATTTTTTAGATATATATGGTAGATGTCGAACCCCTTCGGCTATTTCGTATTAGAGCCATCAATACGGGCTAGGCCCGTTGGGCCAGCCTGGCCTAACTCGGGATTTAATAGGGCTGGGCTGAGGTTTTTGGAGCCCACTTAAGAAAAGGGATTTTTAGCCTAGGCTGAATAAGACTGCTGATTTGTGGGGTTTGAGAAATATCGGTAGGGCCAGACTGTGGGCCAATAAAAATTAATTATAAAATATAATATTAAAATTTAAAATTCAAGAGAGTACAAACTCAAAACAATTAGGTTAATATTTCTTTTTAGATATTTATGCTTTTACTTGAATTTTTTTAATAAATATTATAAAGATAATTTATTTGTGGGTTTTATAAACAAGTAATAACATAAGCATCATCTAATATTGTTTTGTCGATATTTATGATAATATTATTAAATTTTAATTTATAAATTAATTTAATAATGAAAAAAAGAATATAATTTTTGAAAAAGTGGGTTGGCCCGGTAAGCTTGTAGCCCATGTACTTGTGGGTTGGGCCAACGTTTTCTAGTCCACACCAAAAATGGGCTAGCCCGGCCTGACCCGTAAAATGTCAAAGCATGTATGGGTTAGCCCGTATGGGGTGGGCTAGCCCATATTGACAACTCTACTTCGTATGTCTATTTCTTCAGATTTTGAACCCCTTATTGAAAATTCAGACTCCGCCACTGCACACATTCCTTGTTTTATTTAGGAGAAATTTCATTCCCAAAACAGTATCATGCTTATATATAGAGCTGTCAATATGGGCTAGCCCACCCCATCTCGGCTAACCCATGCATGCTTTGACATTTTACGGGTCAGTCCGGGCTAGCCCATTATTGGTGTGGGCCAGAAAATGGTTGGCCCAACCCACAAGTACGTGTGTAGGCTTGCCGGGCCAGCCCACTTTTTAAAAAATTATATTCTTTTTTTCATTATTAAATTAATTTATATATTATAATTTAATAATATTATCATAAATATCGACAAAACAATAATAGATGATGCTAATGTTATTACTTGTTTATCAAACCCACAAATAAAATTATCTTTATAATAATTATTAAAAAAATATCAAGTAAAAGTATAAATATCTAAATAGAAACATTAACCTAATTGTTTTGAGTTTGGACTCTCTTGAATTTTAAATTTTAATATTATATTATATTTTTAAATTAATTTTTTTTATTGGCCCACAGGCCGGCCCTACCGATATTTCTAAAGACCCACAAATCAGCAGGCTTATTCAGAGCTGGCTAAAAAGCCCTTTTCTTAAATGGGCTCCAAAAACCTCAGCCCAATCCTATTAAATCCCGAGTTAGGCCATGCCGGTCCAACGGGCCTAGCCCGTATTGACGACTCTGCTTATATACATCAAATCTAGACACAATACAATCATTTTACACGAAAGAACAATTTATTCATTTTCACAAAATACAGTGACCACAATTTTCCTTACAGTGAACATGCTTCACAATCTAACAATGCAACACTTAAGAAATTCCCTATAAATGCTCAACAAACCAATCTCATATAACAATTTAGACATGCTCAGTACTCACCTTCATGAAACAATTAGCAACCTACACTAGATGCACATGAACCATGAGGAAGATACCATGCATGAAAACTCATTTTCTCATTCAACAAAACTTCAACCAAAACATGCATATCATAAAGAGAATGATTGCAACTTATTTTTCACAAAAGACTCCTACATAAATCAAGTTACTACGAACTCTTTGTTTTAGGCTTGAATAAACACATAAAGAAAGGTTAAGGGTACCTCACTCCCAACAACCATACTCTTCACCATACTTCCCCACTTAGGAGAAACTCATTCTAAGGTCAACATAACATCTACTACAAGGAACTCCCTCAAGGAACCTTAAACCTTACTAATAATTTCTCACCAAAGTCTATCTCATGAAAACTAAAGACTCTCAAAGGTATAACATCTAACCACTAGATCCCCCTTACTAGGAGAAACTCACCTTTACTCTTGCAAATCTCATCACCTTCTTTTCTATGGTTGGATCTTAAACAACTTCAAAATATCTCAACAACCACTCATTCACATTTCAAACACTATACCTTACCATTCTTTCCAACTATACTACCCTTCAAAAGGTAACTAAACCAACCTAAGGTTACCATCACAACCTCCCATATCTCATCTAACAAGTCACATCTCATCTTTTCTCTCCCTCAACCCATTCTTCACAAAGTCATATTCGAAGGACCAACACATAAAGGAACAAGGGAAGACACCATATACAAAGCTCAAAAAGGGAAAAGAAGGGGTTAGCACATTAGATGCACTAAGTATGGAAGCCATTCAAAAACCATGAAAAAGGGACATTTAGTAAATAACATACTTTTCATGAATTTTAATTAAAAGATCATACTATAATCATAAGAACAACATTCAACACCTTAGAAACATAGAAACATATAAAAAACCACATAAGAATTTAACCACTTTTTTAGGAACCTTACAGTGAAATAGCACATATTACAGTGATCAATTTCCAACATTACAGTGAATCACTTCAACTTCACAGTGAACCTAATTTAGCATGCAACCTTCTCACTAAAAGTTATCCTAAGACTCATTTGACAAAGACAAAGAGAGACCTCCCATACACCCTTTCTAAGCATACCTAAATGATCCTTGGGGCTACCTATAATGAGATACATACGCATACAATATACCAAAACACCTAACATTATATGATATGACATTCACCTCACCAAGCTTATCAAAAGACTTACTTAAGTAATTCTAGAAGAGAACGCCCATACACCCTCTTCAAGATTACCTAAATAATCCTTAAGACCTCCTAATATTAGATCATGCCTAACTTATTAACAAACTTCCTAACTAGAGTCATTCTCAGGACTTCCATAGATAAGACATGAAGAGATCATCCTTTATGCCCACTTCATACTTTAACTAGGAAATCCTTAGAGTCACTCTAGATTAGGTACTCATTTATTTACATACTTTCTAACATAAGTCATTACTTCATTAGTTTATTAAGAGAAATTTATCATATAAGGACATTCAAGTAGTGGTCTTGGAGAAGACCTAGGGACTCTCACTAACATCTTCAAAGCCTATTGTGCAATGTCTAGATAGTGTCCCATACCACCACCTAAACTTCATAGAACTTCTCACATACTAGTAGGTATACCATATGATGACAATAGACTATAACTGACATAGACCATGGTAGCAAAGCATGGAATCTGGAGGTGTAACCTACTTCGATGGAGGGTGTTCTACTTGCCAATGGTAGAACTTGGACACATCCCATGTAGGCACATGGTCAAGGAATATGAAGGGTTTCTTTGCACTCTAGCCTCATTCTTTAACTAGAGATACTTCCCTTACCATACTACTTCGGTGCTAGCCTTTATTCTCATAGAGTAATTCACATTAAGGATCATATGAAGGGGTTCCATATCTAGTTCATAACCCAATCAGATTAACCCTACCAAAGAGGTCCCCTAGGGATGCCTTACAATGACGAAGAGGATAGCTTAATGTCTTTCCTAAGGATGATTTCATGTCGTTCCAGCTAAACAACCTTAAGTACACCATTAATATAAGAAGGATACCATTACTGCTTTGAGTTCAAGGTTCATAACCTTCTTTCGAGAAGATTTCACATAAAGGACCTTCTTGTTATCATTCAAGGTCTCAGTTCATTCATACGTACAGGACTAAGAGGCTTTAGAATCTTAAGTCAAGACATCTCATATTCACATTCATACATGTATCAAGTAAGGGACACAAGTCTACCACACAAGACACTACGTTCTCATAACACCACATGTAAGAAGTCATCACGAACTACCTTAATCAGACATAGGCATTTAAGAGTACAACATTTTAACCTTAACACATACTTATACAACTTCATCATCTATCATCATATAAGAGGAATCATAACATAATCACTCACACAAGATCATATGAGCACTATAAGGCACCTTACTGTTAACCTTCACAAATAACACATATTATCTATCATGCGTGAAACAACATGTTCATAAAATCCATAACATTTTAGACATGATTACATTACTTCGCATCAATAACTTCACATTATACCTTCATATAAGTCCCAAACATAGTAATAATACAATTCATAAATTAATGCCAACGAGGCCACATCTTTTACATGGGTAACACCTAAACACCTCCACCATAAGTGGACCATACCAATTATCATTGTAATACAAAAGCTATACATAATTCTTAGAGAGTTAGGGCAGCATACCATTGATCCAACTACAAAACTTCCATCCATAGCCCAATCAACCAACACAATACTCAAAGGCCCTTACCCATGGCCATGATCACCAATTCAATTCAATAAGCTTAATATACAATGAATCTAAGAATATACAATACTCATGTTATCAATTTGAGACAGCCTATAAACCATACAATCATAATCTATACATAAATCAAGAGCCCATAACAATCTACACATGAATTCATTACTAGTTAGCCATGATCAATTCACCCATAGTTTAGTCAAATTGAGAGATTTGAGAAGATAAAGGGTTCATGGAGAATTTCATTGGAAAACATCAATTATACATCAATAATATCATATATTAAGGTTTGAAAACGTTTCATGCAAGAACCCAAGACTTAGAGTAGAAATTGGACTTTTTCATCTTTTTGAAATATTCGAAATCATCTTTGAAATTGACTCTAAGGTGATAGCAAGGCTTAGATAAAGAACTCTTATACCTTATTAGAAGAACCCAATGATATTGAAGAAGAAAATCTATTGAAGATCCATCATCAAGCTCCATCTTCACCTTGAGCTCTCATGGAGGTTTTTTGGAGAAACTTTGGGAGGGAATGGGTTTTGGTCTAGGTGCTAGGGTCTAAGAGAGAGTTTGACTTATATACTCTTAAAATACTCATACACACCTAAAATAAGGTTCCTCCTATTTTATAAGACTTGGGGTGAAATTCCCAAAAACCTCCAAGTCTTAAAAGAAAAACTTGCAGAATGGCAGCACCATCGACACCTAGAATCGACGGTCCGTTGGTAAAACCACGCCCCGTCGATAGGGTACGTTGGTTGTGTCTGCAACTACCCAACCTGCAGGATACATGGATCCATCGATGCCACCCATCGACGGGCCTTAGTCTGATCCACTGGTCGTTGTTTGGGGTAGTCGATTGCCACTGCCAGGCAGTGTTGAGCTCCAAGCTAGAGTCCTCCTTCTAGGGCCCTTTGTGGGTCTTAGGTGGAGTCGTACCTGGATGTTAAACCTCTAAACATGCACGTATAGGTACTAGGAACATCTCCAAACAATTTAAACATTAAACAATCCACGCAACATGCTAAAACACATCCAAACTCACAAGGACGTCCAATGGCTATCTTTCAAACTCACCGGACGTTCTTGGACGTTTGACCTCCAAACCTTACCAAACTCAACATTCTTAAGATGCTTATGTTATGATTATATTATTATCTCTTATGCTTATGTCTTATGTTAACTAACCATTTGAGATGCTCTTATGATGTTATGTTAGCTTTCATATTTAGTACCTTTGTACTAACGCATGTTGCCTACATTCTAACCAAATGTAGGGTTGGAGCTTTGAGTTGAAATGAAGGCTAGAGTTTCAAGGATCCTAGAGAAATAAATAAGTGGTGAGTCCTCATAGCTTCGAGGACGAACCTTTATGTTCCTTTTATGTCTTTCATTATGTTTCAGACTTTATGTGGGCTGAGTCCCAAGACTTTTTTTCATGTCATTCATAGATGGTTGGAGTACCATAATGTTAGAAAGACTTCCGCTTTTATGAAATACTTTTCGAGTTATGTTTAAAAAGGAAGTTTAAAATTCTTCCATATTTTTCTATGCTTTTATGAAATGAATGGTAAGGGCTTGTATAAGGTCTCTTCGAGATCGAATACGCCATATTACGAGTAGGGGATGCTCTCGGGTCGTGACACCTTGACTCATGACCCCAACCTACGGGACATGGGTCCACCTACGGCCAATAGGTGGCATATGTAGGTTTCTGTAATTTTGGCAAGTTTAGGGCTGTTCTGAGGGTCCTCCTTAAGGACCCCTTGGGTGGCCCTTGGGGGGTCGTACCTTGAATCTCTAACACTAACACCTCTATTGTAAGTACGTGAATCCTTTTTTTATATATTTTAACCCTCAAATCAAACTCTAAAACTCTTACTAAAAGTTGTAGAACTCTTTAGTTTAGCTTACTAGTTTCCGGGACGTAACAACTACATGTTTGATTAGGGTTGCGATTTGTTAGAACCCTCCCCCATATAGGAGTTCAATACTAATTTAAAATTATAACTTATCTCATATGTTTTAAATAAACATTTCCTTATTATCAACTTTGAGATTAATACTCAAATATAAAAAGATATAGTTCTCCAAAATACTCATGATCTCTTTAGGAAATCAGTGTTTCCTCTCATCTTAAATGTAATTTTTCTTCTATTCGGTACACTTAGCCCCATATATTATTTTAAAGAAAAATGAACTCAAATCTATTTTTCCTCAAACTCAAATGCTCAAGTCTTAAAACAAGTTTAAAAAGGTTTGGAAAAGACTTCTCAAAAGACTCGAAAGAACTCTCAAGAGTTGACTCTTAGTTCTACCATGAATTCAAGGTTATGATTCATGTTTTGAATTATTTCAATATGCTTAGAAGTAGTTTAGAGTAGTTAGAAACAATTTGGAGGAAAGGAATCCTTTGAAATAACTCAGACGGGCTAAATGATAATTAATAGATCGGGGAAGATGACCCTGGCGCACTTAGTGGTGTGGGGTGCCAGCCCCTAAACTACAGAGCCACACTGTTGGCGTGGCGCACCAGCCACCTCTGGTGCATTGGTTGAGCATTTCCCTAGGCACCGCCTAGAAAACTGGACGAATTTTCCACTTTGATTTATGACCCTAATTACCTAAAATCAAATTGTTTCTTCCCCAATCACTTTGATTCAAACACCCAACACAAGTACACAATAATCCACTCAAAATAACCCTCAAATCAGTAACTTTATCTCGATAACTCATCAAAATCCCAACAATCAAGATTACAAATGGAATTTCAAGAAAACTCATCAAGAACTCAATTCCTTCAAGATAGAGAACGAAATTGCATTTAAATTGCATGATTGGCGTGTGGGTGAAAGAACTCAACATTATGTTAACTCACATAACTCTTTGGTATCAAAACCCTTGGTACTAACAACCCTCGATTTGCAAGAAATTCTGATGAACGCCTTGAATCTTCCCTCCTTTCTCCTCTTTCCTCTTCTTGAATTTTTTTAAAACCCTAAGCGTAAATTAGATTTGTGAAAACTGAATTTTATACCTCTAAATATTACCACTATTCATTTTAATATGATTGGGTAAGCAAAAGACAAAAATACCATTCATATTTTCTTGTAAGTTTCCTTAATTAGACAACCTGACTTCAAACGGGCATATCTCCCTAATACGAGCTCGAGAATTAGCAAAGTTTGAGGTGTTGGGAAGAGTAATCCAAGACCTTTAATTTGATTATTTATGGGCTACCTAACTCATCATGTACTAAAAGTTATGGTCGTTTGAAGTTGACTCAAAATTCACAACTTAAGCATAACTTGAAAATTTTAGATTTGACTATTTCCAATTTAGTTCACATTAAATTAGCTCTTTCGAAAGAGGGATTTTATAATATATATTACTTAGGAATATTCGTCCTCGAATGAGATCACTCTAAGTACACTATGGGTGGTAACATCGAACACCCAGCTCAAACACCCAACATGCAATTTACACATCATGACATATCATTTTTTAGAGTGTTTTACAAAAAGTCATTACATTGGTATGGAATTTCTCTTTAAGTAAAGAGTTGTGAGTATTTCCTATTCCTACCCTCCTCATCTTCCAAATTAGATTCCTCCACAAAATGATTCCTCAATAAAACCTTGAATGATGCAGTCTCATTGGTTCTCCACTTGCGAACCTGATGATCAAGTATCTCAATGGGAATCTCCTAGGATGTCATTAATACCAATATTTTCAGTCGGTACAATAAGCAAAATATCTCCTATACAGTTCTTCACTATTGAAATGTCGAATACCAAATGGACCGCTGCTAATTCTTGTGCTAGCTTCAACTTATAAGTTACATTGTCAATCCTATTGGATATCCGATAAGGACCAATATACTTGAGACTAAGTTTCCCCTTCGTATGACACCCTTCATAGGTGAAACCTTCAATTAAACCCAATCATCTACCTCAAACTCTAAGTCTTTTATCCTAACATCATTATAGAGTGGTAACTATTGTTGTAAGAAAATTCAATGAGAGGTAAATGATTATCCCAATTACCCTTGAAATCGATCAGGGACGCCCTGAACCTATCTTCTAAAGTCTTGATTGTGCTCTTTGCTTGACCACCAGTCTTAGGATGGAAAGTAGTACTCAAATTTACCTTAGAACCCAAACATTTCTAGAAAGACTTCCAAAATTGTGTGCTGAATTGCGTACCTCTATATGAATCTATGGACACTGGAACTCCATCAAGTCTGCCTACCTCTTAAATATTTAACTTAGCATAATACTCTGCTAAATAGGTAGTCTTTACCAGTAAAAACAGGGCTGATTTAATCATTTGATCTACAATAACCTAAATCAAATCATGTTTCCTGCAAGATAATGGTAAATTAGTAATGAAATACATATTGATCATCTCCCACTTCCATTCCGGAAGATCTATGTTCTTAGCCATACCACTGGGCCACTGGTGCTATACCTTGACTAGTTGGAAATTTGGGCACTTAGAAATGAATTTTTCAATACCCCTCTTCATACCACTATACCAATAGACTTCACAAAAGTCGTGGTTCATCTTTATTGAACTCGTATGGATAGAATATCTTGAGCTATTGATATACCGTGAGCTTACGATATTTTTAATACATTTCACTTAAGAGTTGTGTGGGTCTAGAGCCATTTTGTATTAGAACAAATGTTTATTGTGCCAAATTTGAACTAGGTTTGATACAATTGAAATTCTGCAGAAGTGACTTTCCATGGAAGTGACCCACGGATTATAGGGTCAGTCACGGTCTGTCAATAGGTAGGCGTGGACTAGTCTTCAGGGAAATATAACCAAGGGTAGACCTATGGAGGATAGTGACGATCCATAGTTTGACCCATGGGCCTTCTTGTAGGTATGTCATTTGGTTCTGAAAGTATAAGTTCTAGTACTTGATTGAAGAATCCAAGTATAAAGCCACGGATAAGGACCCACATACCATGGATTGACCCACGGTCCTCCTGTAGGTTAGTCATTTGTATATGCACGATTGAAGGTTCCATCTTCTAACAAAATTGTCTAAGCTTTGAGCCACGGAAGGGACCTAAGGACCGTAGGTCAGTATCGTCGATTGAAGCCGCATTCAGAAAAGTTTATTTCCTTATTTCGTTTCCTTTTTGTTTTGGACAAGTTTTTCTATAAATAGGATATGTAAACCTCATTTTCGAGGGTTAGACATCATTGTTTTACTTCTAGTTTTTGTATTCTCTTGAGGAATTAGCTTTGCAACTTTAGCAATTTGATTTCCCAAGTTTGTTTTACAAGATTTTAACTGTGCAATTCAAGGTGAGATTTTGGGTTTCTTCTACTCAATACGTAAGTTCATGATTTCTTCTTGTAAAATATGAATTGTGTTCTTTCAAGAATGAGTAGAGAAATCCACAACTAGGGTTGTGGGAACCAAGAGCGATTAACAATGTATGAATAATAAATAAGTAACTGTTGACTAGTGTTGATTTATTCATTGATAATTATTTTGTTTAGAAGTCTTTTTTAACGGTGGCTTACGTTAGAACTCGCCTTTGTTGCTACTTGACAGACCAAAGAGGTAGTTAATAAGAAAATAAATATCACCATAGATTTAGTATAATAGTACCTAATAGTGTAATGTCAATTGGTTCTAGGGTGAAAACGAAGTCATACATTATTGTGATAGACTAATCTGAGGTAAAGATAAGGGTTAGTAAATTATACACACGTAGCTGGACCAAGGTGCGGGGTGAAATTCTCTATTTGGAGGACCAAGCACTTAGGGATACATAACTTATCACTTTGCATGTGATACACTAGGTAATGATTACTATTCTTAGGATTACTGCATTATGAGCTTATGGGGAACACATACACCCTAGTTTCTCTCTCTCGTTGATAATAATAAGTTCTTATCCTATTCAATTGTTACTTAACAATTAATTAATTATTTGTTACACAACCCCCCCCCCTTTACTTGTTTCACAAATAATAAGTATAAGTCTAAACCATATTTCTCGTGGGATTGACCCCTACCTACTAGTTGGTTTCTCTATTTTATAATGATCACTTATAATTCTTTAGGGATGTGTAATTTGAGCGTATCAAATTTTGGCGCTGCTAGTAGGGAATAAGACTTTTAGATTAAGTTTAAATACATTATTGAACTTAATTCAATTGTTTCCTAATTTTACTTTTATGTTTGTTTTTCTTTCTACATGTTTCCACTCTGGTGTATGACAAGTACAAAGAGTCGAGGAGAACCATTGACTCCTTAAGACCCATGGTTTACCAAAGCTTTGCGAAACATGAATAACAAAGGGGTTCAAGTTAATGCAATCGTAGGAAATATGGGTAATGAAGTTGAGTTGCAGCCTCTTGGGGTTGTTAATGAGTACGCTGAGGATCATGGTGGTAATCTACTAGGGATGCATTGAGGGTACATTATTAACTAGAACAAATTTTGTCTGATAACTATAGGGTCGACTTCAATAGTGTTGCTTTTGAATGACCTATCCTGCTACCTGCTCTACCTCCGGGACACAAATTTGTGGCGACTAGTAGTGCAATGCAGATGCTTACAATGACGGGTTTATTTTCTAGTATGGAATTAGAGGATCCGCATGGGAACATGGCAAAGTTGAGTATTTCAAGATTTGCATGGGTCGACCGGAATTGGACATAAATGTCAATGGATTAAGAGCCCTCCCTCTTTCTTTTACCAATGATGTTTCGGTGTGGTTTTCTGATCTCCCATATAATTCCATTCATGCGTGGGATTAGTTTCATAAGATGTTCATGGCCAAGTACTTTACGTTTTCAAAAAACCTGAACCACCAAGATGTCAACAACTTCATATCCACTACCTGCAGAGTCTCTGAGTAGTTTGTGGGATAGGTTCATTGCATTCTTAAGAAGTGTTCCAAATTACCGCATTGATGATGAGTCGCTGAAGGAATACTTCTACAGAGGTCAGGATGACATTAGCAAGGTTGTGCTGGATACAATCGCTGGGGGTTCGTACAATGAGTGCACCTTTGAGCAGATCGCTGAGAAATTGAAGAAAATCTACCGAAATAACAAAGCTTGGATCACTAGAATGTCAGATACTGAGACAAGTACTTTTGCAGTTTAAGCTGCACCTATTCAATATGCCGATGATATTCATGAGAAGATGGCTCAAATGAGGACCAAATTAGGGTTGGTGTTGAATCATGTGAGTGGAGGTGCCAAAAAAGTAAATGTTGTGAATTGTTTGACTAAAAATCCACCACCATCGGTTGAGGAATGATACTATGAAGAGGATGTGTATTTGGTGAATTATTAGATGGGGGGTCTTGGATAATTGGTTCCAAGGCCAAGGAAACCAAGTTTTGAACTATTACAACTACAATGGAGAGGGTAAATATGTTCGAGATGGGAACTACAATCGCACCAATAACTATAATTGTAATAATTGTGGCAACAAAAATGATAGGGTTGGTCCTTATGTTCTACCTGCGAATTGGGAATCTTGTAATAACGAAGATGGAGGTAGTATGTCACATATTGATGATCTGATGCAGAAGAGGATGAAGTGGTTTGGTTCAACCGATGAGAATTTGAAGGAGATACGAAATGACTTGTCTAGTATTGGTCAAAAGGTTGATGCCCATGCAGTGTCTAGCAAGCAACTTGAGCAATAGATGAATCAGTTGTCTACTACAGTAAACCCACATCAGCCAGACACACTTCCTAGAAATAGTATGCAAAATTCAAAGAATGATGGGTATTGTATGGTAGTCACTACTCGAGGGGGTTAATAGACCATTGATCCACCTATGTCGTCTGAGGTTGAAATTGTAGTTGAGAAAGATGAAATTGTAGTTGAGAAAGATGACTGTGTGATTGAGATTACCGGAGAGTCCAAAATGCTATAGAGAAGAAAGCACATATAACTCAAAAAGTTGCTCCAATGCCTAGACCTCCACTTCCATTCCCACAGAGGCTGGTGAAGAAGAATGAGGAATGAAAATACCATAGGTTTATCTCTGTGTTGAAACAAATTTCCATCAATGTTCCGTTGATAGATTCTTTGGAGCAGTTTTCTGGGAATGAAATATTTATAAATGAGTTGGTGACTGAGAAGAGGGAAGTCATCTTTGAAGATGATGTAGTTTGCAAAATTATAGTGTTATTGCTATGAGTCACCTGTGCAGAAGGATGATCCTGGTGCTTTTACTATTCCATGTACCATCGGGTTGTTGCATTTTGCTAAGGCGTTGTGTAATTTGGGTGCTAGCATTAATATTATGTCGTTGTCTATCTACAAGGATTTGGGTTTAGGGACTCCAAAATCGAGTGCGTTGCGATTGGTTATGGCCGATAGAACTCAAAAGAGGCCCACTGGTGTGCTCCAAAATGTACTTGTGAAAGTAGAGTCATCTATCTTTCCAACTGATTTTTGTATACTCGATTGTGAGGTTGATTTCGATGTTCCCATAATCATTGGGAGACTATTCCTTGCTATTGGGATCGCCTTGGTCGATATAGAGAAAGGTCATATGAAGTTTTGATTGAATAATGAAGAGGTAACATTTAATATCTATAGGTCCATGAAGCTAGAAAACGATCTCAAGTTAGTGTTAGGGGTGAATCATATTGTAGAGCGAGGTTATGATGTGTCTATTGAAGAGAGTTTGGGAGTTGATGCACTGGCAGCTATAATGATGAATTTTAAGGGTGATGGCATTGAAGACTATGATGAATTGGTCTTTGCACTTGATTAGTTCGAATTCCGTTCCAAACAACAAAAGCTTGAGTTTTATATGAAGAATTGCGACTCTCCACCAGCAAAACCGTCTGTTGAGGAGGCTCCAAAATTGGAGCTTAAGGCTCTAGCATCACATTTTAGGTATGTATTCTTGGGAAGAGATGGTATTTTATCAATAATCATTGCGACAAATTTGAATGTGGTACAATTTGAGGCATTGGTTTCTGTGTTGAAAAGGTTTAAGCGAGCTATTGGATGGACTATTGCAGACATTATTGGGATTCCTCCTGGCATTTTTTCTCATAAAATCCAACTCATGTCGGATCACAACCCTAGTATTGAGCACCAAAGGAGACTGAATTCGCCCATGCAAGAGGTAGTGAAAAAGGAAATTATCAAGTGGTTGGATATTGGAGTCATTTAAACAATTGCAGATAGTAGTTGGGTTTGTTTTGTATATCGCATTCCTAAGAAATGTTGGATTATTGTGGTACCGAATGCAAAAAATGAGCTTCTTCCGATGCGGCCAGTTATCGGATGGAGAGTATGCATGGACTACCGGAAATTAAATGCTTGGACAGAAAATGACCACTTCTCTATGTCGTTCATGGATCAGATAGGACCACCTTTCTAGTAAGGGTTGATATTGATTTCTTGATTGTTATTCAGGCTAGAATTAGATCTCCATAGCTTTGGAAGATCAAAAAAAGACCACCTTCACTTTCCCTTATGGGACTTTCTCCTTCAAACGAATGTCTTTTGGGTTGTGTAATGATCCATCGACCTTCTAGTGTTGCATGATGTCGATATTATCTGATATGGTGAAGGACATTATTGAGGTATCTATGGATGATTTCTCCATGGTAGGTGACTCATTTGATGGTTGTTTGGATCATTTGGCCGAGGTACTTAAACGGTGTGAAGAGTGCAATCTTATATGCTCAATTGGGAAAAGTGACACTTCATGAGGAAAGAAGGGATAGTTCTGGGTCATCAGATTTTGGAGAAGGGTATTGAGGTTGATAGAGCAAAATTCTAAGTGTAATGACCCAAGAGCACCCCCTTAGTTGTTACCGGCATATTCGACCTCGTAGAGGTCTTATACAAACCCTTATCATAATCTTAATTGCATAATGAACTCGAAAAAATGTAGAATTTAAAACGTTTTACAATAGAAGTTCAAACTTTATTTTCATAAAGCAAAATAGTAGGAATCTAATAACATTGTCACGCATACACCATCTACTAATACAAATGCAATAAAAAATCTTCGAATAGGGTACTTAGCCCTTTAGACACAATAGTCTTATAAAATGAAAGCACATAGGATAGACTACTAAGTCTATTACATCAATAAGGAATTCATAGAGTATCATCAAAGGCATTAGTCCTCAGATCTTTGAGGACCTACCACAAGTCTTGAAGATAAGAAGTCCAAGCTTTCTTCAAGGATGTAGAAGCCAACCACTTAGTCAGAACCTATACACATGATAGAAAAGGAGAAAGGGGTTAGTACAATTAATGCACTCAAGTATGGAGAAATGCACAAAAACCTTTAAAACTTGAGAAAGGGACATTTTCATGAAAAATATGCTTTTATGAGCGTTTTGAAAGCAATTTACATCACAAACACAATACATAAGGCAACTCCACCATAATGTCCATACTACAAAAAAAACATGACTTTAGCACTTCCTAAGGTCTACTTGTGCAATGTAAAGCTAGCGTCCCATAATACCAACTCTAACAAGAATCCCCTAGAAACCACCTTAGTCACGCACCTTACCTATACGTTTCACCATATCCCCTAAGCATTTGAAGCACATACATCATGAACTACATTTCAATATAGGGATAATTCCACCCCGACCATTATCCATTCAACACACATGCTTTCATATCATTTTATAACTATAAAGAACCACCCAGAATACCCTTCTAATACTACCAGTGCAATGTAAAAGTGAAGTCTCATAACCCCACTTCTACTTAGTAAACCTATTAGGATATCATAGACTAGTTGATACTTCATTCATCACTTCATTATTTAGGGAAGATCAATCATAACCGACATAGATCATGAGAGCTTACATGAAATCCCGTTTCATAAATCCCCACACTAAAAAAGGGTCTTCTACTTATTTTTTTTAGGTCTTCTACTTGCCAAGGTAGAACCTACATACTAGCTACTATGTGGATCCATTAGCTAAGTTCTACGGGGGCACATAGTTTAGGGATAGGGAGATTTCTTTTAGAGTCTCTACCTACTTCATTAACGGAGAAGTACCCATCTCATGAGTATCTCTAGGATGACCCAACCTCTTGGATTAACAGAAGGGTCTTTCCTCATTGGTCATATCCTTTTTGTGTTTAGTATACTTTCCCAATTTACTACCATTAGTATTTTTAACTGTATCTACATGTGTGAATGACTAGTCCCTCTTCGTTCAATACAATTCAACATAAAGCTCTTAGATTCATTAGGTGAGAATACACTTTCAACCTAGAATCAACATACATATGTGAGTAGTACTTTCACAATATCAATCGTATTGTTTTCATGAGGACTATACTTCCAATCAATACTTTACTTTAGCATCATCCTACACAATTCATGCAACATAATAGGTAAGGTTAAATAGAGTGGAGACCATCCAACAATACCTTACTTGCATCCTCTCATAAGCCATGTACCTTGCAAGAAAATCCAAAGTTCATATACCACATTCTCCACATACATACAAACCCTAGGATTTACCCCTTTTTCATGGTCAAGAATCAAGTATCACAATTACGCCCATAGACATCACAATAGGCATGAAAAAAAAGATTCTACAACTAGATAATCATCAATCACAATTCACAATGTTCATATCTACTCAATTCATTCAACAACATTCATGAAATTAGGTCATAGGGTGCACATGGGTTCTTGGGAGATTCTCACAATAGAAATCATCAATTAATACAAATATATTCATAATATAAGTCATATAACTTAATGAAAATGATTTTTCAGTGAACCCAAGGCTAGATCACAAGCCCTAGTTTCTGGTCACCATATCAATTTTGAAAATAAAAGTTTTGAACGGCTTCATGGAGAAACTAATCTGTGAATCAACATCCCAATACTTTTTTTGATGTAAGACCATGAGTCTGAAGTTAAAAGGGTGAGTCTTGAGTTCCCTAGCTTGAGTTCTTCCTTGTTCTTCAATGGTGGGTTTGAGAGAGAATTTGTGAGAAACGGAAAGTGTGTTTTGATTTATGATTGAAGTTATAAGGTGGAAGGCTTGTTTCATTGTTTTAATACTCTTTAATATATATAACTAACTAATCTTAATAGTATTTAAGTGTTAATTAAATGATTAACTAATTACCTATCTAACCCCCACTAAGTCGTGTGGAGGCAGTGAAGGTTGTGCCCATTGATGAGTCTCCGTTGACGGGGTGTCAATCCATTGACGAACTGTACTGGTCACTCGTCAATTGGGAGTGAGGCTGATTTTTGGGGCAAATGTTGGAGGAGACTAAGTGTGGACTCACAGCTCCAATTGTCGGGGCGTGAGTCCATTGGCGAGGCGTCAATAGTCCTCGTGAGCTTTTTGGACTCTTTCTTGGGTCCTCTCATGGGCCCTTGGGAGGTTCCTAGGGTTGTCGTGCCTTGACGTTTAGGTATTAGCACCTTATTTTAGAGTTAGGAAGATTAGTTTAGGACCTTAACCTCACATTTAGACATCCTTAGGCCAAGATTTCACACCCATTGTGAAAATTCCTCAAAAAGGAATGTAAATTTGATTTTGATAATGCTTGGCTGAGAACATTTGGAGAGTTGAAGGAAAAGCTAGTTTCCCACCTATCATTATTTCACCGGATTGGGGTTAACTACTTGAGGTAATGTGTGATGCGAGTGGAGTGACAGTTGTTGTCGTGTGGGACAGAGGCGAGAGAAGATTCTTTATCCTATTTACTATACCATCAAAGATCTAGAGGTGGTTCAAAATAACTATACAATGTCTTAACAGGAACTCCTTGTGGTGGTTTTCGCATTCGAGAAATATTTCTCCTACTTGCTTGGTACTAAGGTCATAGTGCATACTGACCATTCTGCATTGAGGTATGTGATGGCTAAGAAAGATTAAAAACCGAGGTTGATTAAATAAGTATTGTTGATGCAATAATTCAATTTTGAGGTAAAAGATAGAAAGGGATATAAAATCAAGTTGTCGATCACTTATCCAGATTAGATGAAGAAGTTATGCTCAAGCTAGAAGATGGGACTGAAATTGATGATGCTTTTCAAGACGAACATTGATAACATTCCAATGGGGGAGAAACCCAATTGAAATAAAAAAGTGGAATTAAACAACAAAAAAGAAAGATAGATTAGAAATAAGAGATGAGAAAGAAGAATGAAAGGCTAATTGATTAAACAATCAACCAAGGAAGAAGAGAAGCTTGAATTCGAAAAGAAACAACTCAAATTGAAAACCACAAATGAGCAATCTCAAGTGAAATCAAGGTTAAGAAGTCCTAAATCAATAATGAGAATCCACCCATCACTAATCTAGATTAAGCTACACTAAGATAAGCTAACCTAAAGGGATTCCACCCTTAAACTACACTCTTGAAAGAGTTTGTGCATTTAACATTCAAAATCTAAATCTTCCAAAATAAAAGAAACTACTATTTATACTAATAAAATAAAGAAGACACTTCTTTGATAATTTTACCCTTAATGAGGTAAGGGCCTTGTTTGGTTGTCTTCTTTTGTGAATTCTTGAAAATTATGAGATGACCATTTGCACAAATGGTCTCTTTCTTCTTTATCTTAACTTAGATGAACATTACACACATTGTACTTCTTGATTTTGTGTCCATCAAGCTCCTCTAAGTCTTTTATGCGATCTATGCTATCCATGTTGTTATCATCCTCCCCTTGTTGAAAAGGATTCGTCCTCGAATCCAAACCTTGCAAATCTATGAAAAGGACAAACAACAAATATATCCTCATAGCATGAGGGTAAGTACAATGGTTAGCACAAAAAGCATTACACCAAGGAGACTCAATCTCAAGGAAGAACCAAGTATCCTTTATTATCATGACTATTAATCCCGTAGGTAATGAACAAGGAAATAGGGTATTCCTCACATCAAGAGGATAATACCACCCAAAATATGACATTATTACAAGCTCAAACACTCCCAAATGCTCACCTGGGTCAAAATGATAATAGGTCCACATAATGGGGTCATACAAATAAGTATAGACCTCAATAATATCCCGACCGAAATGTAATGCCCACTTAAGACAAATATGTGTCTCATCATATGCAAAGAGATAGTAGAGAAATGTCGCATGCACATAAGGGTCATCTAAGGTGTTCCTATATGCAAGATCACAACTAGGTTTAAGGATCATAACACTCTTCACATCACAAGATGGAACACACAAAGACATCATGAAGAATTTAAGAGAAACTTTCCCTTCTCCTAACAAATAACTCCTACCACCATAAAAGGCACAATCAACAAGATCATACGCAAAGAGATAGTAAAGAAAGGGGGTTAGAAAACTACCTTCCCTGCACAACGTAGGCCCCTCAAGTGGATTGTAAACCCTAAGAAGAACATTCATCATAGGAAAGGTGTCACATAAATGAACTTCAATAAAGGTGTTCCCAACTTTAGCCTCCACTTTATATACTAAAGAATCACAACTCATATTAAGAATTGGAACACAGAAGGAAGAAGTAACAATTAACACATAAGCAATCCCTTTCATCTTAACACTACCCTCTCCAATAAATGTACTATCCTCTTCACAAAAGAGATTTCCATCCTTAGAAAGTGTGTCATCACACCATAGGGGATTCTCAAACAATTGATAGCCTCCAAGAGTGGATACACTTCCAATATTATAAGGCATTTCACTATGCACACTCTCAAAAGTCGTGTCATCATCAAACAAGAGATTATCCTTAAACAAACATTCTACCTCAAGATTCTCATGAGAAAAACAAGAAATGGTGTTAAGGTCTAAAGATTCATTCAAATTACTAATGCCAACACTAGGTGGACACAAATTGATCTTTCTAGAAGAATCAACTTGGTCATCAATAGGATCAACTAGTGTAGCATCACTTTCATCGCATGACAATGTACCCTCATTCAAGCTACAAGTGCCAACACTAGGTGGACACGAATTGACCTTACTAGAAGGGTCGATTCGGTCATCAATAGGATCAACTAGTACTTTCTCACTCACAACAAGGATATTATCATCACACGACAAAGTGCTATCAAGAACATAACAAGGTAAAGACTCACTATGCTCACATAAAGACAAGTTATTACAAACACTCAATGGTCTACTGGGTACAGAGTTATGTTCCAAGTTAAAGGAAATGTAAGTGTTCGCATTGTTACCTTGTAGCTCATAGGAAGAAGTGTCTTCACCTTGACTATCAACATTGGAGCACATTTTTTTCTTTTGGAAGCTTTCAAATACTCATGATTCTTCACATTTTGAGGTTTCTCACTTGGCTTGCTTCCAAGTATACCTGCACAAGTTTTCAAACAACTAGAGAAAGAAAAGTTACATGAGTTAGGAGAAAAATATGACAACCCTCTCACATCACTCCACCCAACCTCTCCTTTTTCCACTCTAGAGTTGTCACTTTCCACACCCTTACTCCTCTCGATCTTTTGTATATCAATTTTATAGGATTTAGGGCAAGTGCCAAGGATTCCTTTTGAAGGGTTAGAAGATTCCTTCAAGTTTAACTTCAATTTTGGTGCACAAGGAGTGGGTGTTTTGACTTCCATGTGCAACTCCTTAGTGCCAACCTTACAAGGAGTATCTTGTTTTGCTTCCAAGGGTAACTCCTTAGGCTTATCTTCATGATGAATAACTTTCCTCATTTGTACCATAGACTTGACCTTTTCAAACAACCGCAATAAATCATCAAAATCTTCCCTCAACGTTGTAAAAGATTCTCTTAACTCTACCACTTCACGGCTTAGTGTTCCTCCTCCTCTACCTCCAACCTCATCACCATACACATAACAAGAAACATTGGAACTAGGATGATAAGAATAAGTCATCATATTTCGAAAAGTAGTGAATGTACTGCTTCTATGGTCCACACGACAACCTTGAAATGGTCCCGCCCAAACATCTATGCCTTCTTTTATAGAATATGAAGTAGCACAAGAGGAGGAAGAAAATTTGACCTCACAACTTCCATTTCCTTCTAGATTCTGCTCAAAAGCATTCATTAGATCTATTAGAGAAAGAATTGTACCTCATATCACCATCATAACCATGGTGCAAGACTTTAGAACCTTCATTGTCGCAATGGTATACACCATAAGCTCCTTCTACCCCTTCAACATCATCACAAGAGTTATAAGTTCCATTCATCTCAAAATCATCTCTGGAGTAGTAGTTCTCAGTACTATCTTGTTCATTATCCCATGAGCCAACATAAGAATCACCATCATAAAAAAGAGCCCCATTTCCATGCTCATAAGGACCATCATAGACATAAAAAAACTCATCTCATAGATCACATTGCTACAAGCGTATTCACTAATGTCATCTCCATCATAATCGAAAGTTACGAATGACATTCTTCTTTATAATAACCTTGGGTACCTACAAAACTTAGCAAACAAGGTTAGTGGAAAAAATTCTCACACCTCTCATATTTGATCTCACACTCACCTCCCTAAAGCGTCTTCCCAAAGTTGATAGAGAACTACCTTTTGCCCAATCAATTCACAAGATCACTAATTCTTTGTGGTGGAGTGGATTCTTGTGACTCTTGAAAGAAGGATGAAAAAAAATCTAAATGACTTGAATCAAGAAGGTTATCAACGAATTAAGATGAGAAAATTAGAAGAAAGAAGTACCAAAAGATTCGGACTCAAAATAAACCAAGTAACAAAAGTAGAAGATTACTACTTATTACTTAATTTGCAGAATCAAAGAAATGATTTGATGATTAAAAACTAGTTAATAAGTAATCAAATATGTTAATTAATTGTTAAATAGTTGAAAAATAGAAGGAAAATGAGTTTAGAAGAAGAAGAAGTGAATTTGGACACTTAGAAATATTTTGAGCCTCAAAAAAAGTTTATCACTTGTTAGATGTTGATTGGATGATTTGATGATCAAAACTAGTTAACAAGTAATTAAAGATGTTAATTAATTGTTAATTAGTTGAGGAATTGAATGGAAAATGATAGGAAAAAAATCACGAAGTTTGGACACTTAGAAAAATTTCTAGGCCCAAAAAACTCCCCATACTTAGAATATTTTTGGGCTGTCAAGGGAAAACCTGCAATTTTCAGCCTCTGAAAGTGAGCCTCACGCGCTGACTAGGCGTATGGGCCTTGTTGGCTAGTCTCTGCTGCGCTGGCTGCTGATGCAATGTCATGTGGCGCTGGCGTGGCAGATGGCGTCTGATGTGGCTGCTGACGTGTCAGTCCACGTGGAATATATATATATATATATATATATATTTTAATTATTTTTCCAGATTTTTTTTTGCAGATTTCGATTTTATTTTTTTTATTTTTTTATTTTTTTTTTTCAAAATTCCACTAATGGACCCCCAAAAAAACACCTTTGACCAACTTTGACTTGAAAAGTTGGATCAAATGTACTTTCTTCTTTCTTCTTCTTCAAGAACAACTTGAAGAACACCAAAAACACACACTACACCCCAATACACTCAAATCAACTCGAAATTGGCTCAAAATTTAGGATTTTCTTCTCTTCAAATAAGAGAACAAAGCCCACTAATTATTAACCTCCAATTTCTCCTCTATCAAAAGACCCACTTTCAAAATTTGAAAAGTTTGAAAAGCTCGAAACACATCAATGGCAACTTCACTTCTACAACTCCAAATTGAACAAAATTTGAAACCTAGACTCAAAATACACTAGGGAACAAGGATCTAGTGTCAAAAACAACAAAACAAAAAAAAACAGATTTTTTTTTCAACCCAAGACTAGATTTGTAAGAACAAATCTAAACCTAGGCTCTTGATACCAAATGATAACATTCCAATTGGGAAGAAACCCAATTGAAATAAAAAAGTGGAAATAAACAACACAAAAGTAAGATAGATTAGAAAGAAGATATGAGAAAGAAGAAAGAAAGGCTAATTGATTAAACAATCAACCAAGGAAGAAGAGAAGCTTGAATTCAAAAAGAAATAACTCAAATTGAAAACCACAAATGAGTAATCTCAAGTGAAATCAAGGTTAAGAAGTCCTAAATCAACAATGAGAATCCACCCATCACTAAACTAGATTAAGCTAGACTAAGCTAAGTTAACCTAAAGGGATTCCACCCTTAAACTACACTCTTGAAAGAGTTTGTGCATTTAACATTCAAAATCCATATAGTCTAAATCTTCAAATAAAAAAAACTACTATTTATACTAATAAAATAAAGAAGACACTTCTTTGACAATTTTACCCTTAATGAGGTAAGGGCCTTGTTTGGTTGTCTTCTTTTGTGAATTCTTGAAAATTCTGAGATGACCATTTGCACAAATGGTCTCTTTCTTCTTTCTCTTAACTTAAATGAACATTACACACGTTGTACTTCTTGATTTTGTGTCCATCTAGCTCCTCTAAGTCTTTTATGCGATCTATGATATCCATGTTGTTATCAAACATTTATTGGATGCTTCTCATGATCTGATTCCTTGGTTCGCAGACTTTGCTAACTACTTGGCAAGTTATGTTGTTCCATCGAATTTGTCTTTTAACGAAAAGAAATGTTTATGCATGATGTAAAGAAGTTCTTTAAGGATGAGCCTTAATTGTTTCGTATTTGTGCTGATGGGGTTATTTGTCATTGTGTGCCCGAGATTTAGAAGATAAGTATATTAGAGGTGTGTCATTCATCGCCTGTTGATGGGCATCATAGTGGTATTTGGACTACGCATAAAAAATTTGCATTATGGGTATTACTGGCCTATCGTCCACCAAGATGCTCATGATTTCACCAATTCTTGTGACCGTTGTCAAAGAGAATGAGGAATTTCAAAGAGGAAAGAGATTCCTATGAATCCGATATTAGTGATTGAATTGTTAGATGTATGGGGTATTTATTTTATAGATCCATTTATGAGCTCATATGTGATAAAGTATATTTTGTGTTGTGGTTGATTATGTGTCAAAGTGGGTGGAAGCAATTGCGCTTTTCAACAATGAAGGTAAAAGTGTCACCGCATTCCTCAAAAAGATTATCTTCTCCGGATTTGGTACACAAAGGAAGATTATCAGCAATGGAGGTTCCCACTTCTGTAATAAGTTTTTTGAGACGATGTTTGATAAATATGGTGTCTGCAACTATGTAGCCACTCCTTATCATCCACAGTCTAATGGGCAAGTTGAAGTGTACAAAAGAGAGATCAAGCAGAATTTCTCTAAGACTGTGAATGCTAATAAAACCGATTGGTAAAGGAGTCTTGATGATGCTCTATGGTTCTATTACACTGTATTCAAGACTCCCATAGGTATGCCTTCCTACCAACTTGTATATGGGAAGTCTTTCCATTTGTTGGTAGAGCTAGATCATGAGGCTATGTGGGCGCTAAAGAAGTTGAATTTGGATTAGGGTGCCGCATCGAGTCAAAGAGTAATTCACATGAATGAGCTTGATGAGTTTCGCGTAAGAGCTTATGAAAGTTCAGACTTTTAAAAGGATAAGATGAAAAAGCATCATGATCAAAAGATTGAAAAACATGATTTTCATATGGGTGATCTCGTTCTTCTATTAAATTCTAGATTGCACTTGTTTCCTGGCAAGCTCAAGTCCAAGTGGACCGGGCCATTTACAGTCATTCAAGTGTTCCCACATGGAGCGGTCGAGCTCGAAAACAAAAAGGGAACAAGGTTCAAGGTAAACGAGCAATAAATAAAGGTATGCATGGAATGAGGAAAATATGCAAGAAATTGTTGAGACCTTCTATATTGATGAAGTATGAGTAAGAAAGCGTCATGCGTCGTGCTGTGACATTAAATAAATCGCTTCTTGAGAGGCAACCCAAGATGTAAAATCTAGCCAAATATAGGTCGTTCTTTTTAGTTTTGGAGTTTTCATTGTTTATTTGAATGTCTATAATTCTTTATATAGGTGTTTTGTTTTTCTATTACTGTTTGCTATATGTAGCATAGGGTCCATGCCTAAAAAGTGTCCAGATAATATAAAAAGAAAGTCCTAACTGCGGTTGCTATGTGTGCAGGGATGAAAAGCCAAATCTGTAGAAATTGTCTATTGAGGTCTACGAATACCATCGACGATCCGTAAATCTATGCACGGACTGTGAATGGTGTCCGTAGACCCCAGGTAGGTATCTTAAATTTTTCTAAAGTGTTGAGTGACCTACGAGCCAAATCCACGATCCATAGGTCAACCCACGATCCATAGATTGGGTTTCATTGGTCCATATTAGGGTTTCTGGAGACTCAACCCAGACCCCTCTAATAAGCAATCTTTATTTTTAAATTCATCCCCGACATCTCATATCCCCTCCTAACCGTTTCTAACCCCTACAAATCCCAAACTCCCTCATTATGTCCCCAGATCACTCACATTTCTCATTCATATCTTCTCCTCTTCGAAAATTTCCATTTTTCCCTCTCAAAACTGATCACATTTTCTCCTCCATATAAAGAGTTCAAGGTGGAGGTTTGGTGTCAAAGGTTCGAGAAAGGTATAAGGAGTTTATTGCATCACACAATCACCCACTTCCATTACTTGTAAGGTAAGCGACATCACCCTGACTTTGAAATTCATTATTCATAGTTATTTTATGAAGTCATGAAGTGGACCTTGGGTGTTGAACTTTTGTGTGTAAACAATGATTTTGTAAGACCCCCAAAATGCGTTAGGGTTTCTAGAGCCTAACTTGTTTGTATTAAGTTTTTAAGGTCCTAAAATGACTTATAATATGGTATTGAGGCAGTGTGTAAAGTTTGAGGTGATTTGGAAGTCAAACGTCAAGGGATGACCAAGACATTCGACGACTAGTCACCTATGTGCATTATATGTCTATACGTGTTTATAATTGTATGAAATGAGTTTATGAAGTCTTAAAATGATTTATAATGATGTTTAATGGTATTATATGAAGTTTCGTGAAGTTTGGAGGTCAAACGTCCAAGACGTTCGAAAGATATCCTTGAGACATGCATGTGTGTGTCTTGATGGGGCCTTGCATGTTTGGACGTGTTGCGAGTATTTGTTTTGGGTGAAACTCATGTGGGAGGTCTACAACTTGTTAAGGGTTGTATTTACGTTGGAAACATCCTCGTACGACTTCAAAAGGTCCCACTAGAAGGACCCAAGGCTGGTTGAGACACTGCCTTGGCAGTGTCAATCGACTGAACCAAACGACGGCCAGTTGGTCAACCAACGGCCCGTAGGTGAGGTCTCGTCGATTGAAACTTATACTGGGAAGGTCTTAACCCAAAAACAGTCCAGGGTCCAATCGACTGAACCAAACGACGGCCAGTCGATTGACCAACGCCCTGTCGATGGTGATCTATCGTTTGTGGCCTGCAATCACTGCCATGCGACTGTTTTACTTAAGGGGTGAATGGGAAATTCACCCCACGTCCTAAACTGACTCTAATTGATTTATTTACCTATTTTTGGGTGTATTTAAGGTATCAAACACGTGAACAGCCCATTCTCAATCCACTCTACACGAATTGAACCTTCCCTCTAAAACCAATTCTCCCTAGAAACCTCCATTGTTGTTGAAGCTCAAGAGCAGCTTGTAGATTGGATTCTCCTGGTTTCTTCACCAAGTTTTATATATTTTCAACTAGACAAAGTTATGGTGTTCCTTCATCTCTAAGTAACCTTTCACTTGGAGAATTCTTCTCAAAGTTTTCAAAGAGATTTCATGATCAAACTTCCAATCTTTCAATCTAGCCATGGGTTCCTTCAAAAAATGTTTTTAATGGTTAAATCATGATTAATTGATGTTAATGTATTGGTTTTAATGTGAATTTGAATCCACTTGCATTATGAACCCATGCCCCTTCATAACTCGATTTAGCCCTTGCATGGGCATTATGATCTTGCCTTGTTAATGGTTGAATTGCGATTCTCTTACGTTGAATTATATATATATATATTGTTATTTACGTGAATTAATGATTGATTGATGATGAAGGATCCATGTGAATCAATGTATGAAGATTTAAACGTGCTTAGCTTAGATTCCATGATTCACTGTAACCTTGGTAGTACACTGTGTAAAATTGGAATTCGATTACGTTAACTTGATTATCATCTACTGTCTATCATGAATAAAGATTATGAATCATATTTAATGGATCCAATGTGGATCAAGGCTTGAGGATTAGGTAGTATTGGTTCATGTTCTCCTATCTTCCTTTTTGTATCTCGAATCCATGGTAATTGGTTCATATTGTTGTATAGGGTTAATTGTACTTTAGCTACTGACTATAATAGATTATAATTATGAATTATGTGTTGGTATCCAATATATATTGGTGCTTGAAGACTTGATAATTAATTCCTCTCTATTGTAATTTCATGATGCTCACTGTAATCTTGACCTCTTAGCAAATTGTAGTAGGATTGCGTCTTAGCCATGCTATCTTTAACTACTGCCTTTTTATGTGTATTATTGATTAATGGTGAGCATTAGTAATTGACAACCAAAGTGAGAAGGAATTGATAAGAGATCAACTTCCCTTCACATCCTATAAATTGATGATGTAGTGGACCTAATATGATCTCAATCTTTTTATGATTAATGTATGATTTGCGAATTATGATAGTATACCTTTTTCTACTGCCTTATATTCGAATTATTGATTAAATAATAGTAATGGTCAATGAATGACCAAAGGCTAAAGGATTGGTAAGGTTTGCCCCACTCTTCTACTTCTCTACTTCTTTATAGTAATATTGATGAAGCCTTGTATGGCATTGTGTGGTATGGTCCACTTATGGTGGCAGTGTTTCTTTATGTCATTATATCTGTGTTGACCACGGCCTCAAAGGCAAATTGATGATTATATGAAGGAGTGGTTATGATGATCACTTTATGTGTAACTTATGCCTAGTCTTCTATTATAGTTGTGAATCTAGGTTAGGTTACTATTGTTATAAGCATGCAAATGATTATGTAAGAGCATGTGTAGGTGATTCCATGGGGAAGTGTTAAGGATTGATGACCCCTAACCATGTACCCCTATGTGAATGTGTGAATAGCTAATGTTAGGAGCCTTAAAGTATAATATGAAGATTGTCTTGTCTCCTATGCTAAATTTTGTTTTGTGGTCTATACTTGAAAGTGTAATATGCTCTTAAGAGGGTGGCTGCCTCAATATATTGTTTATAGCCATTATGTGATCATGTTGACCAATGTACACACACTCACACTTCATGCATGCTTACAAGTAGTATAGAATCATAGTGTCTAATGAAAGGTAGTTCTCATATTCACTAGTGTCTATTACTATGCATATTAAGCTTATGCGCGTGATGAAGTATGATGTGCATAGAGTCTTAGTGGGTTTATATGAAAGGATTGCTCATATAGTTATATCTATAGACTCATGCATTGATATATGAACATGTGTGGCATTTATGTGTTATGTGAAAGGTTTGCTCACATATATGTATACACACACACATGAATGATGATCTAGGAAATAGAGGGGACTTGAGAGGGGTGCCCAAGAATACTCTACAACTAGATAGGTGCTTGAATGTGCTATAAGCATATGAGGAATGAATAACCTAAGCCTATGTTTTATGAAAAATGTAATTAAAGGCTTTTCAATAAAGGGAACTTAGCTTAGCACCGAGTGAACTTGACATTAAGAGGTGTTGACTTCCCTTGGAGGAAGATTCACCATTTGTCCCTTATAGAGTGTTGACTCCCATTAGAGGATACTCACCTATGGACCCACATGAGGTGTTGACTTCCCTTTGAGGAAGGTTCACCCATGTTTTCTCATGAGATGAGGCCCCAATTTCCCAATAGCATGTAGAGGGAACTACCTATCTCTTAGTTCATAAACTATGATTGCCACATAGGATCTAGCAAAGTGAATTCACTTATGATGCTAGGATGTATGCTACCTTGGCTAGGTAGGAACACCTTCCATTGGTGTAAGGCTCTACTACACCAAATTCCATGTTTAGCTCCCATGGTCTTAGTGTCGGTTAAGGCTATAGTTTTCCTAAAGTAAAATGGACGATAGAAGTAAAGAACTAGGATACTAACTAGGATGACTTAATGGAGATTACTTAGGATAGGTGGAAGTAATGAACCCATCTAGACATTGCACAAGTAGATCCTTAGGAAGTCCTAGGATGGTGACCTAATGTGTATGATTATGGATATGTCTTTATGCATAATATTGTAGAAGTTGTCTACTTGTTATGAAGATGTTCATGATATGAATATATGTGATTTGATTTTGTCCTTATATGCACTATGATGGTCTAAATGACTATATGATGAAGTTCTTGTATTGACATGAATGAAGTTATCTTCACTTACTTGTTGATGTATGAATTGGATGGTAAGGCTTGTGGTCTTATGATAGGTTTACTAAGTATGTGTGAGGTTATGAGGCTTCACATATACATTGCACTAGTAGGCTTAGAGTAGGATTATGAGTAAGGTCTTGTAATGCATTGATGTAAAGTGAAGTTGGTATATGTGCAAGTTAAATGTAGCTTACTGTAAGGGTCCTATGGTATTGGTTTCAATATGTCTATGTAGTACTATACTTCTATGATGGTATGTGTTACCTTGTGTATATGATATGAATGTTTCCTTGTGGCCTTAAGGTGATGCATTGCACCAAGTATCACTAGAGGGTTACTTGGGAGGTTAATGAATAAAAGGGAAGATAGTTCGCTGTTAAGGAAAAACTAGTTCACTGGAATGTGACTTGAAATTGTAATAAATTCCATATGTGATATTATGAAATGTTTGGCCTTTTATTATGTTTTTATGAAGTATGTTAATGATATAAATGCTATTGTATAAGGTTTTTATAAAGACTTACCCAAAATGGCATGAAGTATGATTTCAAAGAAAATGTCCCTTTTAAATGCATGTTTTTGCATGGTTGCCATACTTAGTGCATTCTTTTACTAATCTCATTCTTCTCTACTTTTTACACAAAGTGTAGGTTATGGATGCTTAAAGGATGTCTATATGAATGAGGAGCTTGATATGTGATTCTCAAGCTCAAAGAAAGGAATCCTTAAGTCCAAGGATGTCCTAATGTTATGTGTTACTGTAAAGTGTTTAAAGGGTTGTATAGTTATGTATTATGTTTTAAGGGACGTGTACCTAATGTACTCTAATGTTGTTGAATCTAAGATGACAAAGAGACTTAGGTCTAGTGTGTAATATGATATTTTTATATATATGAAGTAAAAGTTTCTAGCATATGATGTGCTATGAAAAAATTTAAATTTTCTGCTAAATTTACTATGTCAATACGATGAATGATAACTATGAGCTTGTATAAGACCTCCGAGAGGTCAAGTACGCCACAGATTTATCTGTTAAAAAAACCCTTGGAATGATCGAATATGATCGTGTTGTCTTTTTTCTATCAAATAACTCACTGAATATGGTCTAGATGGAAGTTTCGACTTACTCTTCCTAGCTTGGTATGTTAAAATATGGAATTGTGACTAATCGGAACCCTATGGATGAAAACTACCATATATTGTGTTGAAATTCATAATTAGACTAAGATTTATGGTTTAAGTTGTTGAAAAATTGGTTCCAAAATTAGGTTGTCTGATATCTGGCACAGACCTTACCTACGAGACCCCGCCCAAGGAGCATATGTCAATCTACGCACCATAGGTCGGGTTGTGGTCCTGTATCACATACAAATCTCACTCAGCTGGAATAAGAAGTGTGGACCACGGTCTTTCAATCAAATCGACGGACCATTCTGCACATTTGTGGTTCCCATCAAAGACCCAATCTTGTGGGACCTCTAACCTATAGAGGGGACATATGGACCGTAGGCGGCCACTTATGCTAATGTACAGTTTTTTAAGTTTTTGTTTTGGTTTGTTCTTTAGTCTAGAAAATTTTCCACTGTGTTATTGGTTTATTTTGGTACTAATTCATCCTCCACAGGTACAATGGCTCCCAAGAAAGCTCTGGTCTACGCTGCAAGGGGCAAGTCAAAATCAGTGGCACCAACCCTTCGGCCAATTGACAAAGATACTGATGTGGAGGCTGACCCCATATATGTCCCACCCACTACTAGGACATCCCACACGAAACCACACACCACACAAAATAAGCCAGTATGTGGTTTTCCACGTAGTCACCGTCTCCCAGTTTGATGAGGAGGATACACTGAATTGTTCACTGGCTGGTTGTGACTCCAATTCTGCTTCCAGCTCCGGCTCTGGCTCTGCATCCGGCTCCAGTTCTAATGGTTCTAATGCCTCATCCTTTGAGGATAATACTGCAGATGAGATTCGAGTGCCTCCGAACAGAGATCCTGCTCTAGTTGCTGATGAGGCTAATCAATGGCGCGTGAGTGGCCAGTTTCAGATATACCGAGACTCTAAGATGCTGAATGAGAAATAGAATATAGCTCAATTGATTACCGAGGAGCGCCGGGGACTCACAGGGAGCCTTCTTACTATGCTCGACATCCATATTCTCTTTCAGAGGAATATGTGCGAGTGGATAGCTCCTAGCTCTAGGTCTTGCAACGAGAAGATCGTCAAGGAGTTCTATGCTTCATATGCAGCGACCCTCCGAGGCTCCATTGATAAAATTCCAAGGCCGCCGCCCAGCCTCCTCTTACATCTACACTAGTGTGTGGATTTATTGTTGATATATCTGAGACCACCATCTGTAGGCTTCTCTATGGTAGGGTAACATTAATGGAATCAACATAGCCAAGTTATGTTATCGTTGGGACATTTTTAGGAGCAGGGCCTTTAAGAGGAATTTCATATAGAGGGAGACTTTACTACTCCAGTTAGCCCGTCACCTTTGTCACGACTGTAATCTAGACCCCAGACGAGACCGGCGTCGTTGACCTCTCAGAGATCGCAGACAAGCCTACTTACGTCATTCTTACTTTACATAGGTTAATTTTTAGCGGAAAATTTAAAACTTTTTGTTTCTAAACATTGCTTACTAAACATTTCTAATACATTCGTAATTTGTTCAACATCAACCATCTAATCATTAAGAGATAATCAAATGAAAGGAATAGTTCAATAAACATAATTGTATAATTGCCAAATTGGCACCAATACATAGTCTGAATAAAATAAGAAAGAAACGCTAGTGGAACATGCTCCACTAGCTCAACTCCTAAACTAAGCTAGAACATAAAACAGTAGCATCCTCGAAAGCATGAGGACCTACCAAAACCGGATGAATGCTGGACGTCTGGATAACTGCAGCGATGATCCTGTAGCTCTACCGTCCACCTGTGCCTGTACCTAAAAATAGTAGAGTTTGTATAGGGTTAGTACACACTTGTACTAAGTATGGGTATATGCAAGCACACACCAAGGACATGCATGAGAAAGAATAGCTCTTTCCTAACAACATGATTTTTGGAAGTCAAGTCAGTGGACTTGCCAAATTGAGATTAGGAAAGTTTCCAAATTTGGATTAGGAAAGTAAATGATCTTTCCAAATTTGGATTAGGAAAGTCAGTGAACTTTCCAGATTTGGAATAGGAAAATTATGCCATGAGAATAACATACATCATCATACTTTTCACATTTGCACACAGCACATAACATTTACACATAGCACATATCATATAGCATACAGTACATTTTGCATGTAGCACATAACTTCGTTCATATCATTCATTCATATGCCATGAGACCTTGGAATCATGGACTTGACATTAAGACATCCCAGAAATGAGGGCTCAACATATGGGACCTCAACTAGGGAGTCTTCATTAGCAAACATAGAGTCTGCTTCATTCATTCATACGTACTTATCTTCATTTCGTTCATAGTCCAGTGTAAACACCAGTTATACCTAGGATGTAGTTTAAGACTTTCATTAGGTTCGTTGTGCAATTACCAAGAATGACCTAATGTCATTACTTGAATCTAACTCACCTTTTGATTATCCTATCCTAACACCTTTGGTATCATTCATTTCATTATATGCATCATTTGAGGCTGTCCTCATTCATTCATTGGGAACTTTAACTTTAACCGACATAGATCATGTGAGCATCATGAAATCCAGCGTCTTCCCCACACCGAAAAGAGGTGGAATCACCGGCCAAAGTGATCCAATAACATGCTAGCGTACATGGGAATTTAACCCCGCCAGATCCCTATATTGGCAGTATAGGTTCGAAGACTAGGAGATATAAGGAGACCCATACCCGGCAAGCCGGACAGTCTTATCTCATGAGAGTTACGTGAACCTCCGCCCTTCCCGAAAGAAGGCATCACCGCTCATAGCTAGTCTATCGGTGCTCAGTATAAAGTTCCCTTACATTCATCTCATACGTTATGGAAGCAGGCTTTTAGTATGAGGACATCATCATTAGTATTAAGTGTGTTAAGCTCAATACTTTCACTAGAGTGTTTATAGAGACTGGTCTATTCATTATCTTACACTCTCATAGGTGAATACATATTGGTAACATTTACTTAGGCTCATTTGAGATTGTTCTCATCATTTACATTAGCCTCATATCATGTTGTCACCACATTCATCATTATTAGCACCTTTGCTTTTCATAGTTATTCACCTCTTATTACGTGAATGTTCATTTCATCATATGCCAATGCACTTGGCCATTTGGTGTATTTACACTCATACTTAACCCTTCTAGGGTTCATCATTTCATTTCATACATCTTAAGTTCACTTACTTTTGAACGTATGTTAGACTTATGTGTCTATACATACAATCCATGAGGCTTCAATCGTAGTTCATTATGTGGCTCATACATTCCTAAGATTTTATAGTACAAGACTTATGTATCTTGTATATATGCCAAGATCTTGATTTCGATCTAAATAGATGGAATTATTCTTGAATGATTTGTTCACGTATGACTTATGTATCAAACGGAAGTTTGGGCAAGAAAACCCAAGTCTTGAATCAATTGGATATCATTTATATTTTTAATTGATTTTATTTTAATATTCATAACATTTTAACTCTAAGTTAAATCACAATATTAACATTGAAGGATTACTTTTCTATTTAACCCTTTTCTTGAATTTGGCCGATGGGTTGTGGGTTCAAGCCCCCACAACCCCATTTTCATTTTTCATTAACATGATATTCTCCCATTTTCCTTAAACCAAGAGGTTGTGGGATCAAACCCCCACAGCCTCTTTTATTTTACTCTTAATTTCGCCCAAGTAGGGAGGTTGTGGGTTCGAACCCCCACAGCCTCCTTACTTTTATTTAATTTTCGCTAGGGGCTGTGAGGTGGTGGGTTCGAACCCCCACAGCCCCATATATATATTTTTAATATTTTTCTCCAAGTTTAGAGCATGGACAGTGAGGTCGTGGGATAGAACCCCCACGGCCTCACCTATTTTAAAACTTATTTTCTCCCCCCTCTATTCCCAATCTTGAGGTCGTGGGTTCGAATCCCACGCCTCACATCCTTTTCTTTTTCTTTATTTTTGTTCTTCTTGAGTTCTGGCCGAGGGGTGGTGGGTTCGAATCCCACTCCCCTCATTATTATTTTTTTTATTCTTTCATTCCCTCGCCCAGACCCAGGATCGAACCCCCCAGCCCTCACCCATTTCGTGGGTTATTTCGCCCAAGGATGAGGTCACGGGTTCAATTCCTAGTGGCCTCATTCTTTTATTTTAAACTAAATTTCCAGATTCTTATGCAATAAACTTTAGTCTAAAACTAACTTGTAAAATGCTAGAAATTTTAGTCACTTTTAACTTATAACATCAATGTTTTTCTTAGTTCATAATTTCGTTCATGAATCCACTTCAACATATTTTTAAGTGCATCTTTCATAGAATTTATGGGCTATAAAATCCTTATTCAAGTCAGCCACATTTCTTTTTTTATGAACATCACGATCTTCATGAGTTTGTGTACGTAAATTAACAACCACAACATTAACAAATTTAAGCCTCAAGGCCGAGACTCATGTCATGTCACACACTTGCACACAATTTTTCATAATTCCGAACACATACATGGGTTGTCATTTTCATAAATTAACGTACATCCAACGCATTCATATCCAGCACAAACATCACATAATCCTAAGTCTACCAGCATTCATACCAACCTACGAATTCGTTGGGAGCTAATGACAGGGACATGCAATGGGGAAAACAACCTTAGTTTTGAGCCGAATATTCTGAGTCCTAAGGGTCTCTTGGGAAAGGGACCAAGAGTAAGAAGACCCATACCTTAGTTTTCTTGTTCAACCACGAGAATGCTGCCCAAGAACCTCTCCAAAAATCAGTCCAAACACCGAAACTCACACCTTACCCGACTAGCGTATTACGTTTTGCTTAACGTTATCGAATTGCTTTCTCGTTTGTGTTTTGCGTGTGAATTCTTCAAGCGTGAAGAACTTTTGCTTTCTTTCTGATCTTTCTCACGTTTGGCAGCCAGAAAAAGAGAGTGAAAGTGAGAGAGATTTACGTGAAAGAGAGTGGGAGATGGGAGATAGTGGTCTCTTAGAACTAGGACTTGTTGGTAGGACTTAGTCAACTTAATTAATAATTAATATTAATAGAATCTGATTTTTCTTTTTCCTAAATCAGCTAATATTTATTATTTATTAAAATTAAGTTACCAAATTAAATAAAAGCAAGTTAAATCCTTGCTTCTAGTGGGGATCGAACCCGAGTGACCCCCATTTGCGAAAATGGGTCACTTCGGGTTGCCCCACCCAAATTCCTTTACTTAATTAACTTAATAAATTAAATAATTAATTTCTCAGGGTAATTACAATATTACCCTTGGCCTGGAAAAGACCATTTTACCCTTGGACCCTCAAAACTTAAAATTTCTTCTTTTGAGTCCGGTAAAAACTCTTTCGATTAAACCTTCGTTTTCGTGAGCCTCACATGGTTGGTTCTAACCTTTCCAAGCTCAATTAACTCCCCAAGTTAGTTGGCTTGGTTGTAGTAAGGGTTCTGAGGTCTAGTTCTACGCGTATCAATACGTGTGGACCTTGGTCTAATCGCAAGCATTCTTGAAAAACCTAAGTCTTGATCCTATTCATATTTAGGGTTGTTACAGCCTTGGTACAGATGGAGAGCGCGTGAGTGGGTCAGCACCTCGAGTGTAGGTATCAAGAAGGCCACCTTGAATTTTGTGGCCAAAATTTTCTTCTATTGGTTCGAAACTGGGTGTCTCCTACGCATGAAGACAATGTTCTTACTTGGGACCGCGCCATCATGGTTGCAACCTTAGTTGAAGGGTTTGGGATGGATTTTGCCCACATGCTTATTGCATAAATACACGAGAGGTCCTTCAAGGGCATTTCCACTTATCCTTCCCTTGCCTCATTTTAAGCTATGTAGGGATTCTTTTGTAGCCATTTAGCATTGTGACAAGTTGGTGCAGGCGACCAAGACTTTAGACATCGGCCTAATTAGGGATGAGGCCAAAGTAGTTGCACCGCATAGAGAGATGCAAATTGAGGTGCCACTATTGAAAGAACACTTGGTTGATGTTATAGAGAAGATGCAAGGTGATGAGCCTCACCCTCCAGCCTCTACTGAGGATGACCCGACTTCCCATTCTTCATCCTCCAGTCCGGCTCCTAGCGCCTCAAGATCCACTCTCTCTTCAAAGTCTGCTACGTGTCTCTAGCCCGTGTACACAAGAAGAAAGCCCAAATGGCTACACAACTATAACATGTGTGACATTGGATGCAGTGTGCGATTGAGGAGTCTACGACTAGGGTTGAGAAGCGGATGGAGCATATTATGGACCGAAAGGTTTAGGTTGTCCACCAGTGCCTTGATGCATTTGAGCGACGTTTCTTGGAGTGACCAGCCCCCACCACTAATGATTTTGCCTTCTGGATAGAATTAACTAGTCTCCGGGATAATCTTGATGCCCTCCTCTCTCCACCTGAGAATGAGCCTGAGTCAACCCCCAAAACACCGGTTGATGATATGGTGTTAGATGCACTATATGGAGATGAGATTTCACTGCCTGATTCATTCCGTGACATTGGGAAACACCATTTCTCCAGCGAGCCTTCTAAGGACAATGAGGCTGAGAGATCTTGCAAGAGGGATCGTTGAATATTTGAGGAGGCTCGGAGGACATCTATAGTTGATGAGATGACATGCCAGTAGCAGGCTAGAGAGGTAGGTGTTGGTTCCTCTAGTAGTGTGAGCATCACTGATGGTGCGATGAGAGTTGATGGCAACACTTTTAAGGGAGGTGAGATGATACATGCGGACATTACTGATAGTGGCCCAAGTATTGATCTTGTGGGCTTCGGGAAACCGGACCCACCCACTTGTTGATAGGTTTTTGGTGCTTTTTGTGCCACATGTTTACTTCACCTTCACCATATTCCTTACTTTGTATTTTTGTGTGCCTTTGTGCAAAGTGCACTTTCTTTTGTTGGGGGTTGAGTAAACGGATTCTGAGTGATAGGGTGAAGTCTGAGTAACCTAACTCATAGTCATACCTTGAGGTTTTCTTGTGTGTGTTCTTTTCCCCCAAGAGACTATTTTAATTTTTGTTGAACCAACATGTGTTAGGATTGTATGTGTATAAGCATGAGAAAGAATAAAGCATGATGGCATAATCAAGAAAGAAAAATGATACTCGTCCAAAATTGTGATATGTGCTAAAATCTGTAGACTAGAATGAGTTGAATGTGTTGGCTCTTAGTATGACATGATGAAGATCTAATTTGATCTCACGACTTAAGCTAAAACTTGAACTGGGTAATCTGATAATCCGATAATGAAACAATATGCCAAGAGTGTGAAAAAAGTTGAATGTTCAAATAGTTTGTGCCAATCTAGAACTTTCCCTGTTGGTCCTGCTAAGATGATCTAGGCTAGAAGTTGGGAAGTGATCGTAGGCCATTTTTAAAAGTAGTCCACATAAGGCTAATATGATCCAACCAAGTGAAATCAATATTCCCTTTGATCCGAATACTTGAGCTTAACCGGTCCTTTTGATTCACCTTTTGTAAAATAAGTGTTTTGGCCCCGGTCTTTCCTTGGAGACTTGCACCTTGCATTATGCCAAAAGCCTAAGTTGAGGGTGGCTAATGCAAAAAGTGACCTCAATCTTTGCCTTGGTCCGACATCGGATATTGTTCACCTCAACTAATGAAAAATCCATTGGTTAAGGGTAGCTAGGAAAGAGGAAACCCAAAAAAGGTATGAAAAGAGTTTTGTGTCGAAAATAAAAAAGAAAGAGATACAAGATGATGTGACTTTATGTCAAATAAGAAAAAAGATAATAAATATAAGTGCTGAAAAATAAAGAAAAACAAAGTGAATGAAAAAGAAGAAAGTGAAAATAAATAAGAGAAACAAAGTCGAAAGTCATATCCATGTTGAAAAGAGTCAAGGGAAAGAGCGTAAAAAGAAAGGATGTCAAAATTATGTCGAAAAGAGGTAAAAATCCAATGTAATGTCAAGGAGGGCAGAAAGTCACTAAAGAGTACCCAAATGTACCACACCTTACCCTGAGCCTACGTTACGAGCTAAGAAAGTCATGTAATGATCCTAGGAACTAGTTTGGAGAAACTTATAAGAGAAAATAAGGGCAAGCCTATGATATTGAGCACTAACTGTACTTTAAATCAGTTTTGAGCGTTAGTGTTGAATGAATCCTAATACTCAAAATCATCAAATGTACTTTAAATCAGTTCTAAGATTTTGTTTGAAATGAGAGCACTAGTTACATTGTCGAAAGATTGGTACCTTGGTGATTGTGAAAAAGTGTATGTTGTGTGTCTATTGGTCGATCTTTGTCATATTTTGATCCGCATGAGTTAGCTTGTTGACTCTAAAACAAAAGATTTTCACTAGAAAAGGTAGTTGGGATAGATAACCATGTGATTGTGTGTGCTTGAGTGTATGCTTCTACAGAAGTTTCATTTAGAGTCTTAGTGGGTCGCTTGAGGACAAATAACGAATTTAAGTTGAGGGTATTGATATACCGTAAATTTACTATATTTTAACTAATGTTTATTGTGTTAAATTTGTTGGTAATAGTCTTGGACAAGGTCGAGAGAGATGTAACTGAAATTCTGCAAAAGTGGCCTCCCATAGAAGTGACCCATAGAACGTAAGTCCAATAACGGTCCGTTAGTGGGTAGGAATGGACTAGTCTTCAGGGAAATCTTACAAAGGGTGGAGCTACGGAGGTGAGTGACGGACCGTAGATTGACCCACAGGTAGTCCTGCAGGTCCGTCATTTGATTCTGAAAGTAGAATTTTCAGTACCTAATTTTGTTCATCTATGAAGCCCCTACCGTTTCAAGATAGATGTGAGGAGAAAACCCACGACACCTCATATACAACTAAAAACAGAAATGAAATTGGAGTCTCTTAAAGCAAGGAGGCCTCACCAAATATTGTCTACGAGTGTAAGATGATTTCAATGAAGCACCTATTGATGATATTGAAAACTTGTATGTGCATGATAAAATTCAGGTCGAATGACATTATTATATTGAATGCATGTTTATGTAATATGGCCGAGTGAACATATAACTAAATTGAATGACTGAAAGCTGCTCAACTCAATCAATACACGCATGAAATGAAAACCATTTGAACTTTACAAGAATATAAGCAATAAAAGCAAGACGAAAATCATATACTTTACTTTTGGGGAGTTTCAGTAACTGACAAGGATTACAATGAGCCTATTAATTATACAACATTTCACCCATGTTGCAATGACCATCCTATACTTTTTGGGGTATATGATGATATGATATTGCAACTATGGATCCATATAATAGGGCTTCCCAAAGGCAATAAAGAGTCGCATGATGAATCGATGCTATCTTATCCTAAGCTAAGTACATAGTTTTGTGGGACTTTTGAGTTCTAAAAGACTCTAACCTAATTTGGTGCTTGATACTACTCTCAAAATAAGAAATATTAATTATGCTCAATTCATCCTTTCCAAAGAAAGGGGCCATTACTTTACTAAGTACTTTTCAAAAACATAACTCATTATTATATTGAAATGTATACTTATGGACTTGTCTTTAAAGCCTAATATTAATATGCATAGCACCGAAAACTCTTATATTTTTTTCTTAATATAGCCCTAAAAATTTTCATGTAAACTCACTTTAGTTTTGAATGCACACCAAAAAACGTGATTAGGATATGTAGGGAATTTCACAGGTAAATGGATATTATAGGATATAATATATATAGGTGAAACATTGCCACAACTTAAAGGAACACGCGCCGGATAAAACAATGAAGAATTAGCCAAATGACCCCTCACGCCCTGCTAGGCCCCAAAGTATCGGGGGTTGTATTTGGGAGAGTGCATCTTCCTAGGCCCCAAAGTTTGTGACTTGGTTTGTGCACACTACTTGCCGCCTCCCCAACCCTTCCTCAGTGACCCCGACAATTTGTTTTTGGTGAAATTAATGTTTCAAACTAGTTTAGAATTAGGAAATTTCTCCTATACCCTTCATGTTTCTCAAACCCAAAACTAATACATGATAAGTTCATTCAAATACTTTGGAAAACATAACTTTAACAACTTAACATGGTTATGTAATTCTAATCACGATGCAAAAAAATTCACAAAACAAAAGAATTAAAACTCAATTGTTAAAGAACTGATTTCAAATATCGAACTACGAATAGATCCTTTAGGTGTGATGATTTCTTGAATAAATTGAGATGTAGGGAGTGAGTAAGAACAAGTCAAACAATGTGATAAGCCTTACATACTTTTATAGAATGAAGGTTCTCGTCAAAAATTGTTGGAATCTTGAAGAACACTTGAAAACCTAGAATTTTCTTGTAAGATCTTGAAAATGACTTAGGTGAACTAGAGCCTAAAATGGTTTTCATGATGGTATAAGGTCCTAAAATGTTCTATTATGTGTTATTGAGGCATTGTCTAAAGTATTAGGTGCAATGGAAGTCAAACGTCAAGGGACGACTAAGACGTTCGACGACTAAGTCACCTAAGTTCCTCATATGTGGTTTTATGTGTTTATGTTTGATTAATGAGTTTATTTGGTCCTTAAATGAGTAATTATAGTTTATATAGGCAGTGTGTCAAGTTTCGATAAGTTTGGAGGTCAAACGTCCAAGAACGTCCATTACGTTCGAAAGATGTGCCTTGAAATAACCTAGTGTGTCTAGGCATGTTTCGTTGAGTTTTACGTGTTTGTTTTGGGTGAAATTCTTGTGAGAGGTCCTAAACTCGTATATAAACAGGTTTGGGTTGGAAACGTCCGGTCAAACATCCCCAAGGACCATCCAAGGGTCCTTGAGGATGGACCCAAAGTTAGTGCCAAGACTACCCAAGACAGCCCAAACCACGGAGGCAATCGATGACCAGTGGGTCAGTCGACGCCCCGTTTGTGGGGTGTCATCATTTGGGAATTAATCTGGGGAAAGGAGGGACCAAATACAAGCCTCATTCCCAGACCACGGACTAGCAGGATGGTCCGTTGGTCAAAGGACGGGCGGATGGTCCGTTGGTCAAAGGACGGGCTGTCAATGGTCCATCCGTCGATGGTGTTGTGTTTCCTACACAGGCTACTGTTAAGTTGAGGGTAAACTGTTAAATTCACCCCACTTACAAATAAGAAGATTGGCGTTTCCTAAGGGGTCTTTTGGGTATTTTAGACATGTATATTATCTTTAACACTTAGAAGAATTCATCTTCCAAATCAAAACCCCAAAATCACTTAGAAATTCCTTAAGACTCCATTGAAGCCAAAAATCAAGGAAAATCTTGGATTGGAGATTTGAGTGGTGATTATTCATCAAATTGAAGGATTAGATTAATTTAGGTATGGTTATTTATCCTTGAAACTTTATTCATCAAGGAGCCCAAGTTCAAAGATGTTTTCTCAAGTTTTTCAAATATGAACTTGACTTATTTCATGATCTATCCATGGGTTCTTGCATTTAAGGTTTTTAACCATTGTCTAGTGATTGAATTGTTGTTATTAAGATGTTTTTAACTCAATTGACCTATGAACCCACGTAATTGATGAACCCTAGTTTTTGACTAATTTATGGGTTACTTGATATTGGTCTAATGCTTATGAATTCTAGTATAGATTTCTATGGGTTATCTAATGATGTAAGAATTATGTTTAATTGATAGCTAATTGGTCTTAGATTTATAACTCTATATTGAATTGGCTTAGATTCATTGAGTATTTTAGTTTATGCTTTGAATTGATGTTCATGGCCATGGGTAAGGGCCTTATGATATTGAATTGGATGATTTGGCATTGGATTGAAGTGTTGAGGATGAAGTGGTGGTACTCTGCCCTATTTCCCTTAATTTAATGTTAATTAGACTTCAATTGTGTTGTGATTGGTTTGGTTCACATATGGTGGTGGTGTTATGTGATTGATGTGGCCTTGTCGGTGTTATTTTAAATATTATGATGATCATGGCCTTGTCGACACTACTTGAAGTAATGTGATGATTTGTGTAGTTGATTATGTGAAGTGATGTGAAGATGTGTGTTTCTTCTATTGATGCTATTTAGGTGATCATGTTAGACTAGGACTATGTGTTCTTGTGTGTAGTCATAGAGTTGATGCTGATTGTTCCTACTTGGCTATATGAGTCTATAATGGTTATATTGATGATGATATAGTAGTGTATAGGATGACTTAAAGATGATAATGGTTGTTCCTATGTGCTTCTAGAATGAAATGTAATATGTGCTAAAGTAAAATATGTTGTGTCTTGTTTAGGTAGACTTGTGTCCGTTACTTGATGCATGTATGATAGTGAATATGTGATGTATTGACTTAGGAAGCCAAAGAATCTTAGTCTACTATAAATGAATGTAATGTCATACCTTGAATGATAACAAGAGGGTCCTTTATGTGAAACCTTGAACCTAGTGGTAAGGTTATCAAACTTGAAGTCGAAAGTCGTAATGTTATCCTTCATGTAATCAATGATGGACTTAAGGTTGATTGGCTGGAACGGCATCATATCAAACCTTAGGAAAGTCATGATGAGCTTCTTGTAACCATTGTAAGGCATCCCCTAGAGGACCTCTTTGGTAGGGTAAATGTAATTGGGATATGAACTTGATATTGTATGAACCTTAATGTGAATTACTCTATGAGAACGAAGGCTAGCACCGAGTGAGTACGGTAAGGGAAGTAGTTCTAGTTAAAATATGAGTCTAGAATACAAAGTAAGCTCTTCATATTCATTAACCATGTGCCTACATGGGATGTGTCCAAGTTCTACCATTGGCAAGTAGAACAACTCATCGGTGTAGGATAGAACTCCTGATTCCATATTTTGCTACCATGGTCTATGTCGGTTATTGCCTATTCTCATAATGTGAGAAACCTATTAGCATTAGAGAAGTTCTATGAAGTTTAGGTGGTGGTATAGGACGCTATCTAGACATTGCACAATAGGCTTTTAACGTGTTAGTAAGAGTCCTAGGTCTTCTCCAAGACAATTAATTGAATGTCCTTTATGTGATGAATGTTTTTTAATGAACTAATGAACTAATGACTTATGTTAGAAAGTATGTAAATAAATGAGTACTAATCTAAAGTGAATTAAGGATTCCTTAGTTAAAGTGTGAAGATGGCATATGGGATGATCTCTTCATGTCTTATCTATGGAAGTCTTGAGAATGACTCTAGTTAGGGAAGTTGGTTGTTATATTGGACATGATCTAAGCTTACGAAGTCTTAAGGATTATTTATGTAACCTTGAAGAGAGTGTATGGGCGTTCTCTTCTAGGAGTACTTAAGTAAGTCTTTTGATGGCTTTGGTAAAGAGAATGTCATATATATATGTTATGAATGTTGGTGTATTGTAAGTGTGTATGTGTTTCATTATGAGTAGTCTTAAGGATCGTTTAGGCACATGTAGAGAGGGTTTATAGGCGGTCTCTCTTAGTGTGACTTAAGTGAATCTTAGGATAGCTTTTAGTGAGAAGACTACATGCTAGGAAGTGTTAAAAGGGAAGGAAAAGCACTTCACTGTTACAGTGAAGCAATTCATTGTATAGTGAATATAGGTTACAGTAAAGTGACTTCTAAAAATGTGATATTTGGTTTAAATGTTATCCTACGTGTTTCTAAGTTGATAAATGTTGTTCTTATGGTCACATTATGATATTTAAATGAAAAGATGCATACTTCCAATAAATGTCCGTTTTCATAATTTTTATGCATTATGACATACTTAGTACATGTGGTTGTACTAATTCCATGGTTTTATCTATATCTATAGTGGTTGGTAGGTGAGGAGAATTTGGGAAGCAAGACTTGGATCATAGCATCGTTCAAGAGAAGTTGAAGTATTTCCTCATTGACTCGAGGGCATAGATGTCTTTTATTATTCTTAATGAAGTATTGTGATAGACTTAGTAGTACTATATTTTCTATTTCGTATGGGCCGTGTCCCAAGTACTCTTATGTCTAATATTGATGAGATTGAGACTTAGTATTTCCTGTAACTTTTATATGAAAGAGTTTTTAAGGACTATGATATGTTTTGTGAAAAGTTTTAAATTCTGCACTACCTTTCACTATGTATATGCGATGAATGATATGAAAGGATTGTATAAGACCTTCGAGAGGTCGAGTACACCGGTTACTATCCGAGATTGTGCCCTATCTTCTAGGGTGTGGTCTTGGGATGTGACAAGCTTGGTATCAGAGCATAGGTTGGTTAAAGTGGTCTTAGGAATCAAAAATTCTCATCAAGTCACGTCTAGTAGAGTCTTGACCATCGGTGTTAGTCGCAATACATCTATGGGCGAGAGGCTATAGGACGATAGAGTTTTCCTTCTTTTCTACTCCTATGTCGTGTTGTAGAGTAAATTGTTATGAGTATGCTTCTTAATGTGTTTCCTTGTGTTTCTAGGAGATGAATACTAGAAGGATGGCCGCTAGAAGGTTGGAAGAGGAAAGGGTGAATGAGGAGATTCCTCTTCAAGTTGAGAAATTTGAGCAAGTTCCTCAAGATGGGCAAGGATCCAAGGTGGTCAAGTGCCTCCCCAAGGTGATCATGTCCCTAATGTGGAAGGAGGTAATGAGGTTCCGGTGTAGTATCCGTAATTGTCTAATAGTGATATTAGAGAGGCTTTGATTGCTTTATACCGAGCCTTGACTACTCAAACGAATTTGAGTTTGGTGCCTAGGGTGAATGTTGTGGAGAGCACTATGACCTCTAGGTTGAGAGACTTCGTGAGGATGAATCCTCCTATCTTTCTTGGCTCTAATGTAGGTGAAGATCCCCAAGAGTTCCTTGATGATGTGTACAAGGTTTAGAGTGATATGGGGGTTACATATAGGGAGAAGGCGGAGTTGGCTTCGTATCAATTGAGGGATGTTTTCTCAAATATGGTACACTCAATGGAAGGATAATAGGCAGGTGGAGTCGGATCCTATTGAGTGGGAAAAATTTAAGGAAGCTTTTCTAGGTACGTACTTTCCCCGTGAGAGGATGGAGGTAAAGGTAGAGGAGTTTATCAATCTCAAGCAAGGCAATATGAGTGTTGAGGACTACTCTTTGAAGTTCTCAATGTTGTCTAGATATTCACCATCCCTAGTCTAATCCAGGGGATGAGATGAGTCATTTTGTGACCGGGGTCGCCGACTTAGTCAGGGATAAATGTCGTACGGCTATGCTGCATGATGATATGACCTTAGCTAGACTCATGGTGTATGCACAATCTATTGAAGAGTCTAAACTTGGTAGAATTGCTAGAAAATTTAAAAGAAGTGGTGCAAGTGATCAAGGGAAACCTAGATCCAAAAAGAGGGCTCACACTCAAGAAGAATCTAGGGGTGCTAAGTTCAAGATTGAGAAAGGAGGTGGTTCTCAAAATGTCAAATCTACATGTGTCACTTGTGGCAATAAACATTATGGTGAGTTTCTATTGGGTACCGATAGTTGCTTTGGATGTGGAAAAGATGGACACAAAGTTTGAGATTGTCCTAATAGAGATGGTAAGAAAGTTGCTCCTAATGTTCCAAAGGATGATGTTCCAACAAAGAGGTGTTTCAATGCACTCCGGACTAGAGGAGAGAAGCCGGATGAGGATGATGATGATGTTGTTAAGTCCTTGTATTTCTCTTTCTAGTGATATGAGTTCCTTCTAAGTGGGGGAGTATGGTTATATATGGGATAGAAAGTCATAGAAGTTTGATGCATGTGCATGGTGTGTAGGAGTTTGGTGGAAATTGAATTTCATTAACTTCTTGCATTGTGTATTTTATGAAGCTATGATCATGTTGTAAAAGATATTTATATAATGTTACATTGCATATTATCATGTTTCTATCATGAATTGCCTAAAAGTTGAATTTTTGAAAAATTTGCTAAATTCACTGTAGATACTGCCTTTTCACTGTAAGATTTTGCAAAAATTGACTAATTCATTCTTTGGTCTAAAATTATTGTAATGTGGTTAGAACTAATTTATATGAGCATTCTAATGAATATAAAATGAGTTTTTGGTATTTGGAATGAAGAATGTGAGTTTTATAGTATGATGAGTTATAGAATTTATTCTAGTTTGTTGTTGTGTTGTAAATATCTTGACTATGTGAAATTGATGTTTTATCCTTGATAATGTGCTATGTGGTATGGTTTTGAGATGCTAGTTGAATCTCTATTCTTGGAAGTGTTCGGAGAGTGGAAAGTGTCATTCGAAGACGAATGTTGTCCAAGTGGGGGAGAATGTAAGATCCCGAAAATGACTTAGGTGAACCAGAGCATAACATGGTTGTCCGGATGGTATAAGGTCCTAAAATGGTCTATTATGTGGTATTGAGGAAGTGTCTAAAGTATTAGGTGCAATGGAAGTCAAACGTCAAGGGACGACTAAGACGTTCGACGACTAAGTCACCTAAGTGCCTCATATATGGTTTAATGTGTTTATGTGTGATTCATGAGGTTATATGATCCTTAAATGAGGTATTATAGTGTATATAGGCAGTGTGTCAAGTTTCGAGAAGTTTGGAGGTCAAACGTCCAAGTACATCCATGACGTTTGAAAGATGTGCCTTGAAATGACATTGTGTGTCTAGGCATGTTTCGTTGAGTTTTACGTGTTCGTTTTGGGTAAAATTATTGTGAGAGGTCCTAAACTCATATACAAACATGTTTGTTTTGGAAACGTCCGGTAAAACATCCCCAAGGACCATCCAAAGGTCCTTGAGGAAGGACCCAAAGTTGGTGCAAAGACTGCCCAAGACAGCCCAAACCACATAGGCAATCGACGCCTAGTGGGTCCGTCGATGCCCCGTTGGTGGGGTATCATCGTTTGGGACTTAGTATGGGGAAATGAGGGACCAAATACAAGCCTCAGTTCCAGACCACGAACCAGCAGGACGGTTTGTTGGTCAAAGTACGGGCCGTCGATGGTCCATCCATCGATGGTGCTCTGTTTCCTGCGCAGGACACTGTTAAGTTGAAGGGTGAACTTGTAAATTCACCCCACTTCCAAATAAGAATATTTTTGGTTACTAAGGTGTCTTTTTGATATTTTAGACATGTATATATGTCTTTAACACTTAGAAGAATTCATTCTTCCAAATCAAAACCCCAAAATCCCTTAGAAATTCCATAAGACTCCATTGAAGCCAAAACTCAAGGAAGAGCTTGGATTGGAGATTTGAGTGGTGATTCTTCATAAAATTGAAGGATTAGATTAATTGAGGTATGGATTTTGATCCTTGAAAATCTATTCATCAAGGATCCCAAATTCAAAGATGTTTTCTAAAGTTTTTCAAAGATAAACTTGACCTATTTCATGATCTATCCATGGGTTTCTTGCATTAAAGGTTTTTAACCATTGTTTAGTGATTGAATTGTTGTTATTAAGATGATTTTCAATCAATTGACGTATGAACCCATGTAATTGATGAACCCTAGTTTTTGACTAATTTATGGGTTACTTGATATTGGTCTAATGCTTATGAATTCTAGTGTAGATTTCTATGGGTTATCTAATGATGTAAGCATTGTATTCAATTGATATCTAATTGGTCTTAGATTGATAAATCTATATTGAATTGGCTTAGATTCATTGAGTATTTTAGTCTATGCTTTGAATTGATGTTCATGGCCATGGGTAAGGGCCTTATGATATTGAATTGGATGATTTGGCATTGGATTGAAGTGTTGAAGATGAAGTGGTGGTACGCTGCCCTATTTCCCTTTATTTAATGTTAATTAGACTTTACTTGTGTTGTGAATGGTTTGGTCCACTTATGGTGGCGGTGTTATGTGATTGATGTGGCCTTGTCGGCGTTATTTTATGTATTATGATGACCATGGCCTTGTCGGCACTACTTGAAGTAATGTGATGATTTGTGTAGTTGATTATGTGAAGTGATGTGAAGATGTGTGTTTCTTCTATTGATGCTATTTAGGTGATCATGTTAGACTAGTACTATGTGTTCTTGTGTTTAGTCTTAGAGTTTATGCATGATTGTTCCTACTTGGCTATATGAGTCTATAATGGTTATATTGATGATGATATAGTAGTGTATAGGATTACTTGAAGATGATAATGATTGTTCCTATGTGCTTCTAGAATGAAATGTAATATGTGCTAAAGTGAAATATGTTGTGTCTTGTTTAGATATACTTGTGTCCGTTACTTGATGCATGTATGATAGTGAATATGTGATGTATTGACTTAGGAAGCCAAAGAATCTTAGTCTACTATAAATGAATGTAATGTCATACCTTGAATGATAACAAGAGGGTCCTTTATGTGAAACCTTGAACCTAGTGGTAAGGTTATCAAACTTGAAGTAGAAAGTCGTAATGTTATCCTTCATGTAATCAATGATGGACTTAAGGTTGATTGGCTGGAACGGCATCATATCAAACCTTAGGAAAGTCATGATGAGCTTCTTGTAACCATTGTAAGGAATCCCCTAGAGGACCTCTTTGGTAGGGTAAATGTAATAGGGATATGAACTTGATATGGAACCCCTTTGTATGAACCTTAATGTGAATTACTCTATGAGAACGAAGGCTAGCACCGAGTGAGTATGGTAAGGAAAGTAGTTCTAGTTAAAGTATGAGGCGAGAATACAAAGTAATCCCTTCATATTCCTTAACCATGTGCCTACATGGGATGTGTCCAAGTTCTACCATTGGCAAGTAGAACAACCTCATCAGAGTAGGATAGAACTCCGGATTCCATATTTTTCTACCATGATCTATGTCGGTTATTGCCTATTCTCATCATGTGGGAAACCTATTAGCATTAGAGAAGTTCTATGAAGTTTAGGTGGTGGTATGGGATGCTATCTAGACATTGCACAATAGGCTTTGAAGGTCTTAGTAAGAGTCCCTAGGTCTTCTCCAACACCATTAGTTGAATGTCCTTTATGTGATGAATGTTTCTTAATGAATTAATAAACTAATGACTTATGTTAGAAATTATGTAAATGAATGAGTACCTAATCTAAAGTGACTTAAGGATTCCTTTGTTAAAGTGTGAAGAGGGCATATGGGATGCTCTCTTCATGTCTTATCTATGGAAGTCTTGAGAATGACTCTAGTTAGGAAAGTTGGTTGTTATATTGGACATGATCTAAGCTTAGGAAGTCTTAAGGATTATTTAGGTAACCTTGAAGAGGGTGTATGGGCGTTCTCTTCTAGGAGTACTTAAGTAAGTCTTTTGATGGCCTTGGTAAAGAGAATGTCATATCTTATATGTTATGAATGTTGGTGTATTGTAAGTGTGTATGTGTCTCATTATGAGTAGTCTTAAGGATCGTTTAGGCACACGTAGAGAGGGTGTATGGGCGGTCTCTCTTTGTGTGACTTAAGTGAATCTTAGGATAGCTTTTAGTGAGAAGACTACATGCTAGGAAGTGTTAAAAGGGAAGGAGAAGCACTTCACTGTACAGTGAAGTTATTCACTGTACAGTGAAGTAATTCACTGTACAGTGAATATAGGTTACTGTAAAGTGACTTCTAAAAATGTGATATTTGGTTTAAATGTTATCCTACGTGTTTCTAAGTTGATAAATGTTGTTCTTATGGTCACATTATGATATTTAAATGAAAAGATGCATACTTCCAATAAATGTCCATTTTCATGATTTTTATGCATTATGCCATACTTAGTACAGGTGGTTGTACTAATTCCATGCTTTTATCTATATCTATAGTGGTTGGTAGGTGAGGAGAATTTGGAAAGCAAGACTTGGATCATAGCATCGTTCAAGATAAGTTGAAGTATGTCCTCATTGACTCGAGGGCATAGATATCTTTTATTGTTCTTAATGAAGTATTGTAATAGACTTAGTAGTACTATATTTTCTATTTCGTATGGGCCGTGTCCCAAGTACTCTTATGTCTAAGATTGATGAGATTGTGACTTAGTATTTTCTATTACTTTTATATGAAAGAGTTTTTAAAGACTATGATATGTTTTGTGAAAAGTTTTAAACTCCGCACTACTTTTCACTATGTATATGTAATGAATGACATGAAAGGGCTTGTATAAGACCTCCAAGAGGTCGAGTACGCCGGTTGCAATCCGAGATTGTTCCCTATCTTCTCGGGTGTGGTCTTGGAATGTGACATTTCTCCTCGTGGAACCATGCTCTAATTGCCCTAAGTGTTAAAGAACGTCAAAAAAAATAATTAATGGTGTTTCAAACCTTAATTGAGTGAAGAAAATCATGCTGAGTCTTAAAAGGAATGGGAAAAGACCAAAGTACCCTTCTAAAATTATTGAGGTGCCTTAAAATAGAGTCATTCACTAAAATTGGCAAAACAACTTACTCCAATCTTGGACTTAAGCAAACTTGGCGGCGTTGGAAAGAGAACTCAAAAACCTTTAATTTATAGGTCATGAGACACCTAAGTCTTTATATGCTGAGAGATATGCTTTTTACAAGTCGAACAAAAACTAAAAGTAGATGAGTGACTTGCACGAACGATGAATCCATGATTTGGACTCATTAAGGGCTATATTTTGATAGGTTTAGTGTCCTCAAATGCATATTTTGTCTAAATAACTGATGAACAAACATAAGTTTCAGGTATTTAGACATGGAGACAAAGCATGTACACAACTGAGCAAAACGGAACAAAGGATCTGAAAGAACGAAGAACTGAAGGCCTGAAGATCTCTTAATTCATTGTGAGTTGCCGAATAGCCTTAAGCTCGCCTGATGTTCCAAAGTGATGAGCCCTGAAGTAGAGGATCAAGTCCACGGTGAAAAGGAGCAGTTGGCGTGTCGCTGAATAGTTCCGCAAAAAGTACTATATCGCCCAAAGTCACAGGACGCGAAGATACTGAAGGCAAGATCAAGACAGCGATATAAAATATCAGAGGGTGGATCATAAAGTTGATCGGCGATCCCGACTAACTCTTCTGAGTGATCCTTTGCAGCACAAAGTTCTGAAAACTATAAATACTCATTGAGAGTTGTAGCTTAGTGTCAAATTTTTATCTTTGAACTTCATCTTCCAGACTTTGTTCTAATTTGAATTTTTAGAGCTCTTGGAAGAAATTGTTCTTGACCCTTGAAGATTTGAAGGTTCCCAACTTAAGAAATTGGAAGTGGGTCTTGACGAATCTTCATCCTAATAGTGTGTAAAGACATTTTCTATTGTGCCCAAGTGATGAAACACATTTCGGTATAGATTTCTATCTCTTTACCCAATTCTTGGGGTGTGATTATGTGAATATGAGTTGAATTTATTACTGGTCTTGCTAATTAGTAGTTATTATGTTGTTTAAATGTGATTTTGTTCAATAGTTGTGTTTGAACTTAATGGAATTGTAGTTGCAAATATGATTTCATCTTCGTGTCTTGGGCTTACTCGAGAGAGAGGTCTTAATACCAAAACTACTGAATCGATAGCTGCTAGTTATTGGGTTGTTGTGGGTTCAGCTCGAGAGAGTGAATCCTAAACCCTTTCCCACACTTTTAGCTTGAGACAGTGAATGGTCTAAGGCGAAGGCTGTGCATAATAGCAGCCTTTTGGTGTTCGACAGACACTGAGTTCATTCAAGGTACGTTGCTCGAAAGAGAATTTACACCACTAAAGTCTAGCTTAGTCACAAATTTGCAGTGATTTACTAGTAATAGCATGTACCTGATTGGTTTTTTAAGCTCATATTCCTATCAAATCCCAAGAATCATGTCTCCCTATTTGTTTCTCTCTTACTTTTTATGTTTTTAGTTACTAACTTGACTACAAACCCCCCATGATTAATTTACACTTGTGTCATAACCTTTGATTTATTATGTTTTCAATCGATAATTTCCTTTAGCTATAACTAGCATGAGCTAATTTGTACTTGGCTATTAATTCTCAAATCCCGCTCCCTTGGGACTCGACCCCAACCCTTGGTTGGGGTACATACTAACTATTGATATTCGACTCATATAACTGGATGAAGTGTTTTTGATGACATTAAACCAATTATCAAAAAATGGTGCCGCATCCAGGGAGTGGTGTTTTTTATGACGTTAAACCCTCTTAATATTTGGTTGATTGTATATCTAACTTAGGCCAAAAGCCTAAGTTGGGGGTGTGGTTAAAAGAAAAGGGAATTCAATAAGTGCAAGAAAAGTCTCCTTTAACCCATGGTGTTGATAAAATGGAAACCCTCCATACAAAAAAGAGAAAGGAAAAGTCATGGAATAAAGTTATGGAAATACAAAAAAGTAATGGGGTTTCTCGAATAATCCATGGAAAGTGAATAATGGAATAACATATGAGCACAAAAAATGATGAAAGAAAATAAAAAGAAGTTTTGTGAGCACCACATTTCATTAGGATAGAAGTCATTGAGCCTAAATGACCATACGTTTGCATTCAGGCCAGTTTCAAACTCTGAAAAGACCTTTTTGATCTTGAGTGAGTTGAAACGAATGTTGATTGGAAAATACGGGCAAACCTATGGTTTAATTCATGTATTATATTCATCCTTGTGAGTGTGAGTGTTGAAATTGATTCTATAACTTTAAATTGTGAACCATTATGTGTGAATACGGAATCATTCTACATGTGAGGGCATTAGATCCCTTTTGTTAAGCTTGAACTTGCATTTGAAGCATGTATCGTGATCTTGAAAATATTTGATAATGATGTGTCACAACTTGAGTCTTTGAGTGCACAATGGATCCTTGCGTGAGTAAGTTGAGTCTTCTTGTGTACATTCATGATTGATTCTTGTGTAGCACTATTTGAGACATTTTTTTTTGAATTATGAAGCTTAAGTATTACTTAAGGAAAAGCAAAAGTTTAAGTTGGGGGTGTTTATGAGTCCACGATTTAAACTCATTTAGGGATATATTTTGATAGGTTTAGTATCCTCAAATGCATATTTTGTCTCAATAATTGATCAAAAACCTTAAGTTTCAGGTATTTAGGACCGGAGACAAAGCATGGACACAACTAGGCAAAAAGGAACAAGGGAGTTAAAGAATGATGAAATGAAAGCCTGAAGATTGCCTAACTCATTAGGCGAGTCGCCGAATTGAATTAATCTTGACTAATGTTTGAGAATGTTGAGCCCTGAAAGAGAGGATCAAGTCGGCGGTAAAAGAAGCAGTCAAACTTTTGTCGAACAATTCCATAAAGCAGTACTATACCACCCAAAGGGAAGATCGCCGAGTTGATCGGCGATCCCAACTAAGTGCGGCGAGTAATCCTTCGCAACACAAACTTTTGAAAACTATAAATACTCGTTGAGAGTTGTAGCTTAGTATCGAATTTTTATCTTATAACTTCGTTTTTTCAGACTCTGTTTCTAATTTGAGTTTTTAGAGATTGGAGACATTGTTCTTGACCCTTGAAGATTTGAAGGTACCCAACTTTAATAAAATGGAAGTGGGTCTTAAAGAATCTTCATTCTAATCATGTGTAAAGACATTTCTATCTTACCCAAATGATCGAAATACTTTCGGAATCAATTTCTATCTCTTTACTATGTGTAGCTAAAACCTCAATTCTTTGGGTGTGATTATGTGAATATGAGTTGAATTTACTGCTAGGTCTTGCTAATTTCTATTTATTTTTATGGTTAAATGTGATTTCGTTAAGTAGTGGCTTTTGAACATAATGGATTTGTATGTGAAAATATGATTTCATCTTCGTATCTTGGGCTTGCCCGAGAGAGATGTCTTATGAAAAAAACTACTGAATCAATAGCCAGTGGTTATTGGGTTGTCGTTTGTTCAGCTTGAGAGAGTGAATCCTGAACCCTCTCCCACACTTTCAGTTAGAGAGAGTGAATGAGATAAGGCGAAGGCTGGCATTATAGCAACTTCTCGGTGTTCGAGAGAAACAAAGTTGATTTGGGGTTATTTGATCGAGAGAGAATTTACCCCTACTAAAGTCTAGCTTAGTCACAAATGCAGTGATTTACTAATAATAGCATGTAGCTGATTGTTTATTTAAGCTCATATTCCTATCACATCCGATAATCCCATCCCTATTTGTTTCTCTCTTATTTTTGTTATTTTTAGTTTCTAACTTGACTAGAAACTCCCCATTGTTAATCGACACTTGTGTCACCACCTTTGATTTATTATGTTTTCAATCGATAGTTTCTTTTAGCTATGACTAATATGAGCTAATTTGTACTTGGCTATTAATTCTCAAAACCCGCTCACTTGGGACTCAACCCCAACCCTTGGTTGGGTTATTTACTAACTAACGACCCTCAACGCTTAGAATTGGATGAAATGTTTTTTACGATGTTAAAATCGACTATCAACTTAAAGATTACTTTACAAAGAGTTAGTACCCTGGTCTTGAAATAATCATAAGGAAAAGGTTAGGGTATCCAGTCTTCATATCTCCTCGGCCTCCCATGTTTCCTCCTCTACAAATTAATTCCTCAATAAGACCTTGATTGATGCAACCTCTTTGATTCTCAACTTGCGAACATGACAATCAAGAATCTGAATGTGAATCTTATTATAAAATAGGATGGCCTTGATACCAATGTTCTAGGTTTGTACAATAAGTGAAGGATCGGCCAAACACTTCTTTAGCATAGATATGTGAAATATCAGATGGACTGCTGCTAACTGTGATGGTAGCTCCAAGTCATAAGCTACGTTGCCAACTATCTTGGATATCCAATAATGCCAGTGTATCGGGAATGAGTTTTCCCTTCTTACCGAATCTCATAACACCCTTCATAGGTGAAAACTTCAAATAGATCCAATCATTTACCTCAAATTCCAAGTCTCTCTTTCTAACATCCATATAGAATTTCAATCGACTTTGTACTATTTTTATCCTTTCCGAAATAGTCTTCACTTTCTATATGGCTTGATGAACCAAGTATTCCCCTATCAGCATAGCTTTACCAACTTCAAACCAACTATTAGGAGATCTACATCTCCGCCCAAATAGATCACTCATAAGGAGCCATATGGATACTAAAGTGATAACTATGGTCGTACGCAAACCCTATGATAGGCAAGTGTTCATCCCAATTAGTTTTTAAGTCCATGACACATTCCTTCAATGTATCCTCTGAGGTATGAATCGTGCGATCTGCTTGGCCATCCGTTTGAGGATGAAAATAATTACTAAAGTTTACCTTCAAACCCAAACCTTTCTGAAAGGACTTCCAACGCTGAATGATTAATAGTGCACCCCTATTTGAGATATAGACATAGGGACTCCATGAAGTCGGACTATCTCTTGAATGTATAATTTGGCATTATCTTTCGTTGAATTTTTGTGCTTACCGGCAAGATATGGTTTAATTTATTCATTTGATCTACAATCACCCAATTGAATCATGCTGCCTACGAGATCGCAGAAAGCCAGTAATGAAGTCTATATATTTATCTCCCACTTACATTTCAGAAAATCTATGTTCTATGCCATAACAACTAGCCTTTGGTGTTCTACTTGACTTGTTTGCAATTTGTGCACTTAGCAAAAACCTCTGTAATGCAGCTCTCCATACTATACCACTAATACACTTCTCTCAAGTCAGGGTACATCTTTGTGGAACCGGGATGGATCGAATATCTGGAACTTTGAGCTTATTCCATGATCCTCTCTTGGAGCTCATCCACCTTTGGTACACATAATCTACCTTGATATCTAAACACACCATATCCCTCTTATTCAAAATCCATTACCTTTTGCTTGTGAACATTTTCCTTTAGTTCAAGTAAGAGAGGGTCTTTGTGTTGTTTCTCCTTCACTTCAGACACTAATGATGGTTCAACCCCATTCTTCCGCACAACTCCACCTTCACTGAAATCTAAAAAACAGACTCCCAAACGTGCAAGTCTGAACTTTCTTAGACAATTCTTTCTTGCCTTCCTCAACATGAGCATTACTCCCATGGACAACCTTTATGAAGCATCAACAACAACATTAGCCTTACCTTGGTGATAGAGGATACTAATGTCGTAACACTTGAGAAACTCTAACCACCTCAATTTTCAGAGATTAATCTCCTTCTGACTAAGAACATATTAGAGAATCTTATGGTTTGTTAACAAATCCACATGAAAACCATAGAGATAGTGACGTCATATTTAGAGAGAAAAAAACATTGCTGCCAATGCGAGATCATAATTCACATAGTTCCTCTCATGACTCTTAATTTGTCTAGAGGCAAAGGCTATAACCTTACAATTATGCATCAACACAAAACCAAGTCCAACTCTGGACGTATCGTAATAAATAACAAAACCCTTTGTACCCTCTAGTAAGGTAAATATTGGAGTAATGATTAATAAAATTTAAATTTTTGAAAGCTCTTCTTTCAAGCTTCAGAACATTGAAATGTAGATGTTTTTAATCAACTTAGATGACGGGGATGAAGTATATAAAAATCCCTCAACGAACCTCCTATAGTAACCAACCAATCATATGAAACTCCTTATCTCAATTGTAGATCTAGGTCTATGCTAGTTTTGCAATGCTTCAATCTTCTGAGTGTCAACTCAAATCCCTTCACTAGATACTACGTGGCCTAATAACACCAAGGACTCAAGGAAGAACTACCACTTTAGAAAATTTTCTATATAAGTTTCGATCCTTGAGAGTTAATAGGTCTATTCTGAGGTCATTAGCATCGTCCTCCACATTATTCGAATATATCAATATGTCATGAATAAATACATTGAAAAACATGTTGAGATATGGCTTAAACACTCAATTCAAAAGATCCACGAACCATGTAGGAACATTAGTTAAAACAAATGACATAACTCATAATCACCATAACCGGTCCTGAATGCTATATTTGGGATGTCACTTTCTCTCACTTTCAACTGATGATTTCAAGATCTGAGGTGTATATCAGGGAAACAAGTGGAAGCCTAAAGTTTTTCAAAAAGATCATCAATTCTCGGAAGGGGATACTTATTCTTTATACTGACCTTGTTTAATTGGCGGTAACCGATACATATCCTATGGAATCAACTTTCTTTATCCTAAATAAGACCGGAGCACTCCAAGGTGAGATATTTTGTTGGATGAAACACTTATCAAGAACATCTCTCAACTGCTCTTTTAACTCATTTATCTTAAGTGGATCCATTCTTTTTGGCAGAATATATATAGGTTGTGTATCAAGAAGAATATTTATTTTGTAGTCTTTCTCTCGGGAGGGATTTTGGGAAGAACATTTGGAAACTCACTCAAAACTTGAACTAACTAAATAGTCGGTGTCTCAACACTAGAGTCGTTAGTTTGTACTAAGTCATAGATGCACCCCTTAAAAATACCTTTGTAGCCTTAAGGTATGAAAGGAAACAACCATTTTGGCTTTGCAGAACTACTCCTCCACTCTAAAACAAGATAATTAGGAAAGTGAAACTTGAATACTCGAGTTCTACAATAAACTTAAGCATAAAAAGCATGAAGCCAATCCATACCTAGAATAACATCAAAGTCTGCCATATCTAGCTCCACTAAGTTAGCCATTGTGTCCTTGTGATTGGAAAAGATGTTACAATCACGATACACTCATTCTGTTAGAATAGAATCACCAACAGGTGTAAAAAAACACTAAAGGGATCAAGAAGTTGCTCGGGGGAAATGCAGAACTTCATAACTACATAAGGAGTCACAAAAGACAAACTTGCACCTAGATCAAGTAATGCATAAACATCAAAAGTAAAAACTCTAAGCATACCAGTGACAACATCTAGTGAGTTCTGCTGGTCCTAGCGACTAACTATAGCATATAGATGGTTCGTATCCCCGCCAATTCTTGGAGCAACTCATATTTGATTATTTCAATCTACTAGAGCTACTGTGGAATATTAGGCTTTATTTCCCCCATTATACTGCTTGTTCTAAGGCATTCCCTAAAAAAGTGACTTGTCCTTCAATACTTGAATCAACCATCAGTACCAACACTATGCTCTCCAAGATAAAGTTTACCACACTTACCACAAAGTGGGTTGCGAGTGAACCTTTGTGCCAAACTTCCATGCGATTGAGAACCTTGAGCTCTACAATTCTAGGAGTTCTAGTTTTGTAATTATTCTTACTTTTTGGTGCAAGCACACTAACTGATGATGGAGAAGTCCTTGATGGCCTTTGCTGAAATGATGATTGATTTATGTTTCCTGTCTTCTACTGGCCGGCTTATGATTTTTTGTCTAAGCCCTCTTACTACGAAACACTTCCACGTTTTTCAATTTGTCTTCCTGAACCTGCTATACATAAATCTTGAGCTTTGTTATGTCCATATCTCTTATCAACATAGACACATTACCTTCCTTTCTCAATAAGATGGACAATCCAGACACACAAGCTCATTCCGCTCCACATATCAGCCACTATCTCTGTGGCATCGCAGAATAGTTGGTGAAATTGGTGTTGTACTCTTTCACACTCATAGACTCCTGCTCCATATTAAGAAAATATCATACCTTTTATTCCCTTTTCTCTCAGGGAACGAAGCGCCCAGAAAACATCTTTAAACACATCCTGACTAAACTATTGTGTCGCTTCTACCTTGTTCTTCATCATAGATCCTAAAATATCCTATCAATGCCTTTGAGTTGGTACATAGCCAACTCTACATGATCGACATAAGCAACATGCATGAATTGAAACACCTTCTGAAGTTCATCCACAAAGTTTTTTGGGTCCTCATTCAGCTTCAACCCAATGAACTTTTGGGGATTCATTCTTAGAAACTCTTTGACTATGGATGTAACATTCACATCATAATGGTCGGCTCCTTGGAAATGGACTTGTGGTGTCACCACATGAGTCACCATATGAATGGCATTCCTAATCTCGACATTGGTGACATATCCCTGAGGGGGTTTCACTTCTAGTGAATTTGGAGCTTTTTGTCATTGAAGATTAACATTCTTCCGAGTAGGATGCCATCAGAAATCTCTTCGTGAAGGCATGATTTGAAAATACACGCGTAAGCATGAGTAGAAAAATACATTTAGACAGTTTTTCCCACGTTGAAGGGCCATCCTATACTTTGACAGGGTATAGGATGATATGATATTATATTGTAACTACGGATCCATATCATAGGCCTTGTCACACGCAGTGAGGAGTCACATAATGAATCAACGCTCTCCTATACTACGATGAAAAATAAGTTTTATGGGAATTTTAAGTTATAAAAGACTCTAACCTAATTTAGTGTTTGATACTACGCCAAAAATAATAAATATCAATTATGCTCAATTCACTCTATACAAAGAAATGGGCGATTGCTTTACTGAAGTACTTTTCAAAAATATAACTCATAATTGCATTTAAACATAAACTTATGAACTTATCCTTCAAGCCCAAGATCGATATGCATAGCCTTGAAAACTCTTATATTCTTTTTGAAAATATAGCCCTTAAACTTTTCATGTAAACTCGATTTAGTTTATAATGTACACCAAGACATGGATTAGGATATGTAAGCGATATCAAAGGTATACAAAGCTTATAGGAGCTAATATAGAAAAGTGAAACACAGTGAAAACTGTAAGGAACACGCGCTGGATGAAAACAAGAAGAATTGGCGCTATGACCCCTAACGTACTGTAGGTGCAGGCCCGAAAGAACTGGGGCTGGTTTGGGTGCACTGGTGGCGTGCCGTTGGGCCCCAAAGAACTGGTGATGGTTTGGGCAAACTGCTGGTGCACCTCCTTATGAACCAAAGTAATAGGATTGGGTTCACGCACACTATTGGTGCGCTACCTTAGCCCTTCACGAACCACCCACATGAGTGTTTTTGAAAAAAATAAAGCTTCAAACTAGTTTAGAATTGGGTAGTTTCTCCTAAACTCTTCTTGTTTCTCAAACCCATAATTAGTATATGAGAACTTCATACAATTCCTTTCGAAAAATAAATTTACCAACTTAATAGGGTTTATGTAATTCTAAGATGAACAACACTATAGGATTCACAAAACAAAATAATCAAAACCAATATTTGTTAAAGAAGCAAATTCAAATATCAAAAAGTACGAATTATCTCTTTGATGTAACAATTTCTTAACTAAATTGAGATTTAAGACGTGAAGAAGAAAAAGTACAACACTTTGAGAAGCCTTACGTACCTGGAAAGAATGAAGGTTCTTGGCGAAAGTTGTTGGCATCTTGAAGAACGCTTGAAAACCTAGATTTTCCCCCTTGGAGCCTTATTCTAATTACCGTAAGTGTTAAAGTACGTGAAAAATTGAGCCAACATCGTTTCAACAGATAATCTTAGAAAGGATGGTAAAATACCAAGCTACCCTTCGATAAATGATTGAGGTGCCTTTTAAAAGAGAGGCCTTCACTAACATGAGAATAACTTTTTACTCCTAGCTCAGAATTAAGAAAACATGTCAGCATTGCAAAGAGGACTCAAGGACCAAGTGCTCCAAAGCAAAACATATTCTAGGCACTTTAGACTTGTTGTGAACAAGAGGGTTCTCCCGTTGTGGTTACTAATATGTTGAAATTTTTCCAACTTGATGTATATGATTTACTTGACCCCGATGCTACCTTTTCTTTTACGACATCTTATGCGTATATGAGGTTTGATATATTTCCAAATGTGTTTTTAGATTCTTTTTCTATCTCTACTCCAGTAGGTGATTCTATTGTGGCTAAGAGGTTGTATAGAAAGTGTCTGGTCTTGTTGTCCCATAGTGTCTCTCATGTTGACCTTGTAGAGCTTGATCCACTAGACATTGATGTAATCATTCGTATGTACTGGTTGCATGCATGTTATGCTTCTATTAATTATACAACCCATGTAGTCAGGTTTCGTTTCCAAATTAACCTATTCTAGAGTGGAAAGAGGGAGACTCTATGCCTAAGGGTCAGTTTGCCTCTTGTCTTAAAGCAAGAAAGATTTTGCAATATACTATTTAGTTAGTTGAGGATATAGATTTGGATACCCCTATTCGTGAGTTGATCTCCATTGTTAATGAGTTTTCGAAATTATTCTGCGATGATCTACTCAGTATTCCTCCTAACAGGAAAATATACTTCGGTAATAACCTTCTCCCACATACGCAACCTGTAACACCTCGGTACTAGAAAGAGCTAATTTTAGAAAGAACTAAATTGGAAAGAACCAAAATTGAGAATTTTCCAAGTTATGCTTAAGTTCAGAGTTTTGGGTCAACATCAAACGGTCATAAATTTTAGTACAAGATGACCTATGTGGCTCATAAGATATAAAATAAAATATCTCTGAATCCTCTTTCAAACGCCACCAAGTTTGATAAATTTCGAGTTAGGGTGAGGGAGATATGCCCGTGTGAAATTAGCTTGTCCAGTTAAAGAAAATGTACCAGAATTAATGAAGGGTGTTTTGGTATTTTCCTTACCCCATCATTTTTAAACATTTCTAGTAATGCATTAGGGGTCAAATCATATTAAAGTAAGTTTGCACCTCAGTTTAAAGCGTTCATGAAATGTAGGGTAAAATTCAAGAGGAGAAAAGAGGATTTCAAGAAGTTCTTCAAGATTTCAGAGAAATTGCCAAGAACATGGTTGTTTTGAGGTACGTGAAGTTTATCATAGTTATGGATATGTTCATTCTCACGCCAAACATGTATTTATTTCATTAAATCATCCATAAAATTGTTATGTATAGGTTCTTGATTGAATTCTTATTTTACTTCATTCTTTATCCATGGAGTCAGGTTGGATTGTTTAAGTGAGTCTTTTGCAAGTGAGTGTTGTTTTTTATGTAAATTGAGTGAGTTTTCGATGAATTTTGTTGGGTTTATGCATCAAAATGAGTTTGTGAATGAATCATTCAATTCCAATGGGCTTAGGCCATGAATTGAACAAGAAAAACTCATCAAAATTCAAGGTTTGATGTGGAGCATTGCTGATAAGTCCTGATTCGAACCCATTTAACGCTTATTTACAATGATTTAGTGTTCTCAAATGCTTGTTTTGTGTAAATAACTGATGCAAACCCTTTGATTCCTAGGTATATGGATTGAAGAACAAAGAATGGACACTAATTTGCAAAAGGGAACAAAGCAAGCTGAAAGAACAAAGAAATGATAGCATGGTGATCGCCAGGTCCTTTGGCGAGTTGCCATATGGACATTACCTCACCTAAAGTTCCAGTTTTCCAATACCTTAAGGAGAAAACCAAGTTGGTCAAAGAAAGGAGAAGTCAGTGAATCGTCGAATGATGCATTATTGGATCGCCCAAAGTTTCAGAACTTGAGGAAGCTAAAGGACAAGGCAAAAAGGAGAAAACATTGACCAAAGGGCGGATCACCAAGCAGATCGACGAGCTTGACTTATAGCGCTGAATGGACCTTCACAGGATATTTTTGGCGATTGTAAATACGTTTTTGAACATTTAGTTTATCATCAATTTGTTAGTCTAAAGATTCATTCGAGTAATTTGGTTATTGAACTTTGATTATTGAGACAAGATTTCCTTAGCTTTGAAGAAGTGAAGTTTTTCACTTTTCAGAAATTTTAAAGTGGGTCTTTGAGATTCTTTAATTTAGGCCTTTGTAAAGACAAAATTAATCTTAACAGTTGATGGAAATACAATTTGGTAACGATTTTAATCTTTTTAGGATGTCAAGCTAAAACCCCAATTTTTTGGGTCTAATTATGTGATTGTTGACTAATTTAGCTTATGTGTATTGTTAATTATGAGTTTAAATGATTCTTAGAATCGAAGTGATTTCAATCAGAAATTGTGGTTTAATTTAAAGAATTGTAGTTGCAAATGCAATTTCACCTTCGTGTTATTGGCTTACACAAGAGAAATGTTTTAAACCAAGATTATTGATTGATGGTCTGTTGATATTGGGTTGTCATGTGTTCAGCTCGAGACAGTGAGTCCTAAAAAAAATTCCACACATTTAGCTCGAGATTGTGAATGGACTAAAGTGTAGGCTATTCTTATTTGCATGCTTGTCGATGTTTGAGAGAAATCGACCCAATTCAGAGTAAATAGTTTGAGAGAAAGCTTACCCCCTCTATCATCTAGCTTATTTGCTAATTTACAGCTATTTTCTAACAGCTGCAAATTCCCATTTTTCTATTTTAGCCCATAATCAAATTACATCCTAAGACCCCATCGTATTATTGTTATTTTCATATTGTTTTGATGTTGTTGTTGATAGTTTCAAACTAAAACCTCCTTATATAACATTTGTGTCACCCCTTGATTTGGATTATGTCTTTACTTGTTAATTTCTCTTCCTATGTTTGATTTGAACATGTTGACACTTTACTCTTGAATCTTAAACACGTACCAATCCCTATGGGATTCGGCCCCAACTCATTTAGTTGGATTATATACTGACTAATGATCGTTTACTCTTGGAACTGTATTAAGTGTCTTTGATAGCATTATTCAATCACTCACACCTCCAAGGCACTAGGGACCTGGCGTGACACGCCAGCAGTGCGCCCAATAGGACCCCCAGTAAATGGGGCCCTAGTGTGCAGTGCACCTAATTAGACACCGAGTAAATGGGGGGCCTGGCGCGATGCGCCAACCGTGTTCCCAATCAGACCCATAGTAAATGTGGTCTGGCGCCACGCGCCAACAGTGATCCCAATCAAACTCCAAGTAAATGGGGGCCTGGCGCGGCGCTCCAGTAGTGCGCCCAATCAGAGCCCCGATAAATTGTTCATTGTCTATTCTCATTCTGTATTGGTTTCTTTAATATGAGTTGTCATTCTCTTCTTATTATCAATTATCTAAACCTTCATTAATCATTGAAGGATCTTGTGCATATTCTAATCATCATTTTTAAACTCACATTTTCAGGTCATGGTAAAGTTAACAGGGAAGTTCAACTATTTTATTTTATTAACACTTACGAGTTTTCAAATGTATTTGTATAACTGCATGTATACTTATGTATCTATGCTGATTATTGAACTTGAAAGGTAGGTTCACAAGTACATGTTTTCTAGAATGTAAACACGTCTAATGTTTGAAAAGTATTTTAATCAAGTAAGAAGTGCATTCGTTGTAATAAATTGAGCATTATGTTATATCAATTATTTTGAGAGTGGTATCAAGAACCGAGTTGGGTTAGAGTCTCTTATGATTTGGAAGTCCCACCAAACTATGTAACCAACGTTGCATAGGATAATATTGACTCTTCATGTGGCTCCTCACTTCATTTGACAAGGCCAATAAGATGGATCCATAATCATGATATCATCATATACCCAACAAACTATAGGGTGGCCCTGGAAACATGAGGCGAAACATTGTATCATTAATAGGATCATAATAATGGTTATAGTGTCACATCCCAAAAGTACACCCTAGAAGTTAGGGTGCAATCTTGGATTGCGACCGGCGTATTCAACCTCTCGGAGGTCTCATACAAGCCTATCATATCGTTCATCATATAATAACACACTAAAAACGCGTAAGAATTAAAAACTTTCTTTACATAAATAATATAAGCTGAAGAATTCATTTAAAACCTTTACAACCTTTGAACCATCTAAACTCGGAGTATACAAGACTTGGGACTAATCCCATACAAGACATAAACATAAAGACTTAAACATTAAGACATAATCGAACGTGTGGATATTGTCCTCGATCGATTAGGACTCACCAATACTTCATCTTCAACTCTTAGAAACCTATCCGTCATCCATGGTACATCAAGACATCCAATTCCCTACACTTTATCCAAAAAGGTAAAGAAGGGGTTAGCACATTAGATGTACTAAGTATGAAAGCCATTCAAAAACCATGAAAAAGGGACATTTAGTTAATAACATGCTTTTCATGAATTTCGATTTAAACATCATATTATAATCATAAGAACAACATTATCACATTATAAATACATAAGAAAATCATTTAACCAATTGTCATAATTTTTAGAACACATTACAGTAAGTACTTCACTGTTACAGTGAAGTCCCCTTCACTGTTACAGTGAAGTCCCCTTCACTGTACAGTGAAGCCCCCTAGCTTCACGTTTAACATCCTTTGGCATGTCGTCTCCTCACTAAAGCTATCCTAAGATTAACTTAAGTCACACAAAGAGAGACCACCCATACACCCTCTCTAGATGTGCCTAAACGATCCTTAAGATTACTCATAATGAGACACATACACACCGAAAATACATCAACATACAAAACATAAAATCCTCCTACCAAAGGTGATTCCAAGGTTCACTTGAGTGAGTGTGGAGCGACCGCCCATACAATCCCTATCACACACACACAAGGGATCCTATATACTACCTAGGATAGAATCATTCTTACTTAATACAATAGTATACACCAAACATGACATTCTCCTTTCAAAGGTTATCCAAAGACCTACTCAAGTAACTCAAGAAGATAAAGTCCATGATTGACCTCTTCAAGATTACCTAAATAGTCCTTAAGACTTACCTAAGTTAGGATCATGTCCATATAGTCAAACATATTCACTAACTAGAATCTTTATTAAGACTCATCTAAGTAAGAAGTGAAGTGACCATTCCTTGCCCCCTTCACACCTTAACTAGACAACCCTTAATTACTCTAGAAGGAACTTATACATTAACATGCTTTCCTATCTTAAGTCATTACACTAATTCATTTAAGAGACATTCATCACATAAGGACATACACATAATGGTCTTAAAGAAGACCTAGGGACTCTCACTAACATCTTCAAAGCCTATTGTGCAATGTCTAAGTAGCGTCCCATACCACCACCTAGACTTCATAGAACTTCTCTAATGCAAATGGGTATCCCATATGATGAGAATAGGCAATAACCGACATAGACCATGGTAGCAAAGCATGGAATCCGGAGTTCTATCCTACTCCGATGAGGTGTTCTACTTGCCAATGGTAGAACATGGACATCCCATGTAGGCACATGGTTAAGGAATATGAAGGGCATAATTTGTATTCTAGTCTCATACTTAACTAGAACTACTTTACCTTACCATATTCACTCGTTGCTAGCCTTAGTTCTCATAGATCAATTCACATTAAGGTTCATATAAAGGGGTCCCATATCAAGTTCGTGACCAAATTAAATTTACCCTACCAAAGCAAGGTCCATTAGGCTATCTTACTATGGCGACAAGAAGCTCATCGCGACTTTCCTAAGGTATGATATGATGCCGTTCCAGCCAATCAACCTTAAGTCCATCACTCATTACATGAAGGATACCATTACGGCTAACTACTTCACGATTTCATAACCTTACCACTTGGTTCAAGGTTCCACATAAATGACCCTCTTACCATTAAAGGTCTCACCTATATCATTTATTCAAGACTAAGACCCTTTAGGTTCCTAAGTCAAGATATCACATATTCATATAGCATCAAGTAAGGGACACAAGTCTACCTAAACAAGACACAACATACTTCCATTTTACACATATAGCCTATCTTTCATTAGACACTTAGGAATGACCCTTAACCTTATTTAGTCAACCTATTCATTACCTTAATATCATCAATATGACCATTATAGACTCCTATAGCCAAGTTAGGAACAACCACATATCAACTCTAAGACTACACACACATATAGCCCTTAGTCTAACATGATCACCTAAATGACATCAATAGAAGAACACATATTTTCACATTACTTCACATATAGATAGATATAGTCATAATTCACATAATCAACTATACTAATCAACATATTACTTCAAGTAGTGCCGACAAGGCCATGATAATCAATATACTTAAAATAACGCCGACAAGGCCACATCAATTCACATAACACCGCCACCATAAATGGACCATATCAATCACATATAATCCAAAAGCTAAATTACAATAACTATACACAATAATAAGAGAGTTAGGGCAGCATACCACCCACTTGATCTCATCACTTCAATCCAAAGCCGAAATATTCAATTCAATACCATAAGGCCCTTACCCATGGCCATGAATATCAATTCAAAAAATAAATCATAATAATCAATGAATCTAAGTCAATTTAATCTAGAATTATCAATCTAAAACCAATTAGATATCAATTGAATACAATTCTTCTATCATTAGAAAGCCCATAAGAAACTACAAATAGAATCTACAAGCATCAAGTTTATATCAATTCAATAAGCCTAATAGTCAATATATATAAGAGTATTCATTACTCAATTAATCAAATTGAAACAGCCTATACATAATTTCATACATAATCTATACATCATTCAAAAGCCCATAGCAATCTACACATGAAATCATCAATCTCAAAACATAGTCAATTCACCCATATTTTTGTGAAAATTAGAGAATTGAGAAGATCATGGGTCCATGGAGAATTTCATTGGAAAACATCAATTTTACATTAATAACATCATATCTTAACGTTTGAAAACCTTTCATGCAAGAACCCATGATTTAGAGTAGAAATTGGACTTTTCATTCTTTTTGAAATCACTTTGAAAACATCTTTGAAATTGGCTCTAAGGTGATAGCAAACCTTAGATGAAGAACTCCCATACCTTATTTGAAGAACCAATGCCAATTGAAGAAGAAACTCCATTGAAGACCATCTTCAAGCTTCATCTTCACTTGAACTCACATGGAAGTTTTTGGAGAAACTTTAGGAGGGAAGGGGTTTTGATTTAGGTGTTAGGGTTATAATGAGTTTAATGACTTATATACTCTTAAAATACCCATAAACACTCAAAACCATCGTCCAATGACTTATAGAGGCGTGGGGTGAATTTACAAATTCACCCCTCAACTTAACAGAAAGTTGGCAAAAAACAGGCACCCATCGACGTGACCATCGACGGACCGTTGGTCAGGCCACGTCCCGTCGATGGGGTCTCGTGGGTTGCACCTGCAATTCCTCAACCTGCAGGACAAATGTCCATCGACGTGACCCATCGACGGGCGTTTCCTGGTCGACGTCCGTCGTTTGGGTCGTCGATTGCCACTGCCTGGCAGTGTTGAACTCCAATGTTGGGGTCCTCCCTTAGGGCCCCTTTGAGGGTCCTATGTGGAGTCGTACCCAGACGTTTCCACCCAAATATGTTCGTATACGATTTAGGACCTACCACATGAGTTTCATCCAAAACGAACACGTAAAACTCGACGAAACATACTTAGACACACAAGGTCATCTCAAAGCACATCTTTCAAAAATCATGGACGTTCATGGACGTTTGACCTCCAAACTTCACGAAAATTGACACACAGACTTTATACACCATATAAACTCAATTAAGGACCATATAAGCTCATGCATCACACATAAACACATAAAACCACATATGAGGCACTTAGGTGACTTAGTCGTCGAACGTCTTGGTCGTCCCTTGACGTTTGACTTCCAACGCACCTAACCTTTTAGATACTGCCTCTAATCCACATTATAGACCAATTTATGACCTTAGACAATCATGACAACCACGTTAGGCTCTAGCTTCACCTAAGTCATTTTCGGGACCTTACGATCTCCCCCACTTGGACAACATTCGTCCTCGAATGACACTTGCCACTCTCCGAACACCTTCAAGAGTAAGGATTCAATTAGCAACTCATGACAATTCCACATAACACGCTTTCAAGAAGAAAACATCAATTTCACATAATTAAGAGATTCACAACACAACAAGAACTAGATTATATTCTATAACTCATTATGCCATAAAACTCACATGCTTCATTCCAAATAGCAAAAACTCATTTTATACTCAATGTCACACTCATATACATCATTTCTAACAACATTACAACAATTTTTTGACCAAAGAATCAAATAGTCAATTTTTGAAAATTTTTACAGTAAACTGACAGTGTGCACTACAGTGATTTGAGCAAATTTTCAAAAAATGCAATTTTTAGGCAATTCATGATATAAACATGCTAATATGCAAGGTAACATCATATAAACATCTTTTACAAAATGATCATGGCTTCATAATACACACAATACAATAGGTTAATGAAATTCAATTTCAACCAAACATGCATATCATAAGGAGAAAGCTAGGAACTCATCTTCCACATAAGACTCCTATACACATCAAGTCACCAGGAACTCTTTGTTTTAGGCTTGAATAACCACATAAGAAAAGTTAAGGGTACCTCACTCCCAATAACTATACTCTTCACCATACTCCCCCACTTAGGAGAAACTCATTCTAAGGTCAACATAACATCTACCTCAAGGAACTCTCAAGGCACCTCAAATCTTAACAATACTTTCTCACCCAAAGTCTAGCTCATGAAACTAAAGACTCTCAAGGTTCAATCATCTAGCCATCACATCCCCCTTACTAAGAGAAAGTCGCCATTACTCCTTCACATTCTAACTCTATACTTTACCATTCTTTCCAACTCCACTACCCTGCAAAAGGTAACTAAACCAATCTAAGGTCATCAACACCATCCTTCACACCTCATCTAACAAGCCACACCTCATCTTTTCTCTCTCTCAACCCAATCTTCATAAGGTCACACTCACATGACCAACACATAGAGGGAAGACAACGGAAAGACACCATAGACAAGGCTCTTAGGCACGATTAGATGAATGAAGAAGTTAAAACTTTTACTAGCACCCAATAGTCTCCTATTTATAATGTGGCGCGCTTCACATTATAAACAAGATTCTATTTGATGTGGTTCATGACACAACTACGACACTCCCAAACATTATGCTCTGATACCAAGCTTGTCACATCCCAAAAGTACACCCTAGAAGTTAGGGTGAAATCTTGGATTGCTACCGGTGTATTCAACATCTTGGAGGTCTCATACAAGCCTATCGTATCATTCATCGCAAATAACACACTAAAAATGCGTAAGAATTAAAAACTTTCTTTACATAAACAATATAAGCGAAAGAATTCATTTAAAACCTTTACAACCTTTGAACCATCTAAACTTAGAGTATACAAGACTTGGGACTAATCCCATACAAGACATAAACATAGAGACTTAAACATTAAGACATAATCGAACGTGTGGATATTGTCCTCGATCGATTAGGACTCACCAATACTTCATCTTCAACTCTTAGAAACCTATCCGTCATCCATGGTACATCAAGACATCCAATTCCCTACACTTTAGCCAAAAAGGTAAAGAAGGGGTTAGCACATTAGATGTACTAAGTATGGAAGCCATGCAAAAACCATGAAAAAGGGACATTTAGTTAATAACATGCTTTTCATGAATTTCAATTTAAACATCATATTATAATCATAAGAACAACATTATCACATTATAAATACATAAGAAAATCATTTAACCAATTGTCATAATTTTTAGAACACATTACAGTAAGTACTTCACTGTTACAGTGAAGGTTCACTGTTACAGTGAAGCCCCCTAGCTTCACGTTTAACATCCTTTGGCATGTCTTCTTCTCACTAAAGCTATCCTAAGATTAACTTAAGTCACACAAAGAGAGACCGCCCATACACCCCTCTCTAGATGTGCCTAAACGATCTTTAAGATTACTCATAATGAGACACATACACACCGACAATACATCAACATACAAAACATAAGATCCTCCTACCAAAGGTGATTCCAAGGTTCACTTGAGTGAGTGTGGAGCGACCGCCCATACAATCCCTATCACACAAACACAAGGGATCCTACATACTACCTAGGATAGAATCATTCTTACTTAATACAATAGTATACACCAAACATGACATTCTCCTTTCAAAGGTTATCCAAAGACCTACTCAAGTAACTCAAGAAGATAACGTCCATGATTGACCTCTTCAAGATTACCTAAATAGTCCTTAAGACTTACCTAAGTTAGGATCATGTCCATATAGTCAAACATACTCGCTAAGTAGAATCTTTATTAAGACTCATCTAAGTAAGAAGTGAAGTGACCATTCTCTTGCCCCCTTCACACCTTAACTAGACAACCCTTAATTACTCTAGAAGGAATTTATACCATTAACATGCTTTCCTATCTTAAGTCATTACACCCAATTCATTTAAGAGACATTCACCACATAAGGACATACACATAATGGTCTTTAAAGAAGACCTGGGGACTCTCACTAACATCTTCAAAGCCTATTGTGCAATGTCTAAGTAGCGTCCCATACCACCACCTAGACTTCATAGAACTTCTCTAATGCTAATGGGTATCCCATATGATGAGAATAGGCAATAACCGACATAGACTATGGTAGCAAAGAATGGAATCCGGAGTTCTATCCTACTCCGATGAGGTGTTCTACTTGCCAATGGTAGAACATGGACATCCCATGGTAGAACATGGACATCCCATGTAGGCACTTGGTTAAGGAATATGAAGGGCATAATTTGTATTCTAGTCTCATACTTAACTAGAACTACTTTCCCTTACCATATTCACTCGTTGCTAGCCTCAGTTCTCATAGATCAATTGACATTAAGGTTCATATAAAGGGTCCCATATCAAGTTCGTGACCAATTACATTTACCCTACCAAAGCAAGGTCCATTAGGTCTATCTTACTATGGCGACAAGAAACTCATCGCGACTTTCCTAAGATATGATATGATGCCGTTCCAGCCAATCAACCTTAAGTCCATCACTCATTGCATGAAGGATACTATTACGGCCAACTACTTCACGATTTATAACCTTACCACTTGGTTCAAGGTTCCACATAAATGACCCTCTTACCATTAAAGGTATCATCTATAATCATTTATTCAAGACTAAGACCCTTTAGGTTCCTAATTCAAGATATCACATATTCATATAAGCATCAAGTAAGGGACACAATTCTACCTAAACAAGACACAGCATACTTCCATCTTACACAAATAGCCTATCTTTCTTTAGACACTTAGGAATGACCCTTAATCTTATTTAGTCAACCTATTCATTACCTTAACATCATCAATATGACCATTATAGACTCCAATAGCAAATTTTAGAACAACCACATATCAACTCTAAGACTACACATATATATTGCCCTTAGTCTAACATGATCACCTAAATGACATCAATAGAAGAACACATATTTTCACATTACTTCACATATATAGAGATATAGTCATAATTCACATAATCAACTATACTAATCAACATATTACTTCAAGTAGTGCCGACAAGGCCATGATCATCAATATACTTAAAATAACGCCATCAAGGCCACATCAATTCACATAGCACCGCCACCATAAGTGGACCATACCAATCACATATAATCCAAAAGCTAAATTAGAATAACTATACACAATAATAATATAGTAAGGGCAGCATACCACCCACTTGATCTCATCACTTCAATCCAAAGTCAAACCATTTAATTCAAACCATAAGGCCCTTACCCATGGCCATGAACATCAATTCAAAACATAAATCATAATAATCAATGAATCTATGTTCAATTCAATCTAGAATTATCAATCTAAAATCAATTATATATCAATTGAATACAATTCTTATATCATTAGAAAGCCCATAAGAAACTACAATAGAATATATAAGCATCAAGTTCATATCAATTCAATAAGCCTAATAGCCAATAGATCTAAGAGTATTCATTACTCAATTAATCAAATTGAAACATCCTATACATCATTGATACATAATCTATACGTCATTCAAAAGCTCATAGCAATCTATACATGAAATCATCAGCCTCAAAACATAGTCAATTCACCCATATTTTAGTGAAAATTAGAGAATTGAGAAGATCATGGGTCCATGGAGAATTTCATTGGAAAACATCAATTTGACATTAATAACATCATATCTTAACGTTTGAAAACCTTTCATGCAAGAACCCATGATTTAGAGTAGAAATTGGACTTTTTCATTCTTTTTTAAATCCTTTGAAAACATCTTTGAAATTTGATCTAAGGTGATAGCAAACCTTAGATGAAGAACTCCCATACCTTATTTGAAGAATCCAATGCTAATTGAAGAAGAAACTCCATTGAAGAACCTTCTTCAAGCTCCATCTTTACTTTGAACTCACATGGATGTTTTTGGAGAAACTTTAGGAGGGAAGGGATTTTGATTTACGTGTTAGGGTTATAATGAGAGTTTAATGACTTATATACTCTTAAAATACCCATAAATACTCAAAACCATCGTCCAATGACTTATAGAGGCGTGGGGGTGAATTTACAAATTCACCCCACAACTTAACAGAAAGTTGGCAGAAAAACAGGCACCTATCGATGTGACCATCAACGAACCGTTGGTCAGGCCACGTCCCGTCGATGGGGTCTCGTGGGTTGAACCTGCAATTCCTCAACCTACAGGACAAATATCTCCATCGACGTGACCCATCTACGGGACATTTCCTGGTCGACGGTCCATCGTTTGGGTCGTCGATTGCCACTGCCTGGCAGTGTTGAACTCCAATGTTGGGGTCCTCCCTTAGGGCCCCTTTGAGGGTGCTATGTTGAGTCTTACCCGGACATTTCCACCCCAATATGTTTGTATACAATTTTAGGACCTACAACATGAGTTTCATCCAAAACTAACTTGTAAAACTCGACGAAACATACTTAGACACACAAGGTCATCTCAAAGCACATCTTTCGAACGTCATGGACGTTCTTGGACGTTTGACCTCCAAACTTCACGAAACTTGACACGCTAAATTTATAAACCATATAAACTCAATTAAGGACAATATAAGCTCATGCATCACACATAAACACATAAAACCACATATGAGGCACTTAGGTGACTTAGTCGTCGAACGTCTTGGTCGTCCCTTGACGTTTGACTTCCAATGCACCTAAACTTTTAGATACTGCCTCTAATCCACATTATAGACCAATTTAGGACCTTAGTCCATCATGAAAACCACGTTAGGCTCTAGCTTCAGCTAAGTCATTTTCGGGACCTTACATATAGGTTCGAGAAAATCCTCACAATTAAAGTATATTATTTTCATGATGCTTGCATTGCATATTATATTGTAAGTCTTAAATTGATTTTCACTTCACATTCAGGTATTAATCAAGTTATGTTGTTTCAATCCTTCAAAGTAAGATTGTTGTTTATTCTAACCTTTTCACATAGAAGTATATCAAATGTGCCGAAGTCATTCGATATGCATCGTTTCATGATGAAAATACAGGTATTCAGGATCACCAACATGCGAATTGTTGAGATCATTACCCACTAGCAGACAACATTTAGTGGGGCCTCCTTGCTTTGAGAGGACTCCATTTCATTTTAATTAGTAGTTTAGGAGGTGTCATGGGTCTTGTCCCGGCGTTTATCTCACATTGTTAGAGGCTTCATGGACAGATTGAGAAGATGTATCCATTGTTTTCTCAGTATATTTTGTTTAACTCACTGTTCATGCTAAGTATTTATCAAAGATAGTATTTTAAAACTTTCTTAAATGCTCATTATTTCACATATTTAATCTACCTCGTATTGTTTAATGTCATGTAACTAGGCCAAGGGTTTATTTGGGGATAAAAAAAAATGGTTGTCGAGTTTCATTCATGTCCAGGGTGTAGTCTCGGAGCGTGAAAAACTTGGTATCAGAGCGTACAAAGATAAAGAGTCCTAGGGTATCTATGAAGTTGTGTCTGTAAAGTCTTAGTTATCGGTGTGAAGCACACCACATCTATAACTAAGAAGCTACAACATTTAGGAAACACTTCACTTTCTTCTACTCATGTTTGTGTGATAGAGTTTAACTCTATGAAAGCTTCTTCCAACTCGTGCTTACGCTTATCTTTTAGATCATGCCTCCACAATGAGTTGATCGAGGAATTAATTCTAGAAGGAATGTTAACCCTTAATATTAAGGGGTTTCCAATGAACCAGAAGTTCAACCATCTTAGGGAGATGTCACAAATGCTAAATTTAGGAATGGAATTCAAATGTTGACTCAAGTGGTGACAACATAGGTTGGTCACCAAGATCCAGACATCAAGATGAGAATGAGGCATCCATGGTACGAGAATTTTTGAGAATGAGTTCCTCAAAATTCACTAGGTCTAAGCTCAATGAGGATCCAAAAAGCTTTGTGGATGACCTGGAGAGGGTGTTTCAGGTCATGCATGTTGTTGATGCTCAACGTGTGGAGTTGGCTTCTTACAAGCTCAAAGGTATGTCTAGGATATGGTTTGATCAATGGAAGAAGAACATGGTTGAAGAAGCAACACAATTAACTTGGGTTGTGTTTGAAGATGCCTTCTTAGGAAACTTCTTTTCTCGTGAGTTGGGGGAAGAAAAAGTGAGAAATTTTTTTAATATGAAACATGAATCCATGAGTGTTCAAGAGTACAACCTCAAGTTCACTCAATTGTCTCTTTATGCTCCAAATATGTTGGATTATACGAGGAGCAAAATTAGCTTGTTTGTGTCAGGATTGTCCCGCTTATCGAGCAAGAAAGGTAAGGCGGCTATGTTGATAGGAGACATGGACATAGCCATGCTTATGATTTATGTACAGAAGATTGAGGAAGATAAGTTGAATAACATGGAAGATTTCCATAGCAAGAGGGATATGACACTGGTCATGAGTCCGACCGGCAGAAGATTGGGAACATAAAACGATTACCTTTTTAATAAAGGTCATTTGGTCGTGCTCCATCATTGGCTAGTGGGGCCGCACAAAGGAACATGAATGATTACAAGGATCATAACTTCCAGAATTTTACAATTCAAGGCTCTCAGTCGTATGGCAGTGTAGCACAAAGGTTCCTCCCAACCCACTTTGTGGTAAGTGGGGTAAGCTTCATCCGGAAGAATGTCGTGTTTGTACAGATCTTTGCTATAAGTGTAAAAGGATGGGTCATTTTTCGAATGGGTGCGCCAAGAATAGGCAGGGAAATGAGGGCAATAGAGCCCAATCTTCTTCAACAACCCTAATGGCAAGAAATACCGAGAGAAGAGTTATTTCAGGAACAGGCGGGGGTGCGAACCGTCTGTATGCTATTGCTATTTGCCAGGATCAGAGGATTCACCATATGTTGTAACGGTTATGCTTAAAGTCTTTTAGTGATGTTGTTTATGCCTTGATTGATCTTGGTGCGAGTTTTTTGTTGGTAAATCCGTATGTAGCCATGAAGTTTTGCATTTCCCCAGAACAACTTCTTGAACCTTCCCATTTTTCACACCAGTTTGTGATTCTATTCTAGAAGAAAGAGTCTATCCTGATTGTACCATCTTTGTCAATCACAAGCACACCATAATTGATTTAGTTGAGCTATATATGATGGATTTTGATGTTATTTCATGATTGTTATGCCTAGTTAATTGTAGAACTCGAGTATTCAAATTCCAGTTTCCTAATGAACCAGTTATAGAGTAGAGGAATAGTTCAGTGGAGCTTAGGGTCGATTCATTAAATACCTTAAGGGCAAAAAGTTAGTTTTCAAGGGGTGCATCTATTACATAGTTTGATCTAATGACTCTAATGTTGAGACACCGTCAATTCAAATAGTTCCAGTTGTAAGTGAGTTTCAAGAGGTCTTTCCCGATGATCTTACCGGAGTCCCTCTTAAAAGAGAAATCAACTTCGGTATTGATATTCTTCCTGATACTCAATCCATCTCTATTAGTCCATATAGAATGGCTCAAATTTAGTTAAAAGAAATAAAATAATAGTTGAAACATCTTCATGATAAAGGTTGTATTCAACCTAGTGTCTCACTTTGGGGGGCTTTGGTCTTATTAGTGAGGAAGAAAGATAGTTTTCCTTAGGATGTGTATTGATTACCACCAATTGAACAAGGTTACTATAAAGAATAAGTATCCCCTTCTGAGAATTAATGATATATTTGATTCAGGTTGCTACTTGTTTTTCTAAGATAGACCTTAGATCTGGATACCATCAGTTTATAGTAAGGGACAGTGCCATCCCGAAAATAGTATTCAGGACCCGTTATGGTTATTATGAGTTTGTAGTTATGTTTTTTGGCTTCACTAATTCTCCTGCAATGTTCATGGACCTTATGAATAGAGTGTTTAAACCAAATCTACATATGTTTGTTATTCTATTTATAGATGACATTCTGATTTATACAAGGAAAGAGAAAAATCAGGCTAGTCGTCTCAGAATAGTTCTCCAAACTCTCAAAAATAAAGAGTTGTATGCTAAGTTTTCCAAGTGTGAGTTTTGTCTTGAGTTTGTGGCATTCTTAGGGCATATTGTTTCTCATAATGCGATGCGAGTTGACACTCAAAAGATGGAAGTAGTGCAAAACTAGCCCAGACCCACGTCTCTAACTGATATTAGGAATTTCTTGGGATTGGTTGGTTATTTTAAAAAAAATTGTTGAGGGGTTCTCATCTATTTCGTTACTTCTAACAAAGTTGACTTAAAATACAACAAAGTTTTGATGCTCTGAAGCTTGTGTCAAAAACTTTTAGGAATCGGAAATGGGGTTGACTACTTCCTCAAGGTTGACTTACCGAAGGGCACAAAAGGCTTTGTTGTGTATTTGTGATGCGTCCTGAGTTGGACTGGGTTGTGTATTGATGCAAAATGGAAAAATTATAGCTTACGCGTCCATATAGTTTTAACATTTACGAGAAGAACTACCAAACCCATGATCTAGAGTTGGTTGTTGTAGTATTCGCTTTTAAAATATGGCGTCACTATCTTTATGATTTTCATGTAGATGTGTTTACCGATTATCAGAGTCTCTAGTATGTATTATGTCAGAAAGAGATTAATCTTAGACATAGGAGGTGGTTGGAGTTACTCAAGGAAAATGACTTGAGTATTCTCTATCACCCTGGTAAGGCTAATGTTGTTGTTGATGCTTTGAGCAGGTTGTCTACGGACAGTACTGCTCATGTTGAGGAGGAAAAAAAAGAATTAGTCAAAGATATGCACAAACTTGCAAGATTGGTAGTTTGATTGATTGATCCTCATGAAGGCGGAGTGGTGGTAATGAAATAGTATGAATCACCACTAGTGTCCGAAGTGAACGAGAAATAAGACCAAGACCCTGTTTTGCTTGAACTGAAAGCAAGTGTTCATAAGAAGAAAATAATGGCTTTTGAATAAATGGGAGAGGGTGTGTTGAGGTATCAAGGTAGATTGTGTGTGCCAAGGGCTGATGACCTCCAATAGAGGATCATGGAAGAAGCTCATAACTCCTGATAGTCAATCCATCCCGGTTCCACAAAGATGTATTGTGACAAGAGAGAAATCTATTAGTGGAGTAGTATGAAGAGGTGTATTGTAGAGTTTGTTGCTAAGTGCCTGAATTGTCAGCAAGTCAAAGTAGAGCACCAAAGTCCTAGTGATATGGCGCAAAATATTGATCTTCTATAATGGAATTAAGAGATGATCAATATGGATTTCATTAGTGGATTATCTTTATCCCTCGTGTATCATGATTTGATTTGGGTGATCATAGATCGAATGACTAAATCAACCCATTTCTCACCTGTAAAGAGTAACTTTTAGTAGAAGATTATGCCAGACTATATTCAAGAGATAGTCAGACTTCATGGAGTTTTGGTGTCCATTATTTTAGATAGAGGTGCGCGATTAACCGCTCAATTTTGGAAGTCTTTACAAAAAGGTTTGGGTTCGAAGGTAAACTTGAGTATTGTTTTCCATCCCAAAGACTGATAGTCAAGCAGAGCATACGATGAATTTAGAGAATATGTTGAGGGCTTGTGTGATCAATTTCAAAGGCCATTTGGATGATAACTTACCTCTCATTGAGTCTGCTTGCAGCAACAATTATCACTCTAGTATCGAAATGGCTCCGTATGAGGCTCTTTATGGGAGATGATATAGATATCATATTGGATGGTTTGAGGTTAGTGAAACTGGGTTGATAGAAGCATATTTAGTTCATCAATCTATGGAAAAAGTGAAGATCATTCCAGAAAGGTTGAAAAGAACACAAAGTCGTTAGAAATACCAATGTTAGGAAAAGAAACTTGGAGTTTGAGGTGGACGGTTGGATTTATTTGAAGGTTTCACCCATTAAGGGTTTTATGAGGTTTGGAAAGAAGGGGAAGCTCAATCCCCGGTATATTGGTCCTTACAGGTATTCAAGAGAATAGACAATGTAGCCTATGAGTTGGAGGTACAGCCAGAGTTAGCATCAGTCGATCTGGTATTCCACATTTCAATGTTAAAGAAGTGTATGGCCGTTCCTTCATTCATTATATCTACTGAAATATTGGTATCAAGGAAAGCCTATCTTCTGAGGAGATTCTCATTGAGATACTTGATCATTAGGTTCACAAGTTGAGAATACAGGAGGTTGCATCTGTCAAGGTTTTATGGGGGAACGAGTTTGTTGTGGAAGCTAATTTGGAGGACGAGGAGGATATGAAGAGGAGATACCCACATTTTTTTACTTTCGAAAAAATTCCATACCAAGGTAATGACTTTTCGTAAAACACTCACTACAAGAAAGTATACTTATTGTTACGAAATCTAAGTTTTGAATTTGAAAATGGTAGTTGTTACCTAGTAATAACCATAAAAAATAAAATTTCATGGCTATCCAAAATTCGTCAAATTTCTTAGCCACAAATATTAACTTGACAATGCTAAATCCTTATATTTGGTATAATTGCAAACAATAGTGGCAAGAATTATTTAAATAGCAACAATTTTATTGTTACGGTAAAATTTTGTTGCTAATTATAATTATTTTTTGCTACACCATAATAATATTGTAACAATGGTAACTCTTTAGCCATAATAAGCTATTTGAAATAAAATATCATAGAAAAATAAATAAGTTTTTTCAAGTTATTAAAAAATGTGACAATAGTTAAATGAAATAGCCATAGAATTTTCGCTACTGCAAAATTTCGTAACTAATTACTCCCTCCGTTTCAAAAAGAATGTCCATATTTCCTTTTTAGTTTGTTTCAAAAAGAATGTCCCCTTTCCTTTTTTGGCAACACTTTAACTTTCCACGTGGCATTTTTAAGACTACAAGATTAAAGGGCATTTTGGTACATTTGACATAACTTTAATTTAGAACCAAAAGATTAAAAAGTCTTCTTTTTTTTCTTAAACTCCCTTCAAGACAAATTAAGCCATCTTTTTTTAAACGGAGGGAATACTATTTTCTGCCACAAATATAAATTTACCGTAGTAATAATAACCTTTTCACCATAAAAACTTATTTAATGAAATATTTTTAACTAAATAAATAATTTAGCTTTAAGTTGTAAAATATTATGGCAATAAGTAAATGAAATAGCCATAGATTTCTTCTATAATAAAATTTCATAGCTGATAATTAATTTTTGCCATGACTTTAAATTTATCATAGTAATAATGACCTTTCACTCACAATAAATTATTTGAACAAATAAAGGCTAAATATTTTTTTTCAATTTATAAAAGTTATGAAATATTAAAAATATAATCATAGATTTTTTGTTATAATACAATTTTATAGTTGATTATCATGTTTTTTCATGATCGTGTTGAAACTTGTTGAAGCAATAGTCACCTTTTATCTATAAGAAGTAATTTAAAATCAAATATTATAACTTAATAAATATTATGTTTGGAGTAGCACAAAATTGTGGCAATAATTAACTTAATTATTATAATTATTTGTCATGGCAAAATGATATAGTCATGTGAGTAAAATTGAGTTGATACGTATTATCTGATACAAGGTGAAACGTAAGAATTGAGGTGTTTTATCTTGTACTAAGAATTCATGTTATACGGCTCCGGACCTCTTCTATCAAATAATACATTTATAGAGTTAGCTTGATTAAAGATGTATAATCTTTCTGCCAATTCAATTTTACAAGATCTTAAGTTTTCAATTTTAAGTATAATGTAAATAAATAGAAGTTATACAATAAATAAATTAATAAATGGAAGTTATGTCTAATTAGTTTGATGTAATTGTACTTTCTTTTATATAAAAAAATATGTATAATCAATTTACAAATCACTAAATAATGTCACATTTATTGAAATATGCAATATGAACTATTCTGAAATATAGATAAATAAATCAATTGTTTATTGAATATATCAATACATAATATGAGAAGTAAAAAGAGTCCATGTCAGCACCACAAAAATTTTCAATTATTTTATTTAAAAAATCAGATTTTATTTCAAAAAGCAAAAACTACAAAATTATATTACAAATCCATTAAATTTTAAAAAGTAAAAAAAATGATGTATTTTATTTTAACATAATCTTTTAGAAAATAGTTATCACATTCAATATAACTCTTTTTCAAAAAAGGACTAGATCGGTACGGGCCCAACATAATTTATTTTATAATATAACTTATACAATATTTGTGTTATCATGGACATGAAATATATATATATATATATATATATATATATATATATATATATATATATATATATAGTTATCACATTCAATATAAAGGATAATTGTATATAATAGCAAACTAATATGGAAAACTTACATAAATATACTATAATAAGAAAATATTTACCATTTATAGCAATAATATTTCTTTTTCACTTGATCACTTTTAATTCATTTATAATACAAGTTTAATTCATATTACAAAAAATAATTTTTTATTCACATGTAATACAAATTTTAATGATATATAATTCATTTATCACATATTTTAATACATTTATAATACAATGTGTCAATTTTTTACCAAACAAACATAGTATATTTTAAAAAACAATTATAATTCATATATAATTCATATATATTGCATACATAATTCACTTTTAATACATATTGCACATTTAACATAGTATTGCTATAAATGGTAATAAATAAAAAATATTGTTAAGATCAGTAATTATTTATTAAAATGTATCAATTCATGTAATTTTCCAACTAATAACCTAAAATAAATGGAGTAGCTACTGTTTGATTTAATTGTGCCCCATAGCAAACGTTTGCCAAAGTTTGTCAGTCGCCTCTCTCCCGAAACTCTCGCTCGCCACTCTCCCATTCTCGCTCGCCACTCTCCCTCTGCTCGCTCTCTCGCTTTATACAACAGAAGTGTATAAATTATGTTTCTGTTTTGTATAAAGCGAGAGAAAATTGTATATACACATGCAAAAACATATATCTTCGTGCTATACACTTAATTATACAATTTACAAACATTTTACTTCGATTCAATTGTATGCAAATGTAAATGCAAATTTTATATAAATATTGCAGCGAAAAAGGCCAGTGAATTATACAATTGCGAACTATACAATTGCAGTGAAATACAATTGTCTCTCGCTTTATACAACAGAAGTGTATAAATTGTGTTTCTATTTTTGTATAAAGCGAGAGAAAAATATATATCTTCTTCCTATACACTTATAATTATACAATATACAAGCATTTTACTTCGATTCAATTGTATGCAAAGCAAATTTTATACAGATATTGCAGCGAAATAGGCCAGCGAATTATACAATTGCGCATTATACAATTGCAGTGAAATAGGCCAGCGAATTATACAATTGCAGCGAAATAGGCCAGCGAATTATACAATTTAGGCCAGCAAATCATACAATTGTATATGTATAGCGAGGCCAGCGAATTATACAATTTAGGCCAGCGAAATATACAATTGTATATGTATAGCGAATTATACAGTTATATATTTGTTATGGAGCGCAATTATGCAAACTTTGCTATAGCATACAAATATGAATTTTTTGCTTGCTATATGTGAAAATTGCCCTTTATTTTATAATATAACTTATACAATATTTGTGTTATCATGGACATGAAATATATATATATATATATATATTAATAGTTATCACATTCAATATAACACTTTTTAAAAAAAGGACTAGATCGGTAATATATATATATATATACATACAAATGTGCAGATACCACCTTTCACCTTAGTCTTTGAATAATATTGATTGAGTTGTTTTGAGTCTTTTATAGATTATGATAGTAGATAAACATAGATGAAAACAAAATATTGATTTGTACTGAAGTTTAAATAGATAATTGCAGCGAAGATCAAGTTATACTCTATACATAATATGTGAGTAATTGTGTTTTTAATCACAGTAAATTTACAAGATCACAAATAAATCAAACCTTACAGGTTTTATATTTTATCCATTTTGACTTAGACCCATAGGAGTCACTAGTATTATTCAATCAAAATATTCCTCACAGGTCTAACCTAAATATCTTTAAGGTGGTATTTTTTATCTTGTCCACATTCTTGAGTCCTGTAAGATCAACACATTCAATTCATAGAAAATCTGTATTTGTGAACTAGAAAATAGAACTGATCTATTGCTTAGCAAGAGAGGATAACATGTAAGTCGGCAGAATGATCGTAAATGGACTTATTTGAAATTAAGAAGCACAAACTACTAATTAGATACTAATTCTTATAGCACCTTTATCACCAACATCTCAAACATAAACAATCCTTGAGGGATGCCATTCAGATGTAATACCTGTTGGGTTTTAAAGGTATGAACAGGAAATGAAGGGTTGTGACTCTCCTGAAGGGTTGTCACTTTATCGGAGGGTTGTGACCTTTATGAAAGGTTGTGTCCTTTCTAAAGGGTTGTAACCATTTAAAAGATTGTGCCTTTTCCAAAGTGTTGTGATATTTCTGGAAGGTTGTCTTCTTTCCTAAGAGTTGTGACATTTACCCTTTGTTGAATATAAATAGAGAGTTTGTCTCTCATTTTTTAGAATTGAATTCTTCCCTTCTTTTGCATACATTTCTTACAAAATAAAATCGATCGATCGTGTCTGTATGTGTGATTCGTTGCTGTCATTTTGAGTTCGTTGAAATTATTGAAGTTTGAGGTACCGCTACTTCTTTAATGGTTAATCCATTTTATCTTGGGAGGAATTAATCTGTAACATTGAGTACTTGAGGGTATTAAATTTTTTAAGGACACACAGTTGATTATGTGGACTCGGATAGTTCTTTGTGTTTTTTTTTTTTCATCTTTTATTTCTTCTGGTTTGTTAATTTGAATATAGGAGACAACAAGCTTACGAATTTTATATTGATGGTATTTTCTGTGGTAAGGAAATTACTTCTATTTTCTGTGTTCTTTTTGTTGGAAAAAAGAAGAAGAACAAGAAAATTATTTTATCGTATGATAAAAGAGATTTGAGATGAATTAGTACTATTTTAATATGTTCGAGTATATAATCTGTAGTAAATTTTTCTTTGATGGGTAAGATTAATCTTATATTCTTCCCAAGAAGCATTGCACTCCTTCAGTTTTATTTCCAATAAGAAAAATTATTTTGTGCATAAAAGTTAAAGATATGCACTTTAAAAAAAATATATATATTCTTGGTATTACATAACTATGAGAAGAAGTAAATGTTCAAATATTTGAACCTGATTTTAGTTTTTTGTTGAAATTAAGTGTCTTCTTGAGAAAAATAAAAATATGATGGAAACTGAGAAAAGAAAGAAAAATAGCAAGGTAAGTGACTTGCATTGAATCGTTGCTGACAGATAGAATATGGTTCAATGAGAGTAAAAATCAAGTTCTATTTTTATTTCACTTGATTTTTTTTTCTCCCTATCCATATAAGTTATGATATTAATCTCATAAATTTTAGGATAGATGGTCATTATGTGATGATTATCATTTATATGTATTATGTTAAGATGGGGGAAAAACTTTTGTAGTTTTATACTCCATAAAAATTGAATTGTGTTTGAATTTTGGAGACTAAAATCTTCTGATTTTTTTTTACTCCTTTGGTTTGAAGAATATAAGAACTTCATGAACAAATCATATTGTGCAGTGGTTTGAAAAATATAAAAACTTCATCAATTGTTAGATACTTTGTTTCAATGAATATTCTGACTTAAAGAGTACAAAATCTTCGTCACGAATATTAAGGCTAAATGATTTGGAAAAACATAAAATCTTCATCGTTATCTAGAAACAGTGTTGTATTTGAGGTTTCTGGAGATTAAAACCTTTTTGGTTTACTACTCTGTCTGAATGTGAAACTAATTCGAAGAATATAAAAACTTCATCAGAATTCAAGGTTCATTCGATTAACGATTAGAAGAATATAAAAACTTCGTCGTTAAACTAGAAAAAAATTGTATAAAGATTGAATCGTTATTGTTAGTATTCTAAATACTAAGTGGTCTGTCTAGTTGTGACAGATGGAAAAAAAACACTAGTAACATAAAATTAGTGATTTTGTGCCTGCAATGGGTGTTTCTATGGATTAAATATCCAAAAGAAGGTTTCGTGTTGTCAATGTGTATTTGATGGTATACAACTTGAAAGCATGAAAAACAAAATATGTGGAAAATAATTTCAAGTATTTGAAAAATATGTTTGAGAACATATTTAAAATGTGGGGGTTCTTTACTTGTGATAAAGACAAAATTAGACTTATTATCTAATTTAAATTTGAAAGTACAAGATATGAAATTTGATGACATTCTTGTATTATGTTAGACCCACAAAAATTTTGGAGTATATTTGATATTGTGGTCGTTGAGTCTCTCTTTACTAGTATATGATATGACTAGTATAAAATTACAAAATTATATTACTCGTTCAAAAGAATTGTATTCTCTGATGAAAAAGTTTCACTTAAAATATTGTGATTTTTCATGAAAAAATATGTCTATTAAAATATTTTTTTATAGACATGAACATTGGTGAAAAGTGACACGTTATGTTTGTGTTGTAAAATAAACTTTTGGGTCATATTGCCCTTATTGGACCAATGAGACTACGGTCATGGATAATTCTATAACAAATTGAATGTTGTGCAAAATTCCTTCTGAAAAGGACATATGGCGAGGTGTTAGATTGTAGAACAACGTCTGCATTTGAGAAAATTAAAAAAAAAAAAAAAAAAAAAAAAAAAAAAGTAAAGAACAAAATATTTATGGGAAAAGGTTACCTCACAGAAGGTCTTTTCAAACTTAGTATTTTTGTTTGTTCTTACTTGCTTGACTCAAATTGTTTGTGACATAAATTATTGAGACATGTCAATTACAAAACCTTGCAAAAACTGATTAACTTAAAAGTTTTGCCTAACTTCTAGTGCAATAAATCAATGTCAAGTATGTATTGTTGAAATGAATTAGAATACCTTAGAATTGTTAACACTGACATTTGTAATATGAAGCTAACACCATCTCGTGATGGAGAAAAAAATGCTTCATAGATTTTATTGACAATTGCACTATATTTTGTTGTCTATTTGTTGAATTATACAAATAAAGCAATAGAAACATATAGGTAATATAAAATTAAAGTTGAAAATCAGTTGGATAAAAAGATTGTCATGATTAGAAGTGATAGATGTGGAGAATATGAATATTCTATTGCAGAAATAAATTTAAAAAATGGAATCATCCATTAAATTACTACACATACTCACAAATGAAATTGTTGACAAGAAAAAAAAAATGAACTTTAAAGAAAATGTTGAATCTCCTACTTATAAATTCAGGTTTACCACAAAATTTGTGGGGGAATGCTATCATTATAGCAAAAGAGAACAACAATTTTTTTTGTATGTTTAGAAAGAGAGAAACAGAAAGTTTTATCTGTTATTAAAGGGAGCAACAAATAGAAAACTTTTGTTTGTTAAGAAAGGGAGCAACAAAAAGTTTTATCAGACTTTGTTGTATCCTGATAGAAAATTGTTTGTCGTTCCTTAGAGTATATACAAGCAATAGCTCTTGAAAGGTAGTGATCTAATAATTTTCAATACAATCTATTCCATATGAGAAATGGAAATGAGGGAACTATTTCCAAACAGGTCAAAATAGGACCTAAGACTGTGGATTGTATGTTCATTGAATATGCTACAAATAGTAAAGCATGTTGATTTATGGTTCATAAGTCCGAACCACCGGATAGTCATGTAAAGGGTCTAAACGACCTTGGAAAGAACCAAAAGAGAATGTACTAAATAAGGAGATTCAGAGGCGTAGTAAATATCAATGGACAAATTACTTCCTCCAGGTTTTATCTTGCAATATTTCTTCTTGAAATTGAGTCCATATAGTCGAAAAAGATATGTATTTTGTGGACTCATCTTTTTGGAAAGAGTCTGTTAATAATAAGATAGATTCAATCTTGAGTAACCATACTTGAGAGTTGGTTGATATTTCTTCAGGAAATAAACTTTTGGGTTCAAAGTGGATCTACAAAAGAAAAAAAAAGGTTGATGAAACTATTGACAAATACAAATCAAGATTTGTTGTCATAGGCTTTAGACAATGACAAATCCTTGATTATTTTGACATATAATAGCCCTAACTAGGATTACATCAATTCATATGTTAATTGCGCTAGTTGGAAATTTGTCAAAATGGATGTAAAAATATATATTTTTTGGAGGAAGAAATTTACACGGAATAACCTGAGGACTTAGTGGTTCTTGGTAAAAAAAAATGTGTAAACTTGTTAAGTCACTTTATGGACTAAAAACAAGCGCCCAAATAATGACATGCTAAGTTTGATCAAACTACATTGGCAAATGAATTATAGATTAATGAATGTGATAAATGTTTTACATTAAAGACATTCCAAATCACAAGGTCATTATTTGTTATTATGTTGATGACATTTTGATCATCAAAAGAAACACATATGACATAAATGCTACTAAGCATATGCTAGAAAGTAACTTCGATATGAAAGAAATTAAAGTTACTGATGTGATTGAAAAGGTACTTAAAAAGTTCAAGTAGTTGAATTTCAATATTGACTAAACTCCAATAAATGTGAATTTTGTACTTCAAAAGAATGAAGTAAAAGGTGACTCACAATTGGATTATGCTAGATTATTGATAAGTATGATATATATCATGAAGTGTACGCGATCAGATATAGCATGTGCTATTAGTAAACTGAGTCGGTTCACAAGTAATCTCAATCAAACTCATTAGATGACAAAGAAAAGAGTTTTGAGTAATTTTTTTTTTTTAAAAAAAAATATACTTAACAAACTATTGCTTTGCATTATAACTAATATTCAATAGTATTGGAAGAATATAGTGATGCAAATTGAATCACCAAGTCAAATGAAATCCATGAGTGGATATGTATTTACTCTTGATGGAGGAGCAATCTCTTGGAAATCTTCCAAACAGAAATGTATCGCTCGCTCTACTATGAAATCTCAGTTTATCACTCTGGATAAGACCGGTGAAGAAGTTGAATGACTCCAAAATTTCTTGAAAGATTTTTGGCACAAACCTTTAGCTCTTGTATGCATACACTAGGTTGGGAATGGAGCATGATATATAACGAAATGTCTCGTCATATATGACGTAGACATAATATCGTTAGAGAACTACTCTCTAGTGAAATTATCATAATTGACTATGTAAATTCAAAGAATAATGTGTCGGATGCACTTATAAAAGGTCTAACTAGAGATGAAGTTGATATATTATCAAAGGGAATGAAACTATGGCCGAGAACAAGTCATTGTGGCGGTAACTCTACCTAGAAGACTGGAGATCCCAAGATCTAGGTTCAAGGAGATCAAACAAAGTCATTAATGACGGTTCAACATTGTCAAAATATTATTTTTTATGGTCCATTCTCATGATAAGGCAATGTTCAGTAATAAGGATAAAGGCATTAGGACTTTTTAATGCTTTTAAAGTTTGATAAAGGGTATATCAAATGGTGTATCTACGGGATAACACATTTAGAAATCACCTATCTAAGTGTGAAGTGTAAGCCGCTTCAAGGAGAATCCGGTAAGGCCAGTTCTCTAAGAACTTATTAACCGAGATGTGTTCATGGCTGAAACGAACAAAACAATGAGAACCAAAAACAGTTCAAGGGTTGATTGTGTGACTTATGTTGTCTAGGTATACACCAAAGCTCGACGGTTCAAAGATATCAAATCTACCGATTGACCGAGTATATCCGATATATGTTCACTATGGAAAGTTTAAAGGGAAACCTACTTATTAAGATGCGATTAACCCTTACTTATGAATCACACAGTTTTTCATGCATAAGTTTTTAAAAAATATTCATTCCCTATTCATGTGGGGGATTGTTGGGTTTTAAAGGTATGAACAGGAAATGAACTCTCCTGAAGGGTTGTCACTTTGTCAGAGGGTTGTGAACTTTAAAGGTTGTGTCCTTTCTAAAGGGTTGTAACCATTTAAAAGGTTGTGCCTTTTCCAAAGTGTTGTGACATTTCTGGAAGGTTGTCTTCTTTCCTAAGAGTTGTGACCTTTACCCTTTGTTGGATATAAATAGAGAGTTTGTCTCTCATTTTTTAGAATTGAATTCTTCCCTTCTTTTGCATATATTTCTTACAAAAAAAATCGATCGATCGTATCTGTATGTGTGATTCGTTGCTGTCATTTTGAGTTCGTTGAAATTATTGAAGTTTGAGGTACCGCTACTTCTTTAATGGTTAATCCATTTTATCTTGGGAGGAATTAATCTGTAACCTCGGATACTTGAGGGGATTAAATTTTTTAAGGACACACAGTTAATTCTGTGGACTCGATAAAGTTCTTTGTGTTTTTCTTTTCATTTTTTATTTCTTCTAGTTTGCTAATTTGAATATAGGAGACAACAATACCTGAGTGTGAGCCAACATACAGTATGACACAAGCATATTTCTTAGTTTTTTCTTGGACTTGATGCTACTTGTAAAACCTCTTCAATTGATATATCCCTACAAAATGTTGAGACAATGCAAACCATAAAGTGTCTTCACATATTCGACAACTGTTGCGGAAGCCAAATATATAGAGAGTGATAGAATCACAACTGCTATATCTAAATGTAGCTAATAAATAGTAAATGAGACAACAACAAAAGAAACACCAAGAACTAACGAGGTTCGGCAAACTTTTGTTTTCTTTTGCCTAGTCCTCAGACACAACCAACCAATATTTATTTCACTTCAAAAGAGTACAAGTGAAATACTACAAGAGAGAAAGAAGAACAAATGCCTTTGAAGATGAGAAGACAAGTGAGAGGTGTGTTACAAATGAATTAGGAGCTACCTATTTATAGGAGTGAATTCTTCCTATTGATGTCATCCATGACATCACAATATGTCAAAAATGTCAAGATTTACCTTGTGAAACCAATTTATGGTTCACCTAAATTTCACCTACAAAAGATGCTATCTTGACTTTTCTACCAATGAAGAATTATCCTCCTAACTACCATATCTTCTCATTAATTCATTTTTGAATCTTGTCAAATTTAACAAATCTCCACCTTGGCAAGATTCTCCATTTTCAACTTTCTCTCAACAACAATTTTGATTGTGTCTTCAACCATAATCTTCAATGTTCAACAATGTTGATCAAGTTCAAACAATGTTGAAACTTGACCGCAGTCACCACTTTTGTCAACATATCGGCAGGATTATCCGTAGTATGAATTTTTGTATTATGACTCCACCATCTTCTATGATTTCTCGTATGAAATGATATCGGACGTCAATGTGCTTCGTCCTTGCATGATAAACTTGGTTCTTTGCTAATTGAATAGCACTCTGACTATCACAAAATATTGTGATTTCTTCTTGTCCAATACCAAGCTCTCTAAGCAATCCTTGAAGCCAAATTGCTTCCTTCGCAGCCTCTGTAATTGCCATGTACTCTGCCTCAGTGGTAGACAAAGCAACTGTTGACTGCAAAGTAGACTTCCAACTAACTGGTGCATTTGCAATAGTAAAAACATAACCAGTAGTTGATCTTCGTTTGTCCAAATCACCTGCATAATCTGAGTCACAATATCCAACAAGATATTGACTATCTTTCTGCTCGAAAACCAAACCAACATCTACAGTATTATGAATATACCGTAGAATCCATTTTACAGCCTGCCAATGATCCTTTCCAGGATTGTGCATGTACCTGCTTACAACTCCAACAGCGTGTGAAATATCTGGCCTTGTGCAAACCATTGCATACATCAAGCTACCAATAGCATTCGCGTATGGTACTCTTGACATATATTCTCGTTCAGCTTCATTCTTAGGTGACATAGCATCACTAAGCTTAAAATGAGGAGCAAGCGGAGTGCTAACCGACTTCGTTTTTTCATTCATACCGAATCGGTTTAGTACTCTTTTCAAATATTCTTTCTGAGATAAATAAAGTTTCTTTGAATGTCTATCTCTTTTTATCTCCATGCCAAGAATCTTCTTTGCCTCACCCAAATCCTTCATCTCAAACTCCTTTCTCAGTTGAATCTTTAGCTTCTCAATTTCCTCTTGACTTTTAGAAGCTATCAACATATCATCAACATATAGGAGAAGATATATAAAGGAATTATCTTCAAGCTTGCGCAAATACACACAATGATCGTATTTGCTTCTTATGTACCTTTGCTGCAACATAAACTTGTCAAATCGTTTGTACCATTGTCTAGAAGATTGTTTCAATCCATACAACGATTTTTCAAGTTTGCACACCATATTTTCTTTTCCATCAACTTTGAATCCTTCTGGCTGAGTCATATAGATTTCCTCTTCCAAGTCTCCATGTAAAAAAGCAGTTTTTACATCCAACTGAACTAGTTCCAAATTCAACTGTGCTACCAAAGCCAACAAAACTCTAATGGAGGAGTGTTTCACAACTGGAGAAAATACCTCATTATAATCAATTCCCTCCTTTTGAGCATATCCTTTGGCCACCAATCTTGCTTTGTAGCGAACATCTTCTTGATTAGGAAATCCCTCTTTCTTTGCAAATACCCATTTGCACCCAATTGCTTTCTTGCCCTCTGGGAGATTGGCCAATCTCCATGTATGATTCTGATGAAGAGATTGCATTTCTTCATCCATGGCATTCCTCCACTTATCTTTTTGTGAACTTTGGACTGCGTCTTTATAAGTGGTAGGAATGTCATCGGCTGCAATTGAGTTAGCACAAGCCACCATATCTGTGAGTCGAGCAGGTTTTCTTATTGTCCTTTTTGGCTTGCTCGTTGCTATTGATTCAAGTTGTGGTTGAGGTTCTTGAGATGGAACCTCCTCTTCGACTGGCTCTCCTTCAAGAGGAAAATCTTCTGTTGTTTCCTCGTTTGATCCCTGTGTTGGGAAAATTATCTTTCCTTCAAACTCCACCTGCTTTGAAGCACCATCAATTTGTTTGGCTTCTTCAAGTGTTACCTTATTTGTCAAGGCAGATTCATCAAAGGTAACATCCCTGCTGAAAATAACTTTTCTTGTCTCTGGACACCATAAACGGTATCCTTTGACTCCAGAAGTAATTCCCATAAATAAAGCTTTCTTTGCTCTTGGGTCCAATTTTGACTCTCTTACATGATAATATGCAATTGAGCCAAATACATGTAAAGAACCATAATCTTCAGCAGGTTTTCCATACCATTTTTCAAATGGTGTCTTCCCACCAATAGCAGCAGATGGTAGACGATTAATGAGGTGGCACGCATATGTTATTGCCTCAGCCCAAAATTCTTTGCCCAAGCCAGCATTGGACAACATACACCGAACTTTCTCCAGCAAAGTTCGGTTCATGCGTTCTGCCACTCCATTCTGTTGTGGTGTATTTCTGACGGTGAAATGTCTGACGATGCCATTTTCCTCACAAATTTTCTGAAAAAGATCATTTTTGTATTCTCCACCATTGTCTGTGCGAAGACACTTGATCTTTCTGCCACTTTGAGTTTCTATCATCGCCTTCCATTTGAGAAAAATTCCCAAAACTTCATCTTTTGTTTTCATCGTATACACCCACAATCTTCGAGAAAAGTCATCAACAAAGGTTACAAAATAGTGTTTCCCACCTAATGAAGGTGTTTTGGAAGCACCCCAAACATCCGAATGAACATAATCCAAAATACCTTTAGTATTATGGATAGCTGTTCCAAATTTAACCCTTGTTTGCTTTCCCTTGATACAATGCTCACAAAACTCCAAGTTGCAAGTTTTTACTCCTTTTAGCAATCCTTGATCTGATAAAGTTTTCAAGGATTTCCCTCCAGCATGTCCCAAGCGCATATGCCACAGCTTGGTCATTTCTGCCTCCTTCTCGTCATTGGATGTTGTTGCCGCTGTCCCAATAACTGTACTACCTTGATAGTGGTACATGTTATTATTTCTTCGAATTGCCTTCATTACCACCAGTGCACCAGAGCATATTCTCATCACGCCATTATCTGCAATGACTTTGAATCCCTTTGATTCTAGGGCTCCTACAGAAATGAGATTTTTCTTCAAATCTGGTACATATCGAACATCTGGTAATGTTCTACTTAATCCATCATGGTTCCTTAATCGGATTGAACCAACACCATATGCGGTAAGAGGATTATTGTTTGCAGTGTGAATAACTCCACATTCTCCTTCTTGTAAATCAATAAACCAGTCCCGATTGGGACACATATGATAACTACAAGCTGAGTCCATCAACCATACATCAGATGATTTGGATGGATCTGTTGTAACTAGTGAGTAATCGGAGTCATCACAATCACCACATTTGAATCCATGACAGCCTTCCCATTATTTGGTTTGGCTTTGCTATTCAACTTTGGGCAGTCTTTCTTCCAATGCCCTTTTTCTCGGCAAAAGGCACATTCATCTTTGCTGAGTCTCGATCTTGACTTGGATCTCCCTTTCTTCGTTCTCATATGATTTTGAGAACGACCTCTCGCAACCAGTGCTTCTGCTTCTCCGCCTTTTTGTTTTTCTCTCTTTCTTTGTTCATAACTGTATAAGGCAGAACAAACTTCTTTGAGAGATACTTCATCATTCCCATGCAGTAGAGTCGTTTCAAGATGCTCGAACTCATCGGGAAGTGAACTTAACAACATTAAGGCCATATCTCCATCCGTAAAAGTCACATCCATATTCCGCAAATCTGTCGCCAACTTATTAAAGCTGGTGATATGATCATTCATTGTGCTACCAGGAATATAAGTGAAGCGTAACAGTCTTCTTTTCATGTAAAGTTTATTTTGACTGTTTTTCTTCAAGAATTTCTCCTCCAATGAATTCCATAATTTATTTGCAGATGTTTCCTTCGTGTATGGATACTTTTGTTCTCTTGCAAGGTAAGATCGAATGGTACCGCAAGCAACACGGTTGATAATCTTCCAATCTTCTTCTCCTACACCGTCTGGTTTCTTTTCTTCAATGGCAATATCTAGCCCTTGTTGAAAAAGAACATCAAGGACCTCGCCTTGCCACATTCCGAAATGTCCTGACCCGTCAAAAATTTCAACTGCAAATTTTGCATTTGACACAATTCTTGTCATAAGCGAAGATGCCAATGATGACGTATTATTGACACTTGATGTGGACTCATCATTTTTCTTGTCTTCCATTTTACTACAAATACTATTTACTAGCTAACAATGCAAAGACCAAAGTAAATCTTTTTCTGATGTGGAAGTTCAGACTATGCTGCAACCACAGAGCATACTCAGATAATACCTTGGCTCTGATACCAATTGTTGCGGAAGCCAAATATATAGAGAGTGATAGAATCACAACTGCTATATCTAAATGTAGCTAATAAATAGTAAATGAGACAACAACAAAAGGAACACCAAGAACTAACGAGGTTCGGCAAACTTTTGTTTTCTTTTGCCTAGTCCTCAGACACAACCAACCAATATTTATTTCACTTCAAAAGAGTACAAGTGAAATACTACAAGAGAGAAAGAAGAACAAATGCCTTTGGAGATGAGAAGACAAGTGAGAGGTGTGTTACAAATGAATTAGGAGCTACCTATTTATAGGAGTGAATTCTTCCTATTGATGTCATCCATGACATCACAATATGTCAAAAATGTCAAGATTTACCTTGTGAAACCAATTTATGGTTCACCTAAATTTCACCTACAAAAGATGCTATCTTGACTTTTCTACCAATGAAGAATTATCCTCCTAACTACCATATCTTCTCATTAATTCATTTTTGAATCTTGTCAAATTTAACAACAACAACAACTACCACCATTATGAGTGTTTCAGCTATAGTGACCGCTTAACATGTCTCATCTTGGTGGAGTTCTACACTTCAGTAGGCAAGGAAGATCATATTTAACATCGGGAAGGAATGAAATTATACCATTTCCCTTCTACCAAGCTAAAGTCATCCGAGAGTATCCAATTTACAACCATATTCTTAAATATGATTCTCCAATCAGTAAACTCGTATAAAGGAGAAATAATTACCAATAAATAAATAAGAATTCTATGTACATTATATTTTTCTTTTCTCTCTCATAGGTACAACTTTCACTAATCAAATATGTCATACCGTAGTAGATTTTTTCTAAAAATAAGAAAGAGATAAGCTACCTCCAAATGTTGTCGCACATCATTTGTTTTACAGGCAACATTTTAGGTTTAACTTTCACCAATCAAAGATGTCATACTGACCAAACTTTCTAAAATAAGAAAGGGAGAGGCCACACCATTTGTTCCACGGGTGGCATATTGGTATAAACCAAGTTCTTAGAAAATTCATGCACCACAAATATATAGTAAGATAATTCTGTCAATATATTGCCTTAGGTTAATTTTTTAAGATAGTTAAATGTAACTTGCAACTCGAAGAAAGATGAGGAAAAACAAAGATATTTTTTATCAATTAGTCGTAACTTTTTTTCTTAAAGGCCATTTGGTGGACTATTTTGCTCAAGAGTTGAAACAAAATATCATATATTGAAAATTGTCAAGATTTCTTCATCAATATGAACCACTCATTCTCCATTTATAACCCAAGACTTCTTCGTTGGAAGAAGAAAGAGATTTGATAATTCCTAGCTTAGGTAATTCACTATTATCATAAAAGTTAGCACGATAAATCGAAAGTACTCTGTAGGTATAGAAACATTAGAGGAGTGAATAAGTGAAGAGAGTTATAATCACAAAGAAATGCAGACCTAACTCTCGTCATTTACATGAACTCCATAGTCTGTGTAATATTATTTTAATGCTAAACATACTGAATCAAATTTAGAAAAGTTCTTTCCAATCACCTAGAGGAATCAGAGAGCAGTTATCTAAGCAAGTCATTAAAAAAATGCAAGCGATAAGGAAAATATTAGTAAAACTATTAGTATTGAATAGGAAAGACCCTGTGTTGTGTTTGTCAAAGAAGAGTAAAGTGAATAAACGGTGAAGACTCATCTGTGAGGAAATAAAAGAGTTAAGGCAAATAGCAAAAAAGACGTTACGTCATCGAAGATTAAGTTTTGCTGACAGCAGAAACATGATATAGCTAATTAAATTTTAGTACAGAACTTAAATCTACGATAAGAACTTGTGAATAAACTATTGGGAAATTCGGGTAATTTCCCTACAAAACGGAACAACTTTAGTGAAATGAACCGGTTCAAATGAACTGAACCGGACAGAACACTAACAAAGATACCCGACAAGTAATATCGAATATTAACTGAAAAGAAGAGAAAAGAGACCGAACAATTTTAATAATGGAGTTCAGCCGCGAAAGCTTAATCTCCGAGCACCGCTCAAAGCAGCCTGCTTTTATTAGATAGAGAGAAGAGATTACAAATGGTGCATTTTACAATGAAGGAGGAGGGGTTCTTTTATAACCCCAAATTCTCCTTCACAATACATAAAACTCCGATGTGGGATAACCCAACAATCTCCCCCTTCACACATCGGGCCTTGGGCTGGAGAGAGCGACAACCCAGTTCCTCCCGGTGGGCTGAGACTTGTTGACAACCTGGGCTCTGATACCAATGTTGGTGGTCTTGGGCCTTCTCAACCCAAAAGCTAGCTCAAAGGTTGAGGCTTTCCCTCACACTTATAAATTGACCACCAGCCCCTTCCACTTCCGATGTGGGACTAAATAATTAGCCAAAGAGTCAACAAATCTCCACCTTGGCTTAATATCCAGTCCCACCAAATACAAATCTTCTCAAACAAACAAATAATAAAAGCAGTTTTCACGTTGCTTCCAAATTTGCGCCGTGAGGCGCCAACTTCAAATGTGCAGGACATTGACCAAGTCTAAACAGTGTTCAAACTTGGCCTTTGTAACCACCTTGGTCAGCATATCTGCGGGATTCTCCGTAGTATGAATCTTCAACAGAAGTATCTCCTCTTCTTCGAGAATTTCCCTCACAAAGTGATAGCGAACATCAATGTGCTTCGTCCGTGCATGAAAGACTTGATTCTTTGCTAAATGAATAGCACTCTGACTGTCAGAATAAACCTCAAGTTGTTTCTGACCAACTCCCAAGTCTTTAAGCAACCCATGAAGCCAAATCGCCTCCTTTACAGCCTCTGTAATCGCCATATACTCTGCCTCTGTCGTAGACAAAGCCACCGTTGACTGTAAAGTAGACTTCCAACTAACTGGCGCTTTTGCTAAAGTGAACAAATAGCCAGTTGTAGATCGTCGCTTATCCAAATCACCTGCATAGTCAGAATCACAGTATCCAACTATGCATTGACCAAGTGATTTATCCTGCTCGAATACCAATCCAATATCTACGGTATTTTGCAGATACCGTAGAATCCATTTCACAGCTTGCCAATGACCCTGGCCTGGATCATGCATGTACCTGCTAACAACACTAACAGCCTGTGAAATATCTGGTCTCGTACACACCATTGCATACATCAAGCTTCCAACTGCATTTGCATATGGGACTTTCGCCATGTATTCTCGCTCTTCATCAGTCGTCGGAGATAACCGGCTACTCAGTTTCAAATGAGGAGCAAGTGGGGTACTCACGTGTTTTGTATCTTCGTGCATACCGAAACGTCTTAGTACCTTCTTCAAATACTGCTTCTGTGACAGCCAAAGCTTGCCTCTCTCTCTGTCCCTGTTTATCTCCATGCCGAGAATCTTCTTGGCTTCCCCCAAATCCTTCATCTCGAACTCTTTACTCAACTGAGCCTTCAGTTTGTCAATCTCAATTTGGCTCTTTGCTGCAATCAGCATATCATCAACATATAAGAGTAAGTAGATGTAGGAACCGTCTTGAAGCCTGCGCAAATACACACAATGATCGTATTTGCTTCTCTTGTACTTCTGACCCTTCATGAAACTATCAAATCGTTTGTACCACTGTCTCGGAGATTGTTTCAGTCCGTACAATGATTTGACAAGTTTGCAAACCCAATTCTCTTTATCAGCAACCTTATTTCCTTCTGGCTGAGTCATATAGATTTCCTCCTTCAAATCACCGTGTAGGAACGCGGTCTTCACATCAAGTTGAGCTAGCTCCAAATTCAACTGCGCTACCAAGGCCAACATAATTCTAATGGAGGAATGTTTAACAACTGGAGAAAATACCTCATTATAATCAATTCCCTCCCTTTGAGCGTAGCCTTTAGCTACCAACCTTGCCTTGTAGCGAACATCGTCTTTATCGGGAAATCCTTCTTTCTTTGCAAATACCCATTTGCATCCAATTGCCTTCTTGCCTATCGGTAGTTGTGTCAACTTCCACGTCATGTTCTTCTTGAGGGATTGCATTTCCTCTTCCATTGCACCTGCCCAATTGCCACTTTCTGAACTTCGTATGGCCTCTGGGTAGGTGGATGGAACATCTTCATCTGAAACTGGAAGTGCATAAGCTACCATGTCAGTGAAACGAGCGGGCTTTTGGATCGCTCGTCTCTGTCTTCTAACTGCAATTGGCTCCGATTGCTGTAGAGGTTCTTGGGTAGGAACCTCTTCCTCATCTGACTCTTCTTCTGCCGTAGGAGAGTCACTCGTGGTGCTCCGTGCTGGGATCACCACTGTCTCCTCAAACTCCACCTGCTTCGGAGTACACGCCACCTGTTCAGGAGTACTCTCAGCATCTTCTGGATTTACCTTCTTTAACATGGCAGATTCATCAAAGGTAACATCTCTGCTTATAATTGTTTTCTTTGCCTCGAGACACCACAGACGGTATCCCTTCACTCCAGCATTGAATCCCATGAACAAAGCCTTCTTTGCCCGTGGATCCAACTTTGATTCAATCACATGATAATATGCAACAGAACCAAAAACGTGCAAAGTATCATAATCAGTTGCAGGTTTTCCAGACCATACCTCTAATGGAGTTTTGCCATCAATAGCAGATGATGGCAAACGATTGACGAGATGTTGAGCATATGTTATCGCCTCAGCCCAAAATTTTCTGCCTAACCCAGCATTAGACAGCATACAACGAACTTTCTCCACAAGTGTCCTGTTCATACGCTCTGACACCACATTCTGTTGCGGTGTTTTCCTGACGGTGAAGTGCCGAACTATGCCACAGTCTTGGCATACCTTAAGGAACGATCACTCTTGTATTCTCCACCATTGTCTGTTCGGAGAACCTTGATCTTCCTTCCCGTCTGGTTTTCAACTTGAACTTTCCACTTAAGGAAAATTCCAAGTACATCATCTTTGTTCTTCATAGAAAACACCCAAACTCTCCTGGAAAAATCATCAACAAAAGTTACAAAATAATGCCTTCCTCCAAGAGACGGAGTCTTGGCAGGTCCCCATACATCTGAATGCACATAATCCAGAATACCCTTGGTATTATGAATTGCAGTGCCAAACTTCACTCTTCGTTGTTTTCCAAGAACACAATGTTCACAAAACTCAAGTTTGCAAGTCTTCGTACCTTTCAACAATCCTTGCTTGGCAAGAATTTGCAAAGATTTTTCACCAGCATGTCCCAACCGCATATGCCACAGCTTCGTTGCCTCAGTATCTTTCTTGGTGCAAGAAGTTACTGTTGTTACTGTCCCGACCACTGTACTACCTTGATAGTAATACAGATTGTTCTTTCTCACACCCTTCAACATCACCAACGCTCCAGAAGTTGCTTTAAGAACTCCATCTCGCATCGTTATAACTAGGCCTTTAGATTCTAAAGCCCCCAATGAGATGAGATTCTTCTTCAACTTTGGCACGTACCGCACATCTCGCAAGATTCTGGTGGATCCATCATGATTCTGCAGTTTGATTGAACCTATTCCGGTTGTTTTACATGAATTATCATTACCCATGTAAACAACTCCGCCATCGAGATCCTGAAATTCAAAGAACCACTCCCGAATGGGACACATATGATAGGTACAACCTGAATCCAATATCCACTCATCTGCATGTGATGTTGTAGGAGCGACCACTAAAGAGATATCTGATTCCGCATCGCTTTTGCATTCTGCAACATTGGCGTCTTGCGGAGCCTTCCCTTTCTTCTTCAACTTTGGACAGTCTTTCCTCCAGTGCCCTTTCTCATGACAGAAAGCACACTCATCTTTGGCAATGTCTCGACCTTTTGATTTGGACCTTCCTCTTCTCCCTTTTGTCTGGTTTTGATGACGACCTCTTGCCACCAATACTTCTTCTGATGTTGTTGCCTTTGTTTTCATCTTATCCTGCTTTCTCAGTTCATGACTATATAAAGCAGAACAAACAGCATCTAACGACACATTCTCCTTCCCGTGAAGTAACGTTGTCTCCAAATGTTCAAATTCATCGGGAAGAGATGATAACAACATCAAAGCCAGATCTTCATCATCGAATATGACATCTAAATTAAGCAAGTCTGCTACTAATTGATTAAACATAGTGATATGTTCATTCATAGTAGTACCTTGTTTGTAATCAAATCGGAACAACCTTTTCTTCATTAGGAGCTTGTTCTGTCCACTCTTTTTCAGAAACTTGTCCTCCAATGCCTTCCACAATTTGTATGCAGAAGTCTCATTCTTGAAAGCATACTTTTGCTCCCTGGATAGACACGATCGAATTGTTCCGCATGCCAACCGATTAATGATTTTCCAATCTTTATCTTCAACTCCTTCTAGTTTGACTTCTTCAATAGCAATATCAAGACCCTGCTGGAAAAGGGAGTCCAAAACCTCCCCTTGCCACATACCGAAATGGCCCGTACCATCGAATATTTCAACCGCCAACTTCAAAGTAGACATCGGGAATCTTGACCATGATGACGAGGCACCCGATGTCTTCGGTGGAATATTTGCAACAGACTCCATTTCTTGATCTTTATTTGCCATTACAGACTAAAAAAAATATTGGATATTACAACAAAATTCAAATAATCGAAGGCTTCTACTGAGACAAAGTAATTCCTTTCTGGTGTGGAAGATCAGGCGAAACTGCAACCACAGAGCATACTCAGACAGAACTCTGACTTAGAAAAAACTTTCGACGCAAAAGGACCAAAATAATTCTTTTCTGATGTGGAAGATCAGACTCAGCTGCAACCACAGAGCATACTCAGACAGAACCTTGGCTCTGATACCACTTGTTGGGAAATTCGGGTAATTTCCCTACAAAACGGAACAACTTTAGTGAAATGAACCGGTTCAAATGAACTGAACCGGACAGAACACTAACAAAGATACCCGACAAGTAATATCGAATATTAACTGAAAAGAAGAGAAAAGAGACCGAACAATTTTAATAATGGAGTTCAGCCGCGAAAGCTTAATCTCCGAGCACCGCTCAAAGCAGCCTGCTTTTATTAGATAGAGAGAAGAGATTACAAATGGTGCATTTTACAATGAAGGAGGAGGGGTTCTTTTATAACCCCAAATTCTCCTTCACAATACATAAAACTCCGATGTGGGATAACCCAACATAAACTATGGAGCATCCAAAGTAACAAGAATTGCTCACCACTTTTCCTTGTTGATCTAGTGCCAACATATATGTTCTCTAACCAAATGGCAAACGTGTTATTCTTCACATAAATATTATATTTTGTGTTTTATCAAATCAATTTCCTTTATTTATACATTAGCTACCTATGATTTCTTTTAAATAAATTAGTTTCTAACGTGACTTTGTAGAAGAAGAAAAGTAACTACTATCACAAGAAATATGAAAACTTATCACTGCAATACTTGTCAAAATGAGGGTTGATTTATCACTTGGGGACAGTCCTATATATATATATAATCATAAATGGGAGTTCTAAAAGTGTTTTACCCTTGACCTTTCCCTGCAACTTCTGCTCTTTAACAGAGCACTATAAAATTGTACTGAAAGCAATATAAGATGTACAAAAACAACCTCTCATAAATTGATACATACACGTATTCTTTACATATAAATCCAGATGTCCACATGTAAGCCAAACTTAATAGTTCTGCGACTTTGTTTCTGCTTCCTTCTTCACTCCTCTCTTTTCTTCTTCTGATTGCATTCTTCTTCCTATGCCTATTTCTTATTCTCCTATTTCTTTTGTCCATGAATCCTTGCATGTAGGTAACTTCCTTTACATTATTATTTGATAAAATTTCGAGATTTTAGCTAAATAGTAAATCATGTTACATATGGCCAATAAGGCCTTAGACTATCTCACAGGTAGTAGTCCGGTTAACATTTACATCATTAACAACCCAATTAGGAAATTACAAAGTCCCATTTTGAACTATCGATCCACTTACCATGATAAATAATTATGGTGTCCATATCCACATCATATTTTGGAAAAGATTATCAATACAGTATCATGCTCATGAATTAAGATTAATAATGTTAATCATAATAGATAGTAATAAGGATTCAAGATTGTAAAAAGTTCTGAAAGACAGATGAATCTTTTCTCTTCTCGGGTAACCTATAAAGCCCTAATCTTTAGAGGTACCCCGATTTAAACATTAAGACTTTGAATAATCTATCAAGACTAAAGCCTTAGTTTAATTGAAGCGTAAATAATTTTATTTGTTTCGTTATCTTCTTTTCCATTCATTTTACAGAAGAAAACAGAAAACCTTATCGGTTATTCAGACATATCATCAAATATCTGAAAAGAATCAGTGTGCATGATATTTTGTGATCAATCAAAATGTGCATATCTCATAATACAAATATTTTATAGAAAAAGAAAACAAACTTACTAATGAATAAGTTAAACGACAAATGCTTGCGAATCGTCTCAACTTCAAGGCTTCGAAAACTTCATTTGAAAGTGTCACACACTTATATCTTCAAACACACAAGAAGAGAGATGATACATGCAAAGAGTGAAGAAGAGAGAGAAGCATGAGAAAAATTTGAGAAAACAAAAATGGAGGCGGAGCTAAAGGCGGAGCCACCTTGGCACAAAGAGTTCGGAAAATTATACTATTTATTTATGATTAAAATAATATTTTATGTATATATATAGTAGATGTCGAAATCCTTCAACTACTCCGTATATTTATTTTTATGAATTTTAAATCCTTATTAAAAATTCTGATTCCGCCACTTATCCGAAAGAAAATGAATGAAGAGAAATAAGGATATACAGGGTTGCTTAAGAACTAAAGAGCAAACACGTGTAAAATAGTCATCATCCAAGTATAAACTATAAAGTACACATTTCTTAGCTTGTCTACAATTTGTAGTGTTGTGACAATTTGTAGTGTTGTGTGAGTCCTTTTAACTCCCACTTCTATATAAAAGTAAGAGAAAAGTCATAACTTACCATTAAAGTTATCTCAAATTTTCATAAAGATATTTTAATTTTGATTGTTTTATTATTTCACTAAATAATTTTGAGCAGATATTATTATACCATTTTTCGATCAGCTCCAAATTTTAAAAAGCAAGTGAGTTCACATATTAATTATTACATGACACGTGTTAATCTAATTAAAAATATTTAAAAAAAAGTTCATTTTAAATTTTCCTTTATCTTTTTCTTTCTTTATTTCTCTCTCTTACTTTTTGAATTTTAATTTTAATATATCTTAAATTTCATTTTATCTTCCATCTCCCTGTTTCAAGTGATTCATTCCTCCATTTTTTTTCTTCACCTTCCACCCCCAATGTCAAACAGAAACCTACTTCCATTTTTTTCTTTTCTTTTTCTTCTTCTTCTTCGATTAAATTCTTTATAAAATTCATATTATTATTTAGACTTTATTGAATTATTGATAATAACATTAATAATTTTTTTATGAAAATTTAAAATTTTGAAGTTATTATCAACTACTTATTTTCATATAAATTCAAACTTAGAAATGATAATTTTAAAAGAATCAATTAATTTTCAGAAAATTGAAAGCATTTAATTGAAATTGAATAAAAAAACTATATAATACTTCCTAATCATCTTGAAATCTAATTAGTTTATCAAATATTCGAAATGTAAGAAAATATTTAGATAAAATTTTAAAATTAAAGAGAGTCAAACTAATAGTAATAAAAAAAAGGAAGGTAAAGTTGTGGTAAAAATGGTGACATTGAAATTAAGAAACTTCAATGAATTGAGATGACAATGAATTTTTGAAAAGAAAGAAGAAAGAAAGAGAAAAAGAAAAAAGAAAAAAAAGTTAAAATAATAAGAAAAATAAGAAAATGTATTTTATAATAAAATACTTGTAAAGATAAAATTATATTAGTTATTTTAGGATATTCACTCTCTTTGAATAGTGCAACACTACTCTTTTGACGAAAATAATATAATAATATTCTATTCAAAATTGTTAGTGGGGTAGTAGAACGGTTGCAAAGTTAAGATTTTTTTTAAAAATTCGGGACAACTTAGTGTTCGTTTATGTCTTTTTTTCTAAAAGTAATAATAATTGATTGGACATGAGGCTATAATTTGTATTATTTTGAACTTCTATTTTTATCGTAATTAGAATACTTATCTTTATTGATTTTCATTTGTTTAATTTTATTAAAATTAATAAAGAAGCAAATGAAAAACACACACACAAATAATCAACAAAAACAACACATTAATATTGCTGTGCTACGGAGTACTTTCTCATTTAAAAATAAAAAACATTTAGAGTTAAATAAATTCCAAATGAAAAAATTTAATAAATAAACGTAAAGATAAACCATATGTAATAGTATATAGTTATTAATTAAAAATTCTCTAGATAATATGCATTATTTAAAAATAGAAAGTAAAAAATTGTTAATTCAAAAAAAAAAAAAAAAAATCACATCCTTGGAAAAGCAAAGTTAAGCCATGATCAACTAATTAACCAATCTTATCCTTAAAAATCACCTAAACCTATAGCGAACGTCCTTGAAAAAAAACAAAAATACTACTCTTAACATTTCAACCTTCTTAAAATTTAATCTTCAAAAAACGATTTCAAAATTTTGTGTTAAAAAAATAACATCCAAACAAAAAATAGATTCAAAAACAAAGTATATGAGTTCAAGTCACTAAGATCATAAAAGAAATTGTATATTACATTATTTTATATTAATGTATTTATATTATTTATGCCCTCTATTTGAATTTTGGTCTGCAATATTTTTTTATGATTGAAGGGATCAATCACCACCTTTTTTTAAAAAAATAACTGATTTTACATGTGGCTAAAGTTTAGGTTATTTTGAAATCATATTTTTTTTTATCATAATTCAAATAATTATCTTTATTGATTGACATCTATTTAATTATTTTAAAAAATAATAAAGAAGCAAATGAAAAATATACACAAATGTTTTTTTAACAAAAACAACACATTAATGTGACTCCAATACATACTAATTTCTCATTCAAAATAAAAACATTTAAAGTATTATTAAAATTAATTTAATTTATAAAAACAAAATAAAAATATTTGAAACACTCTAATTTATTGTTTTAAAAAACAAAGTACTATGCCAATCTAATTTTTATTATTTCTTCAACTTTTCACAGTTTTTTAAAATTCAAATTTTAATAATAGTTAACTATGTCATACGCTTCCTAAAATATTCTCTCAAATCTTAATTGTTTATTGCAATATACCTAAAAGGAATGTTAGCCAAAATTTGACTGTATAATAATAAGAAGTGAAAAATGTAATCAAGAAAAAGAGAAGCATAAAAGAATCATTTCATGAATATATGATGTACTCATTTTATTTTGAAAAGAAAAAAAAATGTTTTAATATTATTCAGATCTAATGTATTCTAAACGTAGAATTGAATTGTGATATAAAAAATAAAATAAGTCATGGTGATTGAAGGTTTATGTTTAACTAAGAGCCTGCTTGGTGTAAGATTATTTAAATTAAAATATAACTTTTATATTTGATTTGGAAAATAAACGCATCTCTAAAAAAAGAAAAATAAAGAAACAAAATAAAATAAAATGTAAAATCGACTAAAACTATTAATTTATGAAAGTATCATTCAGTAATGACCCTAATAATGAAATAGGAAGAACTAGAGTTCCACAAGTTTTTTGGAAGTTGGTAACTAGTTAAAATTATTGTTTTGGCTTTTAAAGTTTACTTAGGAGTGTTTGAGGTCAAACGTCAGGGGACGACCATGACGTTCGGAAACTAGTATTTTGGTGCTAGTGTGTTCTAGTTTGTTGTCATTGAAGTTGATATGTGGTTTGAGGTCTAAAACTTGTAGAGGTGACCCTAGTACCTAAATGGACTTGTGTAGGGGTTAAACGTCCGGGTACGACTCTCCAAGGACTACCCTAAGGGTCCTTGAGGAGAACCCTAAGTTAAACCCTAAAAGTTGCCAAAAAGGGGTGAACTATGGCCAAGACTTACGGACAGTAGGTCAAGTGACAGACCGTAGGTCCTGCTCCGTAAGTCCAGACTTAGTCTAGGGAGCAAGGCTCCCATTTGGAGCCTCAATCCTAAACTTTGGATGACCAGTACGATGAGTAAGTCAACCTACGGTCCACAGGTGGTTGTTCGTAGGTCACGTTTGTGTAAATTGTTTTTGACACGGCTAGAGCAAGGGGCTTTTAGTAAATTCGTGTTAAGTCTTGTTTGGTATGGGGTCATTTGTTTTATGTGTTTTTAGGTATTTTAAGAGTATTAAAACATTTAAGTTCTCATTTAAGACTCCATCTTTCAAATAAAAAATCCTTTCTCTCAATAGTTCTCTCTAGAAACTCTCTTGGAGTCCAAGGCCAAGTTCAAGCTAGGGTTGAGGAATTTAAGGCGTTTCTTCTTCATTTTTGTGGGATTCATCAAGATTAAGGTATGGTGACTCTTCATCTAGGGTTTGCTAGAGTCCATTTCAAAATAACTTTTCAAGCTTTCAAGTTCATGAAAACTAGGGTTTTACTCAACTTCATGGTTCCTTCTCTAAATGGTTCAAAAAGGTTTGTAATGACAGTGTGTAGTTATATTTATGTTCAATTGGTTATTTAAAGTTAAAATACTCCATGAACCCATGATTTCTCTCTATTCTCAATTTATGCCTTTATAAAGTGGGTTGTTTAATAATGAATGCATGTGAATATAAAGTGCTTAATTGGCTTTTGATTGTTCAAGTGTGCTATTATTTATGCTTATTCATGATGAATTGTTGGTGGATTGATACTTGAGATTTATGGCCTTGAAGGAAATATTTGAGAAATTACTTGTTCATATAGAATTGCTAGCTTGATGTTAATCCACTTGAAAGGTGAAGGTGTTGACTTAATACTTCTATTGTGAATACATGTGTGATATCTCTATGGTTGTGTCATGATTGTGTCTTGTATGAAATGGAGTTATAATTGAGGTCTTGTCTATAAATGATATTTATGAATGGAGCATGAATGAAGTTTCTAAGAATGTGTTAATGACTGTAGAGTCTATTGAGAGGTTATTCTTGATTGAACTATAATGAATGAATGAGAGGTAAGGGTTGAGATGGATAATCATCGATGAATTGAGGCGGAGTGTCTAGTAGAAATCTCAATATCTCCATTGATCTATCCAATGAATGAATGTAGGAAGGGTATGGATACTCATCCATGAGTTGAGGTGGGGTATCCAATAACAATCTCTTTTCCTTTAATAAATTAAATACTATATGGAAATGTAGGCTAAGAACCGAATGGATATTGTACGAGATTGATGCTCCTCCGTGAGTTGAGGCGGGGTATCTAGTAGGAATCTCTTGGGATGAGCGCCCATCCATGAGTTGAGGCAAGGTATCTAGTAGCATCCCTTTATCCCATAAACTATGAGTCCTCATAGGTCTATCTAGTTGATCCACTTAAGATTATTTTTGATTTACCTTAGGCAAGTAAACCAACCCTTACGATGAGGGATGTTACATCGGATTTCATGATTTAGCTCTCATGGTCTATGTCAGTTAAACGTTTATTTCCATAATGTGAGGTGTCATTATGGTTTCTTGATAGGTTCTACAAAGTGTAGGTAGTAGTATGGGATGTTACCTATACATTGCACAAGTAGGCTTGGAGAGGGTCATAGTAAGTATCTCTAAATCCTAATGACTAATGAAATAATGTCTCCTTAATGAATGAATGAGTTTCTATGCAAGTTATTGGAGAATGTTGACTTACAGTCTAATTGAGGTTATGCATGCTTACTTGGATTGTGCTTATGTTTTACTTTCCTTGTCATGACTTAATGAATTAAATGTTTCTAGTCTATGGTAGCTCCAAGGAATACTTCGTGTGAGTAGTATTATGGAATGCTACTTGCACCATGCATAAGTATGACCTAGAGATTTATTAGATGATGGTCCTAAGGTGATAATGTGATTCATATAATGTTTATGTCTCTTAAATGCTTTATTTTGTGAAGGAAGAAGAGTTGGAAGGTGAGTTCACTTTTTGTGATCTTAGTGTGGTGCCTTAGTATGGATGGTGGTATGGGAAGCTATCCATACATTGTACAAGGTATAGCCTAAAGGTTGCTTGAAGTGAATTACAAAGGTACGTAAATGTAATGGTTTCCTTGTATTATTTTCTAAATGTGAAGTTATCACTTATATGATGTATATACTTGATGATGGTGTCTTTTATGCTAATGTTCATCATATTTCAAAAGTGGCATAATGCATGATTTCCAAATAATTGTCCCTTTTAAGCATGTTTTTGCATGGTAATCATACTTAGTACATTTTTTGTGTACTAACCCATATTCCTTCTAGCTAGTTTGAAGTGTTGGATTGTTTTCTTCCAAGATTTGGTATGTCCTCATGATTTGAGGACAAGACTTTATGTTTTCCTTAAATTATGTAATAGAGAATTTAGTAGTTCTTTCTATTGTAAAGGGTTGTGTCCCTAGTGTGTTTAAGATTTGGGTCTAGGATGGCCAGGTGAGACTTAGACTTCCGCTAAATTTCAAGTTTTATATTAAATGAAGTTTTCTTATTTTAGACTTAAATGAGTTTTAATTCCGCACTATTTCAATATCGAATGCAATGAATGCTAAGAGACTTGTATGAGACCCCTTCAACGTCAAGTACGCCTTGTTTCGACTCGGGGGTGCTATCGGGTCATGACTCTAAAAGAATTATATTGTACAATTTTATTTTTAAAATATCACATAATTGATATGTCTTTATGAAAAATAAAAGACAAAATATAAAATTTTGAATAACATGCCTACATTTTGAGTTTTAAGTGATTAAAACTTTTTTGATATATGTTTGGCATTATGATAAGACTTTTCGTAGTTATATTTCATTTAAATATAACTGTTGATTTTCTTATATCTTTATTATTCTATCAAGGAGAAATATGTATACAGAGATATTATTTATCATTTTAAATAAATTTTATAATGATAAAAGATTACAATTTTTTAATTTAGATAATCAACTAGTCTTAAATATTGAATTATTGACATAAATATTCTATGATATCATATAAAGATGTTAAATGTTAACATTCTCAAATAAACTTCACAATATTATCTTATAATAAGTTAAAATTTCAAACTATTAGTAAATTAATATTTATGACTACATTTATCAGTTAACCGTGCAACACGCGGGCACGTATACTAGTATAATTAATATACAAATAAGTGATATTGACATTTGTAACGACCGTTTTTCGTCAATATAGAAAAGCCAACAGGGAAATATTTTGGGCTAGAAAACTTTTTTATAGAACTCCCAAAAACGATCTTACCGTGAACGAGTATTTTCTTAGTGTCATGGGTTGAAGGTGTGTTGTTAAATGATGGCTTGAAATTATTAAATTTGCTCAATGGTTTTGTGCAAGACATAAAGGCGGGATTTTCTCGTCATGCGGGGCCGCTGTAGCAGGGTGACTATTGTTGTGGTACGACAGACGCGAATTAAGTAGAAAATAAACCTCAAACACATTTTATTATGCACTTTTTGACTTAAAGAGCTAGGAGACGACCCCAGGTGTTTTCTTGATAGTTTTCACCATTCTTGAGGCGAAAGATAAGGTTGTAACTCTCCAAATCCGTTTTTTGATTCACAAAACGTAAATTAATGGGTAATTATCGATGGAGAGGGTTTTGATCTGGAAACTATGGTGGAAATCCCTAATTTGGATATTAGGATAATGTGTTTGATAAAGGGTTGATAGTGTTGACTTTATTTTGGGTAATTATGTCTTGTTTATTGATCATAGAATTATATTGATTGTTTGTAGACAAGAACAAGCGAACAGGATCCGAAAAGGGAAGAATCATGTTTCTTAGGGTATTCAAGTTTTGTTTCAGGTAGGTGATGGTTATGCTTTCATGGGTGTGTGATGTATGTTTATTCTTGATTCATTATAATACATCTATGTATGTGAATGTTTTATTATTGATCACACTAATTGTAAATGAGGATAGATGAATGATGAATGCCATGATTCATGACATGATTGTATGAGTTGGGAATATTCTTGTGATTGTGATTGTGATTGTGGCTTGTTGAATGGATCGGGTGTTGCATTCCGACGCACTAACTGGGATCGGTCGCAATGTTTCGACATAAACATGGGATCTATTGTCACGTTCCAGCATAAACATTGGATCGGGTACCACGTATCGATACGCTAACAATTTGGGTTTGGGTTCCATGAGAGGACCATTGACTTGACATAATTGTATAATGGAGAACTGTGAAATTGTGCGTTGTTCATAAATGATTTTGGTATAGTATATATTCGGTGTATACATGTTATTATTATGTTGTATTGACTTATATATATTGCACTTAGTGGGATTGTCGTGTGATTCTACCAGTACACTGTGGTTGTGTACTGATACTGCATTTTCTCTTTCTTTGTTGAGTACATGCATCTTATGGCGGCTATTGACAAACCTCGTATAGAAGATCATTGATCTTTCTAAATTCAAGGGCGAGTCAGTTCTTTCGGGCTGCCCTGAGTTCTCTTTTTTCTTATGTCCACATTCCGGACTTAGACTTTCTGGTTAGTTATTTGTATGTTAGTATGGGGTTGAAACCCTTCTTGTTTAGACTTTTTGATGAACTTTAGATGTTTTTGTACATTGACATTCAGGTTCTAGGCATATTTTTCTGCATTTGTCTTGTTAGAATTTTGGAACTTATAGGAACTCTTTATTTTACTTAGCATTTAAACCCGCTTCCGTAATTTTAAATGCCCTAGTTTTATTTAGTTGTGTAGCTTTATGGTTAGTTGGGTTGTAGTAATGATTATCCCACTAAAGGGTTAGTGTGGGGCTCACGATTGTTTGGGTTGTGACAAAGTCTGTATCATAGTCTAGGTTCGTTGATCTCGATATATCAAAACTGGTCTAGTAAAGTCTTGTGGAACGGTGCAGAGACGTCTCTAATTTTCTTCGATAGGCCTTCTATACTTTATTTTGTCTCCTTTCCTTCTATAACTTTATTCCAACTGGTATGTGGCGATTCAAATAAGTATCTAACCTCCTTCGCTCTTCTGTCTACTGATGGTTAACACTAGGTTCAATGACGTTAGGATTATAGCTCCCATCAATGCTCCAGCTCAAGAATCTTTAGTGAGAGTTCGTAATCGAGGCAGGGGTACAGAAAGAGATAGAATTAGAGGCTGAGGAAGGGTGACGCCTACTAGAAATAGAGCACCAGTTGAGAATGCTCCCAGAAATGAGGCCCCTCTTGCGCATCTTGAAGAGGTAGAAGAGAATACAGAGGTTGAGAATGAGGAGAATGTTGGACAACAGAAGGAGCTGCAGGCTGATACTACACGTTTGTCCTCGCTTAGACCCTGTGTTAGCTCAATAGATCATGTTGTACTTGAAAGGATTGGTTGGCCCTGGAGTTCTTCCCTCTGTTCAAGAAACTCAATCTCCCACCAATACCCTATTTTTATCACTGTCCCCAAGGTGGGTGTAAATGTAGGTAATGATGCTTTCTTTCGTCCTTTGTTAGGTCCGGTTATGACTCTTAATGAGCATGACATGTTAACTAAGTTCTTGAAGTTGAAACCACATGTGTTCCATGGTTCCGAGAGTGATGATGCATATGAGTTCATCCAAGATTACTATGAGAGGCTTCATAAGTTTGGAATTGTTCATCAACATGGGGTTGAATTTATGACTTTTTAGCTTCAAGGTGAGGCTAAGAAGTGATGAAGAGTGTATGTGGAATACATATCTTCAGCTTTTCCTCCACTTACTTAAACCGACATTCATGCTCTGTTTTTAGAGAAGTATGTACCTCAGACTTCGAGAGATTGTAAGAAGGATGAGTTCATGGATTTGAAGCAAGGCGGTATGTTTGTGGCTGCTTATGAGGCCAAGTTCCATGCCTTGTCTATATATGCTATGCAATTGGCGACTACTGAGGAAGAAGGATTTGTTTATTTATTAAGGACTAATTTTTGAGTTGCAAGTATTATCTGTCCATATGACCTCTGCAGGGAAAAACTTCAATGAGGTAATAGATTTTGTGAAAAAGTGGAGGGGATGAGAGAAGACGGTCAAGACAAGACATTGACTAAGAAAGCCAAAACTTCATGCAGGGATCTTACTCAAGAGGTTAACGAAGGCCAATAGTTACATCCCGACCAGTTCAGTCCGCTATGCCCGCTTCTACAGGTAATTACTCCAGAAGTCCACCTCAAAATTTGATTCAGGATAACAAAGGAGTCGCGCCTTCGGTGGGCAGCATGTCATCTTTTGATCGACTTGCTATAAATATGATAAACCTGGGCATATGAGGAGAGATTGTCCCCACCCACTCATAATGGATTCTAAGCAGTAGCAGACTAGAGTAGTGGTACCGCCAGAAATGGTAATAATGGTCTATAGCATCTACAAGGTGGGAGAGGAGGAAATCAATGGGGTCGTGGAGGTATGGGAAATGGTAACGCAGGTAGAGGTACAATGCATCCAGGTGGGGAAGTCACCCGTCATGATGACAGGTCTCAGTATTATGCCTTTCTGGGCATGACCGAGGCGGAGGCGTCTGACGCACTAATCACATGTACTATTCTTGTGTGTGACCGGATGACTAATGTGTTATTTTATCTAGGTTCTACTTATTCTTATGCATCCATACAATTTGTATCCGAGTTTGATATTAATTGTGATATGCTTGATGCCCTCATCTATGTTTCTACCTATTTTGGAGAGTTTGTCATAGTCACACATGTCTATCGCGCTTATCCTGTTTTGTTTATGGGTTTTCAGACATAAGTTGCTTTGGTGATTTTGGATATGATTGACTTTGATATAATCTTAGGAATAACTTGGTTGTCCCCTTATCATGTTGTGCTTAATTGTAATACGAAGTCCGTGACTCTAGAAATTCCATAAATGGAAAAATTAGAGTTAAAAGGGAAGCCTAAGCAAGCTAAGATCATATCCTCCATTTGGGCTAGAAAACGGTAGGGCAGGGTTGTTTGGCTTATATGGATCCTATTTGAGAAGTTCAGGTTGAGTCTCCATCTATTGAGTTTATTCTCATTGTGTCAGAATTTAGAGAAGTGTTTCCTACTGATTTGTCTAGTATGCCTCCAGATAGAGATATAGATTTCTGCATTGATTTATAACTTGGTACTCGTCCCATTTCTATCCCTCCATATCGCATAGCTACTATGGTCGTTTTGTGCAGAACATTGCTTCTATTGCCACTCACTTGACAAATTTTACCAAAAAGGAGATACCATTTGAATGGACTGAAAAATATGAGGAGAGCTTTCAAAAACTAAAGGCTCTTTTGACCACCGCACCTATTATAGCACTACCCATTGAAGGTAAGGGTTTTATAGTTTATTGTGACACTTCACATTCAGTTTGGGTGTTGTGTTAATGCAGAATAAGAATGTTATAGCTTATGCATCTGTAAAGACCCGAAGCACCCCCTAGTCGTTACCGGCATATTCGACCTCGAAGAGGTCTTATACAAGTCTCTTAGCATTCATTCATCACATAAGTATGAAAAGTATTGAGGAATTAAAACTTTCCACAATAAAGTCAACAAGGGAACACTTTTATAAAGTGTAAGAAATACTAAGTCTCATCACAAGCCATCTTAGACACATCTCTTTATCATAGGGTCACGACCCTTACATTGAAAAGAAACTTATGTCTAATAAAAAGTCTTTAATGAAAGAAATATAGAAAGATCATCCATGTCCTCGAACATATGAGGACATACCAAGTCTTGAGAGAATTGTACTTCCCAAGCTTCAACTCTAGGAATCCTCACCTTCCACCACCTACACTTGTAGAAATAGAGAAGAATATGGAGTTAGTACAATTAAACACTAAGTATGATGACCATGCAAGAAATCATGTAAAAAAAGGACACTTTTGTTGAAATATGCTTTTCTTGTCATTTTGATAAAAAAAAAAAAACTTCATCACAGGAGTTTAAGAGACATAACACAAGTCCACATTCACATATAGAGCCATTTTCAAGTAACCTTTCATCATTTAAACTCTCTACCGAAGAATACTCTACAAACGACCTAAGTAAGACATGAATAGACCGCCCATACACCCTCTTCAAGCACACCTAAGTGTTCCTCAAACCCACCCTAAATAAGAACCTTTCTATTCAACATACTATCATTAGGAGAACATACATCACATAAGTCATTTAGAAGTCAATCATACAATTAGGGGATTTCACATAATGGTCTTGGAAGACCTAGGGAACTCACTTTAGCATTTTCAAAGACTACTCGTGCCATGTCTAGATAGCGTACCATTCCACTACCCACACGTTATAGAACCTATCCAATAACTAGAGTTCACATCCCACATGATGAGAATAGGCATCAACCAACATAGAACATACTATCTAGGTATGGATCCATGTGTCATAAGACCCCACACCGACGAAAGTATTCTACTTGCCAAAGGTATAACTAGGACACATCCCATGTAGGCACATGGTTTAAGGGATATTAAAAGGCTTCTTTGTACTCTAGTCTCATACTCAAGTAGAGCTACTACCTTAAGCATATCCACTCGGTGTTTTGCCTTAGTTCTCATAGAGTAAGTTCATTCACATAAGAGTATTTGATAAGGTACCATACCTAAGCCTTACCAACTCATAATACAACTACAACCAAGGGATCCCCAAGGGTATACCGATCAAGATTCATTAGTATAGCTCATTCATGAAACGGGTACCATGATAGGTTTGTCTGATTCACTTCATTATAAACCTTATTTTCATATTCAAGGTTTGGCACATTCACTTAGGGTTATAGACTCATCTAGAAGGGGCACCATCCTAAGGTCTACCGATTCAATACATAGTAAAAAATCCTCATTTGTCATTCAAAGAAGGGCACCAACTTAGGTCTACCGATCCTAGACTTCCATTCATTCTTTCATTCAAACTATACAAGATTACCTTCACATTACATTCACATTATACAAGATCATATATATATATATATATATATATCACATTATCCTTCACTTTATACATTCATTTAAGCCATGACACCTTAATACAAGTCACCTTACTTCACATTATACCTTCATATATACCACAACTTGATACTACTATATAATTCACACAATAATGCCGACAAGGCCATGATCATAACATATACAACAATAAGCACCGCCACCATAAGTGGACCATACCACACAAGAGAGATTCAATTATCAATTCTAAATTGGTAGAGGAATTAGGTCATCTTACCCTCTTCCAATAGCCATAATCACCATCCTTAATCCTCCGTGAATTCACAATACAATAGCATAGATAACCATAGGAATCAACAATACAATATAAACTAAATCCAATTCTATCAACATTAGATCATAAACAACACACCCAAATCGAAGTCCAAATTTAGGAATTTTGTGATGATCAAGGGTTCATGGTTTTCATTGTAAAATATCAACTTAACACCAATAGTATCGTATCTAATAATTTTAAATCGTTTCATGCAAGAAACCTTGAATTAGAGTAGAAATTGGACTTTTTTATAAACTTCAAAATCTTTGCAAAGCCTTTGGAATTGTCTCTAGAGTGAAATCTAACTCTATATAAAGATTCACCATACCTTAGTATTGATAAGCCCACGAAATTGAAGAAGAAATCAATGGAAACCTTCAATCCAAGCTCTAATTTGACCTTAAGATTTCATGGAGTTTTGAGAGAACTTTTGGGAAGGAAGGGTTTAGAGTTTTAAAGAATGAAGGCATCGACAAACACTCGTTCAACACCTTCTTCCCTACAAATCTTAACCAAATCACGCACATGAATGAAAACACACGGCACTAAAGTTTAATTCTAGGTTTTAGGGTTTAATCTAACTTAGAATACCCTAAATAACCTAAAATAACCTTCCATACATTTAATTAGCAAAGGGTGAAATTTACCAAACCACTCTTTGCTTGACCAACGAAGACAGAATTGCAGGCCTTGACCAACGGCCACCACCTACGGACCGTAGGTGGTGTGATGGATCGTCTTGCAGGTCATCATTTGGTTCTGAGACTTGTCCATGGGATCTAAGGCTCCCTTGGATAAGTCTTGACCTACGTAGGAAGTTGAAGCTCCGTCAAATGACCTACTGGTTGTAGGTCATGGACGTAGGTCACCCCATTTTGGCAGCTTTGGGGGGTTAAGCTTAGGTCCTCCTCAGGGACCTTAGGGTGGTCCTCGGGGAGTCGTACCTGGACGTTTCAACCCTTAACACAAACACTTAGATACTAGGTCACCACCAATCATTTTAGACTCCAAAAGACACACCAAAATATGAACAACACACTAGCACACAAACGACTAGTCTCCGAACATCTTGGTCGTTCCTTGACGATTGACCTCAAAAATACTCAAGTCTGCCCTTTGGATACTATTTCACATTCATTTATAAAGTCATTAACTTATGAAACTCACGTGAAGCTCTAGTTTTTCCTTGTTCATTTTGAGGGTTGTAATAATCTCCCCCACCTAGAAACATTCATCCTCGAATGACACTAAAACACTTTCAGGTTTAAAGACTCAAGACTAGCAGACCACCATCATACAACATCAATACATTCAAAAACATATTCAATATACAAAACTAGGAGAAACATCAACTTCACACATATACACTCAAAACACAACAACAAATTATGAACAACACTTACAACTCATCATGCATTAAGATTCTATCTTACTCATTTCACTTTAGAGGAACTTCCTTCTCCACATTATGTAATGCTACTACAAAAATTTTAAGCACATCATTTCATGTTCTCATAAAAGCATATTTATGCAACATTTCAAATCTCATTTACGTATCTACAAATTAACTCATGCAACATTTATGCAATTTATTATAGAGACATATCAACATGAAGGGCAAGTTCAATAAAGCTCACTTTATCATATAAACATAAACTCATGAAAACATGCAATATTATAAAGGGATCAAGGAATACTAGTTTTCACAAAGACTCCCAAAATATACAACATGCCACTAGGAAATGCTAACTCTCAAGCTTGAATAGAAAAGAAGAGACGAAAACCTCATTTACCCCATTATTCACTATACTCCCCCACTTGTGAGATACACATCACAAAACAAAAGGGAAATCATAACTTACTAACACCTTCATCCATATTTGCTTCCTTGTTAGCTTGAAGAGAATATAAACGACCATAATTTGGAGGAATAGGAACGGTACCCTCACTAAGAGCTTTCTTGGCCTCTCTCCCTCTAGACACAGTAGTAGGACAATCTCTCACCTTGTGATCATTCTTCTCACAACCATAACATCCACTAGTACCGGCTAGGCACTTCCCATGGTGCCTCTTACCACAAGTGGGACAAAGAGGCCTAACAAATTGAAAACCACCATTTCTCTCTTGGTCGACCTTTGGAGCACTTAAGACATCTTGATTTGGAGCTCTCTTCTTAAACCTAGCTTGGCCTTGATCCTCAAACCTACCTCTTTTCAAATCCCTACCCTCCTCTTAAGCTTGGATTTTTCAATGGCTTGAGCATACACCATGAGTCTAGAGTTATTAATGTCAATATGGATCATTGTCGTACGACAATCTTTCTTCATAAGATCGGAAACACCGGTCAAGAACCTACTCATCTCATTCTAGGGTTAGACACCAAATATGGAGCATATTAGACAACAAGATATATTTCAAATAATACTCCTCCAAATTCATATTACCTTGTCTAAAGTTTATAGAATCTTCAATCTTAACCTACCTCATCTCACGGATAAAGTACTTCCCTAAGAATGCTTCCTTAAACTCTTCCCAAACCAGCCTATTGTCCTTTCATTGTGTGTACCACACTTGAGCAAACCCTTTCAATTGGTATGAAGCGAACTCTTCCTTCTCCCTATAAGATACACCCATAGCATGCACTATCTTATAAACCTCATCCAAGAATACTTGGGGATCCTCTCCCACTTTAGAGCCAAGAGAAGTAGGAGGATTAATTCTCAATAAGTCCCTCAACTTAGAGGCCATGGTACTCTTAAGAGCATTCACCCTAGGCCCCACATCCCTATTTGCTTGAGCCATCATCGCTCGGGCTAGGGTAAGAACAACCCCTCTAACCTTCTCATTAGTCATGCCCGGGGGAACCACCGAAACCTCACTCCCTTGATTATCTATAGGAACTTGTTCACCTTGAGAGACTTGCTCACCTCGGAGAGGAACTTCCTCATTCCCTACTTCCTCATCCACTCTTTTTGCAGGCGTCCTTCAGGTATTTATATCCCATAAACACAAGAGAAGGGATTAGGACAAAAAACACTTATAAAACTCAACTCTATGGTACGACACAAGAGTAATGAAGAAAGTGAAACTTCTATCGTCTGATAGCCTCTCGCTCATAGATGTGTCGCGACTCACATCGATAAACAAGACTCTACTAGACGTGGCCTCATGAGACTTTGAACCCTAAATACCATTTCATAACCTTGTGCTCTAATATCAAATTTGTAAAGATTCGAGAGAACCCCCTAGTCGAAACTGGCCTATTAGACCTCGAAGAGGTCTTATACAAGCCTATTAGCATTCATTCATCAAATAAGTATGAAAAGTAGTGCAAAATTAAAACTTTCACAATAAAGTCAACAAGGAAACACTTTTATAAAACGTAAGAAGAACTAAGTCTCATCACAAGCCATCTTTGGCACATCTCATTATCATCGGGTCACGACCCTTACATTGAAAAGAAACTTATTTCTAATACAAAGTCCTTAATGAAAGAAATCTAGAAAGATAATTCATGTCCTCGAACATGTGAGGACATACCAATTCTTGAGAGAATTCTACTTCCCAAGCTTCAACTCTAGGAATCCTCACTTACACCACCTACACTTGTAGAAATAGAGAAAAATATGGAGTTAGTACAATTAAGCGCTAAGTATGATGACCATGCAAGAAATCATGTAAAAAGGGACACTATCATGTCATTTTGATAAAAACCTTCATCATAAGAGTTTAAGAGACATAACACAAGTCCACATTCACATATAAAGCCATTTTCAAGTAACATCAACATATAACAATTCATTCCATATTCATCAAGTAAAATTTCATCATTTACACTCTCTACCTAAGACTACTCTAAGACCCACCTAAGTAAAACATGAAGAGATCGCCAATACACCCTCTTAAAGCACACCTAAGTGTTCCTCAAAGCCACCATATATAAGAACCTTTCTATTCAACATACTATCATTAGGAGAATATACATCACATAAGTCATTTAGAAGTCAATCATACAATCAGGGTACTTCACATTATGGTCTTGGAAGACCTAGGGAACTCACTTTAGCATTTTCAAAGTCTACTCGTCCCGTGTGTAGATAGGATCCAATTCCACTACCCACACGTTGTAGAACCTATCCAATATCTAGAGTTCACATCCCACATGATGAGAATAGGCATTAACCAACATAGACCATACTAGCTAGGTATGGAATCCGGTGTCATAAGACCCCACACCGTGGAAGGTGTTCTACTTGCCAAAGGTAGAACTAGGACACATCCCATGTAGGCACATGGTTTAAAGGATATCAAAAGGCTTTTTTGTACTCTATTTTCATACTTCAAGTAGAGCTACTACCTTAAGCATATCAACTCGGTTGTTTGCCTTAGTTCTCATAGAGTAAGTTCATTCACATAAGAGTAGTTGAGAAGGTACCATCCCTAAGCCTTACCTACTCAAAATGCCACTACCAAGAAGGGATCCACAAGGGTCTACCGATCAAGGTTCATCAGGATAGCTCATTCATGAAACGGGTACCATGCTAGGTTTATCCGATTCACTTAATTATAAACCTTCTTTCCATATTCAAGGTTTTGCACGTTCACTTAGGGTTCTAGACTCATCAAGAAGGGGCACAATCCTAAGGTCTACCGGTTCAAGACATAGTCTAAATGCCTCATTTGTCATTTAAGGAAGGCACTTACTTAGGTCTACCGATCCTACACTCTTATTTATTCTTTCATTCACACTATAAAAGATCACCTTCACATTATACAAGATCACATATATATCATATTATCCTTCACTTTATACATTCATTTAAGCCATGACACCTTAATACAAGTCACCTTACTTCACATAAACAACTTCACATTATACCTTCATATATACCAAAACTTGATACTACTATAATTCACATAATAATGCCGACAAGGACATGATCATAACATATACAACAATAAGCACTGCCACCATAAGTGGACCATACCACACAACAACAATTCAATTATCAATTCTAAATTGGTAAATGAATTAGGTCATATTACCCTCTTCCAATAGCCATATCACCATTCCTTAATCCTCCGTGAATTCACAATACAATAGCATAGATAACCATAGGAATCAACAATACAACATAAACTAAATCCAATTCTATCAACATTAGATCATAAACAACACACCCAATACAAAGTCCAAATATAGGAATTTTGTGAAGATAAAGGGTTCATGGATATTTTCATTGTAAAACATAAATGTAACATCAATAATATCGTATCTAATCATTTTAAATCATTTCATGCAACAACCCTTGAATTAGAGTAGAAATTGGACTTCATAGACTTTGAAATCTTTGAAAAGCCTTTGGAATTGGATCTAGAGTGAAATATAACTGTAGATAAAGAGTCAACATACCTTAATATTGAGAAGCGCATAAAATTAAAGAAGAAATCAATGGAAACCTTCAATCCAAGCTCCAATTTACCTTAAGCTTTCATGGAGTTTTGAGAGAACTTTTGGGAGGGAAGGGTTTAGAGTTTTGAAAAATAAAGTTTAATTCTAGCTTTCAGAGTTTAATCTAACTTAAAATACCCTAAATAACCTAAAAACCCGTCCATACATTTAATTATCCAAGGTGGAATTTACCAAACCACCCTTGGCTTGGCTGACTCCAAGACAAAATTACAGGTCTTGACCAACGGACACCACCTACGGACCGTAGGTGGTGTGACGGACCGTTCTGCATGTCGTTTTTTGGTTAAGAGACTTTTCCATGTGATATAAGGATCCCTAGGCTAAGTCTTGACCTACGGAAGGGGTTGACGCTTTGTCAAGTGACCTACTGGCCGTAGGTCACCCCATTTTGGCAGCTTTGGAGGTTGAGCTTAGGGTCCTCCTCAAGGACCCTTAGGGTGGTCCTCGGGGAGTAGTACCCGGACATTTCGACCCTAAATACGACCATTTATATACTAGGGTTACCACGAATCATTTTAGACTCCAAACGACACACCAAAACATGAACAACATACTAGCACACAAACGACTAGTCTCCGAACATCTTGGTCGTTCCTTGACGTTTGACCTCAAAACTACTCAAGCCTGCCCTTAGATAATATTTGTCATTAATTTATCAAGTTATTAACTCAAGAAACTCAGGTGAAGCTCTAGTTTTTCCTAGTTTATTTTGAGGGTTGAAAGAGCATCGCGACAGTTGAAGGTGCATTAGAGGAATTATCCAACACATGATTTGGAGTTAGATGTGGTATTGTTTGCTTTTAAGATCTAGCGGCATTATCCTTATGGTGTAAAGTGTGAAATGTTTATTGATCATCGTAGTTTGCAGCATGTGTTCAATCAAAAGAATCTAAAGTTGAGATAGTTAATGTGGATGGAGATACTCAAGGATTATGATGTAACCATTCAATATCATTCGGGTAAGGCTAATGTAGTGGCAGACACTTTGAGTCGAAAAGCGGTGAGTTGGGGTAGTCTATATTTCTTGAGTGTAACCAAGAAACCTTTGGCTAAGGAAATTCAGAACTTGTAATCTAAGTTCATGAAGTTGGGCATCTTAGAAAGTGGTGGGGTGTTAGCTGTCATTGAAGTTAAGGCCACGTTTATCGAGGATATCAAGGCCAAAAAGATTGAGGATGAAAATTTGAATGAGCTTAATAAAAAGATTGTGATTGGTAAGGAATAAGAGACCACTCTTGATGGAGAAGGTGTGCTCAGTTTTAAAGGAAGGATTTGTATTCCTTGAGTTGATGACTTGATTCAGAAATTGCTGAAAGAATCCCATGTTTTGCGATATTCTATTCATTCGGGTGTGAAAAAGATCTACCTAGATTTGAAGCGAATTTATTTATGCCCGGGCATGAAGAAAGACATAGCGAAGTTTGTTGCTAAGTGTCAAAATTGGCAACAAGAAAAATATGAGCATCAAAGGCCTGCAGGTTTGCTTTAGAGAATTCCAATTCCCAAATGGAAGTGGGAAAGGATATCCATGAATTTTTTGGTTGGTGTTACCAAGACTTTGGGAAAATTTGATTTTATTTGGGTAGTGGTTGAAAGATTTACTAAGTCAGCTCATTTTATTCCGGTAAGAATAGATTATAATGTTGAAGAATTGGCTAAGGTGTATATGAAAGAGATAGTGAGGTTGCATGTGGTGCCCCTTTCAATCATCTCAAACCTTGGTACACAGAGCACCTCCAAGTTTTGGAGGAAATTACATAATGAATTGGGCACACAACACACTTTTAGTACCGCTTTCCATCCACATGCGGATGGGCAGTCGGTGAGGAGTACTCAAGTGTTAGAACACATGTTGGGGGATTGCGTGATTGAGTTTTGAGGGCATTGCGATAAATTCTTACATTTGTGTGAGTTCTCCTATAATAATAGTTATCACTCTATCATAGATATGGCACCGTTTGAGGCACTTTATGGAAGGAGATGTAGATCACCCATAGGATGGTTCGATATTGGAGATGTGAAACCTTTGGGGGTTGATTTTGTGAAGGATGCTCAAGATAAGATGAGTAGTATTCAAGCTAAGCTTTTAGCAGCCCAAGGTAGTCATAAGAAGTATGCAAACCATAAGGTAAGAGACATGGCATTTCAGACTGGTTAAAATGTTCTTCTTAAGGTATCACCCATGAAAGGGGTGATGAGATTTGGCAAGAACGGCAAGCTAAGTCCGCGATACATTGGTTTGTTTGAGGTTTTCGAATGTGTAGGTCCAGTGGCTCATAGATTGGATTTACCTCCTAATCTATTGGGAGTTTATCCGATATACCATGTGTCCATGTTGAAGAGATATCATGGCGACGAGGATTATATCATTAAGTGGGACTCAGTTGTGTTAGACAAAGACCTCCAATATGAGGAGGAACCGATTGCAATTCTTGATCGTAATGTCCGGAAGTTGAGGATCAAGAAGATTAAGTCCGTGAAAGTAGCAGAATGGAATAGTAGTTCCGAAAGGTCGCCTTATTGACGGTTGAAAGCTCTCCAACGGTAGCTGTCGAACGTACAATGAAAGGATTTTTCACTTGAGGAAGCTACTTGAGAAACTTAGAAGGACATGCGAGACAAGTATCCTCAGTTGTTCGTCATTTCACGCACTACTCCATTCTTTATTTAGCCTATTTTCCTATGTTTGTCACTCGGGGAAGAAAGATGGGTAAATTGTTATCTATTTAAATGAACTATTCTCGTCATTACAGAAAAGTCAATGTGAAAATTTTTTGGGGTAGAAAAATTTTTCGTAGTAACTTGGAATATCCATCCTAGTCTAGATTTAGACTAAATTGAAGTCAGTATGGTCTAGAAATATGTGGTAACAATTGAGTGATCTAATTATGAATTTCATCACAGATGTAGATAGCTAATATGTTAAGGGATAAATATGACTTTATAGAATTAAATTTGGGCGAGTAGAACTCTCGAAAATAATCTTAGCGTGACCGAGTATTTTCTAAGTGTCGTGTTGAAGATGTGTTGTCAAATTGGGGTTTTGGGATTATTAAATTTGCTCACTGGTTCCATGCAGCTTTAAAGAGGGATTTTCCTGCCATGGCGGGGCCGGTGTAGCGGACGAGTACCGATGTGGCGGGAGAGACGCGACTTAAGTTATAAATGAACTCCAAACACGTTTTATTCTGCACTTTTTTACTTTGAGAGCTAGGAGACGACCCTAGGTGTTTTCTTGACATTTTCACCAATTTTTAGGCTAAAGGTATTGTTTTAAATCCTCGAATCCATTTTTTCGATCCGTAGAACATAAATTAATGGGTAATTACCGATGAGGGAGGGTTTCGATTTGGAAATTATGATGGAAAAAACCTTAATTTAGATATTCAAATCATGAGTTTGATCTAGTGTTGATAGCTTTGACTTTATTCCGGGTAGTTAGGTCTTGTTTATTGATCCTAGCATTATATTGATTGTTGTAGATCAAGAACAAGTGGAAAGGATCTGGAAAGGAAATAATCAAGTTTCTTAGAGGATTCAAGCTTTATTTGAGGTAGGTGATGATTGTGATTTCATGGTGTGTGATGTATGTTTGTGCTTGCTTAATTATAATACATGTATGTATGGGAATGTTGCATTATTGATCACACTAATTGTAAATGAGGATAGATGAATGATGAATGTCATGAATCATGGCTTGATGGTATGATTTGAGAATATACTTGTCGTTGTGATTGTGGCTTGTTGAGCGGATCGGGTGTTGCGTACCGGTATGCTAACAATTTGGATTTGGATTTCATGAGAGGATCATTGTCTTGACATAATTGCATAATTGAGAACTGTGAAATTGTACGTTGTTCATAAATAATGTTGATATTGTATATGTTTGGTGTACGCATGATATTATTATGTTGTATTGACTTATATATGTTGCACTTAGTGGGATAGCCGCGTGATCCTACCAGTACATTGTGGTTGTGTACTGATGCTATACTTGTTCTTTCATTGTTGAGTACAGAGCATCGTCAGGTAGCTATTGACAGACCTCGTTTAGAACATCAGTGACCGTTTTGAATTCAAGGGTGATTATGTTCTTCCGGGCTGCCATGAGTTCTCTTTCTGTTTATGTCCACATTCCGGATTTAGACTTTCTAGTTAGTTATTCATATGTTAGTATGAGTTTGTAACCCTTCTTGTTTAGACTTATGGTTGAACTTTTGATATTTTAGTATATCGACTTTCAGGTTCTAGGCGTATTTTTTCGCATTTATTTTGTTAGACTTTTGGAGTTTATGAGAACACTATTTCTTTTCCTTAGCAATTAAACCTGCCTATGTAGCTTTATATGTCTTAGTTTGTTTTAGTTTTGTAGCTTTATAGTTAGTTGGATTGTAGTAATAGTTTTTCCACCAGAGGGTTAGTGTGGGTGCCATTAACGATGAATTGGGTCATGAAAACATTCCATTATTTTCTTAATCTTACTGTTTTTGACAATTTTTAAAATTTTTGAATTACTAAATTCAATCTTAACTTTCTAATCCATATAATTTTTGTATTTTCAATTAAAATTACGATCCAAAATTTACATCTCCATCTAAATTTAAATTGAAATAACCGAACAATATGGAAGTATTGTTTTAGTATAGTTGAATAATTGGAGTTGAATTTGAATTAACATGGTTGATATTTAAAAAATTTGAATTGAGTTTCTTATTTTATTTTAAAATTTTCATCTTAAAATAATTTTGAAACTTGAATCATATGGTAATTGACACTGCCCATCACAATATTATTTTGCTTCTCCAATTCTATATAAATAGATAAATATATTTTCTGATTTCATAGTTTTGTTTTATTTTAAAATATTTTATTTTTAACTTGATGCTCTATTACATGTATCATTTAAATTCATATAAAATAATAATAATATTGAATACTCAGTATAATACTACAATATGAGATTTGAAGAAAAAAAGAATTAATTGTTAGGAAAATTTAAAAAATTGTAATTAATTCTATCTTGATTTCATAAATTGATAAGTAATTTGGAACAAATATTTTTATTAACATGAACAACTAACATGAGTCGATGATCTCTCTACCTCCATGAGATGGATTCGGCTCCCTGCATTACCCCTTCTCTCCATTTCATCAAGTGCACGTCTAGATTAGAGACATGTGTCATATTTAAAGTTTAAAGGTTAAGAATATATCATATGAATAAATATCATAACCATAGTTAAGTCAACTAATTTTAGAAAATTACTCTCCAAATTGGGCAAGGATTACAATATATTCTATACAAAATTTGATATTTATTAATATCATTAATTTCATATTATATTTTTGTATTTAAATATTAAATTGTAAATTTTTAGTTTTAAACCAATTATTTTTAAATGATAAAATCTTATTATTGTACGTTCTTTTGATTACTTCTGATCAATTCCAACGTTCTCCTTTTTTTGGGATCATTTTTCAGCTTATTAATTCTACTAAACAATTGCTAGAACGGAAAACGATATTTTTTTGCTTTTGCTACAGTACATTTCTTATTTTTTTATAATAAAAATAGTTTAAAATATAAAATTAGATTTAAAAAAAAATAAAATTATTAGATTGGGTGACTTCTTAAGTGAAATATCAATAATTCAGTGACTTTCTAAGAAAAAAAATCACTAATTGAGTTACTTTTGAGTTATAATCATTAATTTCATATGATGTTTTTGTATTTAAATATTAAATTTTAAATTAAAAATATAAGATGAAATTAAAGATATTAATAAATATCAAATTTTGTATGAAATATATTGTAATTCTTACCAAATTTGGAAATAATTTTCTAGAATTAATTGACTTAACTATGCTTATGAATTTATGATATTTATTCATATGATATAATCTTGACCTTTAAACTTTAAATATGACACATGTCTGTAATCTAGACGTGCACTTGACGAAATGGATAGAAGGGGTAATGGAGGGGAGCCGAATCCCCATGAGATAGTGATAACGTCTGGATACACTATATTCTTCTTAGACTTCACTTAGGAGATTTTACTAGATATATTACTTGTAAACTTATTCACACTTCGCGCGATTATAAAGAGCGATAAAATTTTGATAATTTTATCAAATATAATATTGATGTAAGAGAAAAATGGTTGGTTAGTATTTTGTAGACTTCCAATAAAGTTATTAAATTTTTTACTATTTTGCATAAAAAAATTGCAATAAGAGATTCACATAAGATGCAAAATAAAGATAAATCATACCAATAAAAATGCAACACCATTCTTAATTTCTTACTCGTTAAAAAATACAAGCAAAAATATGAAATCAATACACATATCTTCCGAGTTCTTATAGACGTTCACTTTCACAAGCTGATCACCATTCTTCATCTTATTCTTCAAATTAAATTAAAATATAAATATAATAAGCACTTAAAATATAACCTAAAATTCTAATGTGATTTTCTATAAAATCTTACAATGATTTTATTTACATGGCTACAATATGAAACACCAAATAATATGATAAATATGATTATTGATTTTATTTTATCGGTTATAATAATAAAAAGTTGTGTGGAGTAATTACTGAAAATAAAGACAAAATAATTTTTACATTTAACATATTCTAAAAATGTCTTTTTAACTACTTTGCAATGCATATTTAATATAATTAACAGAGTTAAATATTTTTTTATAGTTCTTTTAATATAGCACATTAATAAAAGAGAAATCTATAAAATATATATAATTGTATTTCTTGACCAAAGAAAAATATGACCCTCACCTTTTCTCTTCCTAACTGTATTGTGGTGATATAACTATTCTAACACCAGTCAATAAGTTACTAAAGATTTTAAACGATACATGTATATATAAAGATAATTTACAATCCTTCTAAAAATTAAATATTAACTTAATATATTTTAGCTAGAGGAATATAACATATTAATTAAGAATTAAAAAATTATCTAATTTAGACTATCCGTCAAAAAAAAAACCAAATCTTAACACAATTTCAAATGTCAAGATTCTTATACTTGTTATGTTTAAAATTATTAAGTACGAATTTAGTAAGACTTCTTGTTAATTTGTTGAAAAAATCATCTTAAGCATTATATTATAATGTAACAAAATAAGCTTATTCGTGCTTAAAATTATTTGAACATATAGTTATTACTTCACATATTTTCATTTGGAAGTAAGTTTTAAGCATATAATTAACACTTTTTCATTTTAAATAAATATTGAACTCGTGAGTAAAACATAATAGTTTGAATTCAACAATTAATATTGTTTGAACCCTATAACAGTGGCGGATGCACATTCAAGTGCATGGGTGCTTGAGCACCCATTACATTTGGAGACAACACTAATATAATTTGTATGAATATGTAAATTGAGCACTCATTTTGGTACCAAATTCAAATTACAAATAGTTGAGTACCCATAACTAAGAAATTCTGGATCCGCCACTGCCCTATAATTAAAAATAATAATATTATTTTCCAAAGATTAAACCAAACACTAATATGTATGAATAATGAAACTAATAAATCAATCAATTACAATATATTGAGATAATTTTTCATTTGACATCTCTTTGTTATCCAACAAGTTTTTATTATTATTTTGGGTGTTGAATAAAAATAGAGAAAATTCTCAAATGACAAGATGCTTTTGTAAGACCCTTTTCCATGTCTGCTCCTCCATACATGTCTCGAAGATCACCAATATCATACCATGCCATGATAACTTAATAAAACCATTACAATTTCTCATTAAGAAAATAATATAATTATCCTCGAATAATGTAACAACAGTAACATATTTAATATAATTTCACATATGAAATGTAAAAAAAATAAAATAATAGAGAGACAGAAAAGATGTGTCCTGAAATGCTTAGCTTGACAAAGTCTGCCAAATCAATTGGGAAAAAAAAGAAGAAGAAGAGAGGAAACATATGAACAATGTATTTGTATTTAATTTAATATAAATATCCATATTATGAACCCTTTACCAATATCCAAATATATATTAAACAACTAAGCTAGCGTTTGGTCATAAATTTCTAAATATTCTTGGAAAATATTATTTTGATGAAAAATTGGGTGAACTTTCACCATGTGTTTGGCCATAATATTTGGAAAATATATTTTACTTTTTTTTAGAAAAAATATGATTTATACCCATAAGATTTAAAAACTATCAAAACTAGCCATAAGTTTGTATTACAAGTCAATTAGATCTTTGTTGCAACAAATAACAAGTACTGTCCATGACACTGGATCAATGTGGTAGTTTAGAGTAAGTGCAATAAGTATCATTCCATACATCATGAAATAGACAAAGCATATGACTTTGTTACCCTGAGCGGATTGTTCATTATTTTCATCACCACTTTCATATTCACTGAATATTTCATCACTACTTTGGTGTTTACGTAAAAAAATTATATAAATACAACGCAAACAACTACTATAGAGGGTGTTTTTGTAAAAGATAAAGTTTGGTATAAAATTTCAATTTTTCTAAAAATTCCAAATAATGAGATTTGACCCAAATACTAAAAAAAACACTAGTATTTAAAAATTTGGGATATTTGCCAAAAATATTTATCAAATAACAACAAATTATATGAACAAACACTATTTGCCTAAATTATCCCCAAACATTATTTGAGAAATCTATGGTCAAACGGGCCCTAAACAATTTCATAAAAATATAAATCTCAATTTGCTGATATAATTATTTGACAGTATGAAAGATGCCTCAATGTTTATTGTTATATACAATATAATCATCACATTTTTGTTGATTATATTATTTAAATGAAATGAAAAAAATACATTTTCACAGTAGTATAAACAGAAAATTATAAGGAAGTTAAAGATTACCTAAATTTCTCCGAATTATTATTTTCTAATAGCAATGTTGAAAATCTAGAAAAGAAAATTGTGAAGAAAAAAAAATCATGGCTGGTTTTGAATTGGGGATCCTTTTGCTACCGTTTTTAAAATAATATTATAATGACTTTTAATTAATCTTAATAAATAACATTAATGAAGAATATGAAAGGATAATAAGCTTATACACAAATAGAATAAAGATAAATTTAATGAAATTGAAGATGGTAATATAAAGTAATATAAATGACAATAATAATAAAAAAAGTTTATACTCTTATTTTTTGTTGAAAGATCGTAAAATAAAGAAAAGAAAGATAAGGGTTTAAAAAAAAGTAAAAAAAATAGATAAAGAAATATAGAGGGTTTAAAAAAAATAGATAAAATATATATTGTAATTAAATTTTTTATTTTCCTTAAATGGTGATTCTCTTTATATACTCACAATATTTTTAATTATTATGTAATAAAATTTGGAAATGATTTCATTGAATCATCCCATAATACATAATTATTCTAAATGAAATTTATAATTTTAATATTGTAGAGGATGCCAAAAGTTTTAGATTAGGATATTAGAATAATTTTTCCGGAAATGGGATCTTTCTTCCGTTTCCTACTATAAAATTAATGTTTAGAATATTGAATTAATCTTTCTCTTTCCTTAACTATAACAAAACCAACCAACTGAATCGCGTTTCGCCCGGTATATTAGTATTTCAATAAATAAATTAAAACAAATAATATTTTACTTAAACTCATAGCTTTTTCTTTTAAATATCAATAAAAGATATCAAAAAATAAAATAAATCATCAAAATAAGGTGAAACGCCATAAAAATAATCAAGGAAAAAGATAATTATTTTTTTGAATTGGAGTTCCCTCGTCAAAAAAAAAATAACATTATTTATTGTTTAAAATCTATATCCGAACACCTTCTTGAAAAATACGAAGATGTTGAAATTTAAATGGATTGTATATATTTAAAATTGCATCTTGAATGGAAAAAATTATAAAAATAATATTTCGCATCTACTTTACTCGTTACGTTCTTTCTTCCCCTTATTTGCTATCACGTCAATTGCTCATTAAATCTTATTTTAAACACTATGTAACCTATAAAAAATACCATTACATGTTATTCAAAATTGAGATTAAAAAACAACTAAAATAACTAATGACCTAATGAAAACAACTCAAAAGGAAAAAGGAAATATTAGCAAAGAATTGACACCGTAATAACCTTTAAAAAATATAGAATTTCAATATAATTTTCAAATGTTTTTTTTTCAACACATGTTTTGGGCATGTCATTTTTCGTCCTACATGGTGTCCTACGTGTATTGTGTCTCGTAGGACTCATGTGTCTATTCGTTCAAGTTTATACAAGTTTAAGTGTCTACTTATGCATACCCACAGTTGAAGAGCATAAATGTGAAATGAGGTCAAATTAAAGGACACATTTATGTATTATGCCTAAACGATATATAAAAGTCATAAGTTGGGAACACTCAACTTTTAACTTTTGACTTTTAGCTTTTTCTTTAAAAAAATAAATCAATTAAAGCATTTTTTTATATTTCCCAAAAGCGTTAATTTTTTTTATGTTTTATAAAATTTTAATGTAAATTTTAGAGTCTTTAAAAATTAGGAAAAATGTAATTAAAGTAAAATAAATTGATGCATAATTTTATTTAAGCTTTATTATTATTATAGTGTATAATATTATTAAAAAACAATTAAAAAAAGCAAAGAAAATTTTGTAAAATTACTTTTTTGCAATTCTTATTAAATTATGATAACATATTTCTAGGAATAAAAAAAATCAAAAGGAAAAGAGCCCCAGGGATAGCAAAGCTAGCTCTTTGTATAATTGACATTGGGCAGGTGCATCTGACGACACAACAACTCTGACTCTAGCAGAGGATCTACTTCCTGGAGAGTTTCCCCCCTAATGCATCCAAAAGCCCTTAAAAAGCGACTTCATATGCTTGTAGGGGGTCTCTACTCATTTGCCTTCAATTCTGCCTTTTGAGGAAGAGGCCATATTTATCTGTCTTTAAAAATTAGAAAAAATCTAATTAAAGTAAAATAAATATTGATGCATAATTTTATTTTAGCTTTATTATTATTATTATTATTATTATTATTATTATTATTATTATTATTATTATTATATAATGATAGTGTATAATATTATAAAAACAATTAAAAAGCAAAGCAAATTTTGTCAACATTACTTTTTGCGGATCTTATTAAGTTATAATAACATATTTCTATGAATAAAAAAACAAAAGGAAAGGGAATAAAATAAAAGAAAGGAAATAAGTGATTTAAGAAATAATATAAATACTATTAATGATGAGATTGAAAGAAGGAAGTAAAAGAAATTAATAAAATTTAATGTAAACTTTTCAATCTTTAAAAATTTGAAAAAGTGTAATTAAAATAAAATAAATACATAAATAATTATCAATGCTAGACTAAGAAGGGTGTTATCCCATATTTTTTAGATATTATTACATATAAATATAAATCATTAGCAAAAGAAATGATCTAAAAGATATGACATATCAAATTCTCTCAATATATATATATATATATATATATATATATATATATATATATATATATATATATATATTAGACGGGCCCAACCTTTAATATCGGTTAAATTAAACAAAAATGTCCATCTAGGTACATATATATTAGTTACTTATTAAAAAATACACCACTTAAAAAAAGTAATAAACCCTTTACTACCAAAAATGTCCATTCAGTCTTTTTTTTTTAATCTCCAAAGAAATTCCCAACTCAACAAAATTGAAAGCAGGCGACAAAAAAGCTTCGTTCAAATCTTCTAGAGATTGTACCCTTAGTTTCAAATCTTTCGATTTTGCTTCTTCTGTCATAATCTTTAGATTTTTGTCATATCTAACCTGAGAATTGAACTCACATCAATGTAGATCATCTCCTTCTGACTCATATTGTTAGTGGACCTTGAAATGATGAGTAAAATGAAAGTAGCACAATTTTTTTTTAATCTGTCGATGTAAGATTAGCATAAAATGAACAACATGCTGCATTTTTCTTATTCTGCTTGGTTATAAATGTTGTACACTATAATATACATTTATCAACATGTAGAATAGTATCAGGGCTTTGAGATTTCTAACTAACTTCATTCACGATAGACTATTTTTTGTTGCTCCTCCATCTTGAAAGTTGTAAAACAGAAAGTGTTTTTTGCCTTTAGATAACTTGAGAAACCAAAAGTATTTTTATCTCATAATCCTCACATATGCTCTGAGAAATAAAAAGAATCAAGAAGGAAAAAAAAGTTTCTTGAGTTCAATAGGTGGAGTACTTATTAGACTATCAGCAGTGTTTCTGACTGCTTGCCTTTTAATCTGACTGCTTGCCTTTTAATCTACACTGCAAATAACCTGATAAAAGATTTAGTAATAAATATGACTTGAAATACATAAGTCAAATCTTGTGGCATGAATATTGTTTCTATCGAAAAAGTATTTTTTTTCGTAAGTTTTTGACTTATTAAGAGTCGCCACTTAATTTTCGAGAAAAATCAAGAAAATTTTGTTTTCAAAAGACTTAAACAGAAAAATCGTTTTGAAAACTTTAAAGGGTTCGGGGATTCAAATTTATATTTTAGGAAGGTGTTAGGCACCTAAAATATCCGCTTAAATACGTCTATCCGATAACTAACTCAGTTGGCTAAAAGATAACTTGATTAATTTTGAAAGCTAGTGAAGTTGTTTGCAAAACGAAGTATCTTATTTATTATCTAAGTAAGAATTGGTTCGCAAGTTATTTATCCTTTTAGAATCCGTTTTTAAAGTCGACAAAACTTTCACGGCGTTTGCAGGGAAATTGGATTCTTTTAACTTTAAAACTAGCGACAAATAAAAGCAGATAAGTAAAAATAAGAGAGAGAGATGGAGAGAGAGAGAGAGAGAGATGGGTTGGACCCAAACCCGGTTTCTGTCTGCCTGGACCGGGGTTTGGGTCCATTTTCATTTTGGGCCTTTAAGCCCACTTTCTTTGTACCTGTCCTAGGCTAGACATACAATAAAAAGAAAAAGAAAAGAACGACAAGGGCTTAGGCCCAAAATAAATACAATACGACAATTAAAATAAATGTGGGCTTTTTGGCCCCAAAACTTCAACTCTTCCATTGTCTTCATATCCTTCGAATTTTGAAGACCTATTAGTCAATTTTGGTTGAGTGAATCGATGCCGAAGTTGAGCCTCTTTGGATCAAGATGAGATGCACAACAAATATAGCAAAGAACCCGATGTGTTCACTCCAGGTTCATGCCAAACAAAACAAAAGAGAAAATAGTCAATACATGTTCAACAAAAGAACTAGAACATGTTAAAAAGAGGACTAATTCACACACAATCATTAATCAAAATGGGACAGATGATACGAACGCAAAGAAATCTTAACACTAAGATAGTAGAGAACAAGCAAAGAGATAAAAAAAAAAAAAAGTGAACTGCTTCAGAAAAGGCTAAAATCATTTATTTATTTTTTTACTTTGAAAGTTTAAACAAGGACGCCAAAAGGACAAAAGAACATCATAAAGAGCTTAACATAAATCTTATACAAACAGACATGCATTCAAAGAAAATCATCTACACATATTTGAGCAAAGCGAATCAAAGACAGATAACCGAGTAGACTACCGGTGGTATGCAATTAACAGAAAGAGAGTTGCTGCTCTCATTGACAGCAAACAAACACATTAGATTAAACTTAAAATCTCTACACAATGGTGTATCAGTAAAAATTTTAAAGAACAAAAGGAGGATCGCATGAACTGAGTGAAAAAATATAAATAAATAAAGGGACGGAGTCACATGTCACTCATGAATCTGACTAAATGAAGAGAAGTAATGAAAACAAGAAACACGCTATTAAGATATCACAACATTAAAGCACTGCCAAAAATCTATAAGAAGAAAAGCGATAAGGATACTACCCTCAATTCTAGGAGAAACATCAATTCCACAACATTAAGGGACTCACAACACAATAAGAAGTTAGAAACAAATCTACGTCTCATCATGTCCTAAGACTCTCATTCTTCATTCCAAATAGCAAATCTCCTTTTTACATTCATTATCACGCTCATATCCATCAATTCTACACACATTTTAACAACATTCAATCAAATGACAACTTAGTTGGTTCTCCAAAAATGTTACAGTAAGTTGCCTAGCTTTACAGTGAGCATGCTTCCAAATATCCACAAATGCAATATTTAGACAATTGAAGGGACAAGCATGGCAATATAAGATACAGGCTTTACCAACTCATCCTTCATAAGCACGCATACTATCACCACAACTTAGGATCAAGTCTTTACAAAGGACTCCAATTTATACTAGCAACTCATCAAGTACCACTTATATACAAAGGAAAATAATGCACACTTTTAAACACATATCCTTAGGATAGCATACTTCCATAGGTAATCACCACACATCTCAAGTTCAAATAATAGTATTAGGCTACCAACATATAATGCCATATACTAATACAACATTCCAAAAGAATTCACTTTAACCATAATAACTTTTAACATGCTTTAACTATATCATGACATACATTATTCGACATAACTTGCTATTTCACATAGATTTCATATGTTGCCAAAATTGGCATCACATCATCGAATAAGAGATATTTCATACATAGCAAGGTAAGATAATCAATCATAATCCCCATAGAGTTAACATGTGCAATGATCAAGTAAGGCCCCATAACCCTACTAAATCAAGTAACCCAACAGGAACTACAATTAGCACCATACTCAACTCATCTATAACCTTCATGCATCCATAAATCCATATTTTTAGCACACTAGGCTATTTACATGTTTATAAGCATAGAGATCATCACATAAGGACATTTACATTTATCTTCATACTCATACATAATATTAACCTCCTAAGGTCTCCATCGACGCAAACTAGTGCAAGACATAGGTAGAGTCCCATACCCCTACCTAAGTCTAGTTAACCCTTCAAGTCGCCTTAGTTAGTTTATACATCATCAAATAAGGACAAGTGTCACCTTCACACATACTGATTCAAACCATAAAACAAAGATAAGCATTTTAAACTCACCTTTTCTCCCTCAAGCATAGAGCAATCTCATCCAAGCAATCACATCTAAAAGACCACCGGACAAGAAAACATAAGAGAGAGATCTTATAGAGTTAAGTGCTATGGCACGATATGAGAATGATGAAGAAGGGAAACTCTATCGTCCTATAGCCTCTCGTACCATTTGATGTGTCGCGACTTACCACCAATGCTACATGACTCTACTAGACGTGGAAATATGAGACTTCTTGGACCTAAGACCACTTTATAAACCTCATGCTCTGATACCACATTTGTCACATCCAGGGGGAACCCCCTAGAAGTAACACGGCGTACTCGACCTCTCGGAGGTCTTATACAAGCCCATAGTTACCATTCATTGCATTAACATAGTAAATTTAGCGGAAAATTTAAAAATTTTCATAGCACATCATATGCTAGAAACTTCCACTCATATATGTATAAAACATAAGCCATAATACATTTATAGACCTTAAGTCTCGTTGCCATCTTAGACTCAATAACTTTTAGAGTACATTAGGAACACGGCCCATAAGACACATTACATAACTATACAATATTTAAAGACTTTACATTAAAGACATAAGTAGGTCATCCTTGAACTTTAAGGATTCTTTCATTGAGCTTGGGAAATCATCTATCAAGCTCTTCACCATTCAATACATCCTTTAAGCATCCATAACCTACACTTTGTGTAAAAAGTAAAGAAGAATGGGATTAGCACAAGAATGTACTAAGTATGGCAACCATGCAAAAACGTGCATTTAAAAGGGTCATTTTCTTTGAAATCATACTTCATGCCATTTTGAGTAAATCATCATAAAACATTTATCAATAGCATTTATATCATTTTCATACTTCATAGAAACACAATCAAAGGCCAAACATCATAGAAAATCACTTATAGAATTTAAGTCCAAATTGAGGTCACTTTACAGTGAACTCAATTTCCTTTACAGTGAACTCTTTTCTCCTTTATTCATTTACCTTCCAAGTAAAGCTTTAGTGATACTTGGTGCAATGCATCACCTTAAGGCCACAAGGAAACGTACATATCATCTCTACAAGACAACACATACCATCATAGAAATATAGTACAACATAGACATAGTTAAGCCAAGACTAAAAGGACATTACAATGAACTCCTAGTCAATATGCACATATACTAATTTACTTCATTGAACCTTATGAAACATAACTCATGCCCCCAATATAAGTTTACTAGTGCAATGTAAGTGTAAGGCCCCATAACCTCACACATACTTTGTAAACCTATCATGAGACCACAAGCCTTTACATCCACATCATATATCAACATAGTAAGAGAAGACAACTTCATTTATGTCAAGTAAGACCTTCATCATATAGTCAACAAGATCAACATTATGCATAAAGACTCATATCATGCACATCCTCATAACAAGTAGACAAATACTACAATGTCATACATAAAGAACACATACATAGTGACATACATTAGAACACCTTCCTAGAACTTCCTAAGAAGCTACTGTGCAATGTCTAGATGGGTTCATTACTTCCACCTATCCTAAGTAACCTCCCTTAAGTCATTCTAGTTAGTGTCCTAGTCATTTACTTCCATTGTCCATTTTACCTTTAGGAAACTATAACCTCAACCGACATAGACCATGTGATGCTAACATGGAATTCGGTGTCATCAAACCTTACACCGATGGAATGTGGTCTACCGGCCAAGGTAGAACCCATCATAAACATAGCTTTTTATGTGAAATCAACTAGCTAGTATCCTATGGTGGCAACATAGTTCAAGAACTAAGAGGTAGATATCCCTATCCATACCATATGGTAATTGGGCCGCTCCTCATGGGAATCCCTTTTATGACATATCCCCTAAGCAAGGGAGTTAACATCACACGGGCAACTTTAGGATGAATCTTTCATTTTATGGACAAGTCATCATCTCCCATTGTCAAGTTCACTCGGTGCTAAGCTAAGTTCCCTTTATTGAAAAGCCTTTATTACATTTATTTATAAAACATAAGATTTAGAATATTCCTTCCTCATATGCTTATAGAATATTCAAGCATTTATATAGTGTAAAGTATTCTTAGGCACACCTTTCAAGGCCTCTCTCATTTACTAGATCATCATCCATGTGTGTGTACATACATGTGAGCAAACCTTTCGCATAACACATAATATCACACATGTTTATACTTACATATTCATACCTCATCATGCATATTCATAACATGTTCATATATTCTTTTAGCATGTGCACAGAAACCAAACCTAGGAACTATCCTATCAAGGTACACATGTGCAATGCATACACAAGGTCCCATGCCCTTGCCCACACTAGTACACTTATCAAGTCATCCTAGTTGAGGAAACATATCATACTTTCATATACATAAACTTAACATGCATAGTAGTAGACACTAGTAAATATGAGAGCTACCTTTCATTTAGACACAATGACCTATACTACTTGTATCATGCATGTAAGCGAGAGTGTGTGTACATTGGTCAACATGATCACATAATGGATATCAAAACACATTGAGGCAGCCACCCTCTTAGATCATAATACTTCATCAAGCATAGACCACACAACACACAATAACATAGGAGACAAGCCAACTTCATTTTACACTTAAGACTCCTAACTTGTACTATCCATGTATTCACATAGGGGTACATAGGTAAGGGATTGTTATCCATTTTAAAACATCAATGTCAGCACCTATACTTTACCCTAACATGGATATACACATGCTCAAACAATAGCCACACAACCTAATTCACAACTAGAATAGGGAAATAGGCATAAGCTTCTCAGAGTGTCATCTTAAACACATATTCATAAGTTCATCAATTTGCCTTCAAGGCCATGGTCAACACATATATAATGAGAATAAAGTAAACACCGCCAAAATAAGTGGAACATACCACACAATGCCATACAAGGCTTAATCAACATTTCTATAAAGAATAGAGAAGTAGAAGCGTAGAGGAAATAGGCATTCTTACCAATTCCTCAACCTTTGATCCTCATTGATCAATACACCTTGTTCATCAATAATTCATATATATAGAAGTAGCTAAATGTACTTTAAACATATAAGAAACCATGTACGAGTCGCTACAACATTATACCATAACATAATACAACACATCACATACTAGAAAAGTAGAAGCACATAGATCATTAGCTAATTTCCCTTGCATTGATTTTAGATCATATTTCTTACATATTATAAGTCTAAGTCAGTAGATAAACCTACATTTAACCATATTGAAATCATAATTACATACCTTCAAGATTAAGGTTACAACATAGGCATTTAGACTTATCGATTTGCTAGAGTATAGAAGACTTTACCAATACTATGAACTCTCTAAGGCTTTGATCATAATTCATATTTTATCAACAATACACTCATTAGACAGTATCAAATTAGATAAGAAATCATGACGAAATCATGCTTCATCTAATCACAATTCAAGATCCATCACACACTTAGCATTCTGACTTCATGTCACGACTGAAATCTAGACCCCAGACGAGACCGGCGTCGTTGACCTCTCAGAGGTCGTAAACAAGCCTACTTACGTCATACTTACTTTACATAGGTTAATTTTAGCGGAAAATTTGAAACTTTTTGTTCTTTAAACATGCTTGCTAAACATTCTTAAAATTTTATAATCGTTCATCATCAACCATCTAACATTAAAGAGATAAACAACTGAAAGAAATAGTTCATAAGTCTTAATTGTATAATTGCCAAAATGGCCTAAATACAAAATCTGAATAAAGAGCAGGAAAGAAACGCTAGTGGAACATGCTCCACTAGCTCAACTCTAAAACTACGCTAGAATATAAAACAGTAGTATCCTCGAAAGCATGAGGACCTACCAAATTCCGGACGAATGCTGACGTCCGGATAGCTGCAACAATGATCCTGCAACTCTATCGACCACCTGTGCCTGCACCTAAAATAGTATAGATGTATAGGGGTTAGTACACACTTGTACTAAGTATGGGTACATGCAAGCACACACCACGGACATGCATGAGAAAGAATAGCTCTTTCCTAACAACATGATTTTTGGAAGTCAAGTCAGTGGACTTGCCAATTTGAGATTAGGAAGGTCATGCCATGAGAGTAACATGCATAATATTAAATATCGCATTGCACACAACACATATCATCTTCATATAGCACATATCATAACACATAACACACAACACATATCTTCATTCGTATCATTCATTCATATGCCATGAGACCTTGGAATCATGGACTTAATATTAAGACTTTCCAAAATGAGGGCTCAACATATGGGACCTCAACTAGGGAGTCTTCATTAGCAAACACAGAGTCTGCTTCATTCATTCATACGTACTTCATTGCATTTCATTCATAGGCCAGTGTGAACACCAGCTATATCTAGGGTGTAGTTTAAGACTTTCATCGATTTTGCTGTGCAATGATCAGGAATAACCTAATGTTATTACCTGAGTCTAGCTCACCTCTTGATTATCCTACCCTAACACCTTCGGTATCATTCAATTCTTTATGTGCTTCATTTGATGCTGGCCTCATTCATTCATTGGGAACTTTAACTTTAACCGACATAGATCATGTGAGCATCATGAAATCCAGTGTGTCCCCCACACCGAAAAGAGGTGGAATCACCGGCCAAAGTGACCCAATAACATGCCAGCGTACATGGGAATTTAACCCCGCCAGATCCCTATATTGGATGTATAGGTTCGAAGACTAGGAGATATAGGGAGACCCATACCCGGCAGGCCGGACAGTCTCATCTCAAAAGAGTTACGTGAACCTCCGCCCTTCCCGAAAGAAGGCATCACCGCTCATATCTAGTCTATCGGTGCTCAGTATAAAGTTCCATTACTTTCATCTCATACGTCATGGAAGCTGGCTTCTAGTATGAGGACATCATAGCTCCTTTAGATGATTTCTCATCTCATCATTCGTATTGAGTGTGCTAAGCTCAATACTCTCATTAGAGTGTTCATAGAGAATGGTCTCTTCATTATCTTACACTCTCATTGGTGAGTACGTATTGGTAACATTTACTTAGGCTCATTTGAGATTGCTCTCATCATTTACAATAGCCTCATATCATGTTGTCACCACCTTCATCATCATTAGCACCTTTGTTTTTCATCGTTAATCACCTCTTATTACGTGAATGTTCATTTCATCATATGCCAATGCACTTGGCCATTTGGTGTATCTTACACTCATACTTAACCCTTCTAGGGTTCATCATTTCATTTCATACATCTTAGTTTCACTTACTTTTGAACGTATGTTAGACTTATGTGTCTATACATACGATCCATGGGGCTTCATTCATAGTTCGTTAAGTGATTCTTACGTTCCTAAGATTTTGTAGTACAAGACTTATGTATCTTGTATATATGCCAAGATCTTGATTTTTGATCTAAGTAAGTGGCATTATTCTTGGATATTTTGTTCACGTATGACTTATGTATCAATACGGAAGTTTGGGCAAGGAAACCCCAAATCTTGAATCACTTGGATATCATTTGTATTTTTCATAAATTTTATTTTCTAATATTCATAACATTAGACTTTAAATTAAATCTCACGTTTATATTGAAAGATAAATTTTTTCTATTTTAATTTCCCTCTTAATTAATCAAAGTGTTGAGGGTTCAAGCCCCCACACCTCTTTAATTTTTAATTTAATAAAAGTTCACTTCAAAGGGGGAGGTTGTGGGTTCGAACCCCCACAACCCCCTTTATTTTTGTTGAATTTCGCTGGAGGGGGAGCTGGTCGCGAGTTCGATTCCCCCCAGCCCCCCTCTTATTTATTTTTATTTATTTTTCTTTCTTCTCCTCGCGCGCACTGGTAGGTCGTGGGTTCGAATCCCACGCCTCCCCTTTAATTTTCCTTTCCTTTTCGCGAACCTCGGGACCCAATGGTCACAAGTTCGATTCCCCGCCCCCTCCCTTATTTCTTTAATTTTTTCGCGAACTCCAGTGACCAAACGGTCACGAGTTCGATTCCCCGCCCCCTCCCTTATTTTTTTCTTTCACATTCGCGAATACGGGGCTGGGGCGCGAGTTCGATTCTCCCAGCCCCCCTTTTTTCTTCTTTTGCTTCTTTTCCTAGCGACTGCTAAGAAGGAGGTCACAGGTTCGAAACCTGATGGCCTCACTTCTTTAAAAGTGTGCAAATTTCCAGATTTCTGGGGATTTTCTTCTCTTTATTTTGTTATCCGTTTTTGAGTCAAATATTTCATGAGTTTACTTAGTGTTATTCCACCCAACATTTTTCATTATCATAACCACCACATTACACACACGTTACATACATAAAATACACCAAATATACCCATGAAAAATCGACCCAAAATAGTGTCTAAAGCCACTGCCACGATGCACACACATACACACATTTTTGCACTTCGAATATCGTTTCGTAATTTCCCTCACATAAAACATGTTTGCATTTAATATAAATACCTAAATTAGTCCTAATTCTAACAGCACAACATACCCATCCTATGGAATCGTTTGGGAGCTAAGGACAAGGACATACGAAGGGGGAACAACCTTAGTTTCAAGAGTTTAAGAAACGTTCGAAAGAAAATACTCTTGGAAAAAGAATTCCATGAGAGAAACCCATACATTTTGACGTTGTTCAAGCTTGAAGCTGCTGCCCGGAAACTCCTCCAAACCACGCCAAATTTACTTCAACGCACACCCTACTCGATGAACCTCTTTTAGCCTTGTCGTTTTGATTCCTTTGTCTTTACTTAAAAAAAATTCTAGTGAGTTCTTCAAGTGTGAAGAACTCTTGATGTATTTTCTGCTTTTCTTGTTGTTCTTGGCAGAACTAACGTGAGAAAGAGATTGAGAATGTGAGAGAGTTGAGAAACGTGAGGGAGAGAGTTGGTTTAGGATTAGGAGACTAAATTTTAAGACTTAGTCAAAAGTTAGGATTTTAATTAACTAAAAATAAATAAATAAATAAAATCTGATTTTCCNCCGGGTTTACCCCCTAGACGTAACCGGCGTCGGCGTCCTCTTTGAGGACTAAGACAAGCCTCTTAGCCTCGTCATAGCATTCATCGATTAAAAATGTGAAGGAATTTAAAACTTTTTATCTATAACTACTCGGAGGTTTACATAGACCTCTACATACACATAGTCATATTTATATCAAGTATACATAGACTTGTTCATATACGAAGATTACATAGTCTTCTACTTTTATTTCACACATTTATAAATAGAGAAGTAATAGTCATAAAAGCCGTCTCATCTCATAAACCATCTATCAAAGACAATAAATCTTGGGCATAGCCCTACATCAATACAAGAAGCCACATATAGGCATATACAACATCGTCTCAAATGAGTAAATGAGTCAAACAGAATATAGTAACTAAGTAACATAGGAGTAAGATGTCGGCAACGCCCTCGGGAGAATGAGGACCTACCACTTGGATGGTAGAGATCCAAGTCTTCCTTTCCAGCAATTCGGAGCAAGATCAACGACCCGAACCTAAAATGTTTGGGAAAAGGGAAAGAAATGGGGTTAGTACTCCACATGTACTAAGTATGGAACCATATATAATTACCAATCAAATATACTTAAAAGGACATTTAAGAAAATCATTATAAAACATGTATACGAGTGAAGCATAGTAAAGCAAACATACTAAATATACCCTTCATAAAGTCACAAGTGCAATGATCAAGTAAATTCCCATACTCTTACTTAATCAAGTAACCTATCAAGACTACAATTAGCAATCAACCTTACCTAACATACTCTTCCATTTCATGAAAACATTCTTCTTAATCAAAACAACCTTATACTCATAAGCATGTTATTCAATGTACAAAGTCATTTACATTACATCACTACTTTACATACATAATATTGACCTCTCAAAGCTCCCATCAAGGCCAACTAGTGCAAGGCTTAAGTAGAGTCCCATACCCCTACCTAAGCTATAGCCAAACCCTTTCAAGTTACTTCGATTAGTCTATATCTTATTCATTCATTTTAGTTTAGGGAAACCTTGCCTTAACCGACATAGACCACATGAGCAAATGTGGAATACGGTGTCATGAAACCTTACACCGATGGAAGGTGGTCTACCGGCCAAAGTAGAACCTAACGTAAACGTAGCTATCTAGGTGGATCCACTAGCTAGTATCCTATGGTGGCAACATAGTTCAAGAACTAAGAGGTGGATATCCCTATTCATACCATTAGGTAAAGTGGGCCGCTCCTCATGGGAATCCCTTAAATGACATGTCCCATAAACAAGGGAGTTAACATCACATGGGCAACTTTAGGATGATTCTTTCCTTCTATGGATAAGTCATCACCTCCCATTGTCAAGTTCGCTCGGTGCTAAGCTAAGTCCCCATTTAGAGAAGTCTTTAATACTTTATTAATCTTCTCAATTAGTTTAGATAATAGGGTCAAACCCTTGTATATTCATCATCATAGCTTGATAAGAATTGTATGAGAAATATTCCTTTCATTAACAATTCATATAGGTGAAGTTAGCCCTTACACATCTCATCACAATAGGGCACATCTTTACATAACAACTTCCCTATATCATGTACTCCTAGGCAACCTCACAACCAACCTAAGCATTTCAATTCAATCATCATACCAACCTATCACCTTAAACAAGGTATACTTCAACACAACCTTATCACTTGATGACAAATAATTCACAATTTGAAGTAAGGATTAGGATAATCAAGACTTACCAATACTTCTCCATAGTTCAACAATAAGGGCCTTACCATCAACCCATAGACCAACCAATTTGGGTCATCATACAAATGTAATTCAATAGTCAACATAAGAACTAATTTAAGAGAAAGCATTATACCACAAGGCAATACTAAATCAAAGATTGGTAACATGATATCAAAGTCTATCTTCTTACCCTATATTCAATACTCAAGAAATAGGCATGAAGAACTTCCATTCATTACAATATACTCATGATCAATGCAATAACAACCATTAAAGATGATTTAAACAATAATTAGATCAATTACATCAATCCAACCCAAATTCATATCAATCCCAATACCTAGGGTTAAGGGTTAGGGTCATCTCCCACAATCTAGACCAAACTACATCAATTCATCATAATCAAGCTACAATACATGATAATCTATTCATTATAACCCAAAGAATACATAAACAACTCAATTCATAACAACAAACTCGAAATTGGATGAAACCCATATGAAACTCAACTTTTGGAAAATCTTTGAAGGAGCCCTTTGAGGAAAGAAGTCTCAAAGGTGAATTAGATCCCATACCTTAAGGTTTGATGACGTTTTGATGGTGAATTTCGTGCTAAATCAGCCCCCAATGATCTCCCCAAGTTGTTCTCCAATGGAGTCTTCCAATAGAGAGAGAAAGTAGAGAGAAGGAAGAGAGTTTTGTTTGGAGAATTGTGATTAGGATAATGAAGTTTGGGTATTTATAGTGGGATCTTAAGTCACTTAATTAGTCTTCCCTTAACCCCCTAATTACCCCTAAGACACTTAATAAAATAATTAACTAAAACTTAAATCCCTGGAAACACTACAGGCCCTCCACAACGAATCCCCGCCGATGAGCCGTCGTGGGCGTGACGGACAGGCCCCACTCCGTCCTGCACGTCCGTCGCGTTGGTCAGAGACTGTGCAGGCGGAGGCTTTCTTCCCAGCAGCTAAGGTTGGCACGACGGTGGCCTCGACGCCCCGTCGCGCCTGTGACGCCCCGTCATGGCGTCCGTCGTGGCCTACTATCTCAAGGGTCCTCCTCGAGGGCCCTTAGTCGATCCTCGGGGAGTCGTACCCTAACTTTTCCAACATGAAACCATCCCACACTATGTGTTACACCTATTGTTACAAACGTTTACTAAATTCCGACTCTTTAACTTGGTTAAACTAAAAGGACACTCTAGCCCTCTTATGAACCAACTTACCGGACGTTATGAACGTTTTGGTTCCAAAATACTTCAACGACTCCATCTACGCCTAAGTTGGCCAGGATCAATGTTTTTGACCTTAAGGAGCCTGTTTAAGTCCTACCACATGACTTTGGGATTTCGAAATGTTACATTATCCCCCCCTTAGGAATATTCGTTCCCGAATGACACTAAACACTCTTTAAATGAGGGAAAAGACTCAAGACTAGCAGCTTATCAATTTTACAATATCAAATTTGCATGAATCACATTATTTCAATAAAACACTTCAAAATATCAATTTATCATAGATTAGCTCAAAGTTTCCTCATGAGATACTTTCTACTCACAACACACATGAGCTCAATCATTTGGTATACAAGTCGATTAGCACAAGGTTCATTTTATCAATATGCTTAATATAACATCTACAAGGATTCACTATATCACAATACATGACTTGACTCAAATATGCAAGAAGCAAAACAAATTTCAAATTTATTTAGGGTCACCTTACAGTGACTTCAATTGTGAAGTCTCAAAAACTAAGATTTTTGAAGAAATTCACCAAAACATCAAGGATTCACAATATCTAGCATAATTATATCATTAGAAAGAATAACTAACCTTAATCATCAAAAAAATGAGGATAGCGGATTTTTATGTCGGCCTCGGCCTCCCATGTTGCACCCTCAACTAGGTGGTTCTTCCATAACACTTTTACGGAAACCACCTCCTTGTTCCTCAACCTTTTCACTTGCCTATCAAGGATTTGGATAGGAACCTGCTCATAAGAGAGGTTATCCTTGACTCCAAGACCTTCAATAGGGAGAATAGTCTCGGGATCCCCGACACACTTCTTCAACATCAAGACATGGAAACCCGGATGCACCGAAGCTAAATCGTTAGGTAGTTTCAAGCGATAGGCAACTTTACCAACCTTTTCCAAAATCTCATAAGGACCCACGTAACGAGAGCTCAACTTCCTTTTCTTGCCAAATCTTACCACCCCTTTCATAGGTGAGATTTTTAAATACAACTTGTCACCCTCTTCAAACTCCAAATCTCTTCTCCTATTATCGGCATAGGACTTTTGTCGACTATAGGTTGTTTATAACCTATTTCTAATGATATGCACATTCTCCAATGTCTTATAAATCAAGTCGGGACCAAAGATCGATGGTTCACCAACTTCAAACCATCCTATAGGAGACCTACACCTCCTACCATACAAGGCTTCATAGGGAGCCATGGAAATGGACGAATGAAAACTATTATTGTATGCAAACTCTATCAACGGCAAGTGCTTATCCCAACTCCCTTTAAAATCAATAATGCAAGCTCTAAGCATATCCTCAAGAGTTTGAATTGTTCGTTCCGCTTGACCATCCGTTTGAGGATGAAAGGCGGTACTCAATTTCACCTTAGTACCCAAACCTTTTTGGAAAGACTTCCAAAACCTAGAAGTGAATTGTGCACCCCGATTCAAAATGATGGATAACGGAATACCATGGCGACACACAATCTAATCTATGAAGATCTTCGCATAATCCTCCGCCGAATACGTAGATTTGACGGGAATAAAATGAGCGGACTTAGTCAATCTATCAACAATCACCCATATAGAATCATATGACTTTTGAGTCTGAGGCAATCCTACCACAAAGTCCATATTAATGTCTTCCCACTTCCAAGTAGGAATTTGGATCTCTTGTAGTAAGCCACCCGGCTTTTGATATTCCGCCTTCACTTGTTGGCAATTTGGACACTTAGCAACAAATTTCGCTATGTCCTTCTTCAAACATTCCCACCAATATATTTCTCGAAGGTCATGATACATCTTAGTAGAACCCAGATGGATGGAATAGTGGGATCCATGGGCTTCATCAAGGATCCGATCCCTCAATCCATCGACATCAGAAACACATAACCTCCCTTGGAACCTCAACACACCATATCCTCCTAAGGAGAAAGACTCATTCATCTTACCAAGAACAGATTCCTTCAACTCCATCAATAGTTGATCAAGGTGTTGTTTGGACTTTACCTCAACCACCAATGATGATTCAGAGCTATGATTATAACGCCCCAAAATGAACTAAGGTGAACTAGAGCCTCATGGTTGTTTCTTGAGTTAATTTTAATTTAAAGGGAGTTAGTTTGGTGTCCTTAGGCAGTGTGCAAAGTTTGTTTAAGTTTGGAGTTCAATCGACCAAAAACGTCCATGACGTTCGGATGGTGTGCCTTAGAATGTACTTGTATGTCTTGGCGAGTTTGGATGAGTTTTATGTGTTTGTTTTACTTGAAACATGCGTCGGATGTTCCTTAGACCTAGACGACTTAGTTTAGGGGTTTGACATCCGGGCATGACCCCACCTAGGACCCACAAGGGGCCCTAGATGAAGGGCCCAAGACTTGGGCAAAGTCTGCCCATCAGTGGCTCACGACGACCATGGCGACGGTCCGTTGCACTCAGGACGGTCCGTCGATCCAGGGCGTCGCGAGTGACAGAGAGTGGAAACTTGGACAGGCTCCAGTTGGAGCCAAGTGTTCCTCGACGGGACCCCATGACGGTCCGTGGTGAACGTGACGGTCCGTCGAGGAGGTCTCGTCGACGAGACCTGCCAGTGCACGACTTAAGGCTGCCAACTTGGGGTGTTTTATGTAAATACACCCCAAGTCTTATAAGACCCTAGGTGTATAATTTTGGTGTTTTTAGGTTATATTAAATTAGTTTTAAACCCTATACCTAGACAAGACCCTCTCACTTCAAGATCCAACTCTCTCTTTCTCTCAAGAAAACTGTCTCAACTCTCTTGGAAGCTAGAAGTCAAGGAAGGATAGGAGGACGGATTGGGTCTTGTTTCTTCATCAAATTCGTGGGTTTCTTTCTCCTAAAGGTATGGTATCCATTCTTGAATACCTTTCCATTCAAGAAGCCAACTTCCAAAATGGTTTTCAAAAAGGGGTTTTAAACTCAACTTCTTCTAAACTTTGATTTCTATTATGGGTCTTCTTGTAACTAAGTTCTAATGGTTTAAATGTATTTATCTTGGTTTGAATAGATGATTTTGATGTTAAAACTCCATGAAACTCTTGTTTATGCATACTTCAATTTTTGACTTGAAAATGGGTTATGTGAGCATGATTTGAGTAGGGTATGAACTTGGGTCTTCTTGTATTTGTCGTGTTGGTGTAGCTACTGCCCTAAGGGCCTTAATATGGTGAAATATTTATAAATTGCTTAAGGGTAATGATGGTTTGATTTGTTGATGAGTTGCTCTCATTGTATAATTCTTATTATGAATTGCTATTTGAGTGGTATGGTCCACCTTATGGGTGGCGGTGCTAATTGATGAACTTGATGTTACTTAGTATGGTTTGAGTATGTGATCTTGAAGGTCTAATATGTGAAATGAAGATATATTGGAAATGGGTCTTGTGTTGTGTTTGATGTAGCTTGAATTGCATGTTTGACCTAGTTTATGTCTAAATGAAGTATATGATTATGAGAAGTATGTAGAGTGTGTAGCTTGATGAATCAAGGTTAAAGTATGAGTAGAACTTGATGATAATGAAATGATGCTTATATGCAAGGTGTGCACATGTACACACACACTCTTTTAAGATTTGTATTATGTCAAGTTGAGCAAAAAGGGAAATCTTGAGGTGGACACACTTCGTGAGTTGAGATGTAGTGTCTAGTAACAACCTCTCCATTTCCTAGTGAGCTTTCTAAGATAGACTATTATGTTGAGAAATCCGTGTGGAGTTATGCCTAGCACCGAGAGGATATGAAGGGGAGGTGGATTGCACTTCGTTAGTTGAGATGTTGTAATCCAAAGTACCTCTTGAGATGAGTACTCCTCGTTAGTAGAGAGTGAGTTACTTAGTAACAATCTCCTTATCCCTTAACTATGTGCCCGCATAGGTGTAGCTATTGGAAAAGCCATGTAAACGCTAAGAAGCATGACCTTACACTAGGCAAGTAAGGATCCCTCATCCGATAGGGGTTAATATCGGATTCCATGTCTAGCTCTCATGGTCTTTGTCGGTTAAGCTAACTCCCACAAAAGAATTGATTTGAAACTAATTATCTTGTGTATTGTTGAAATTGTGTATGTATGTCGTGAAGTGCTCAATCCACATTAGTTACCGAGTAGGAGCATTGAGTGGGAGTAGTAGTATGGGATGCTATTCTCACATTGCACTTGGTGTGACCTATACCTACTATGGGAGAAGAGTACCTTCATGAAATCCGTGTGAATGAGTACTATGGTGTAGTGTTATGGAGGATTATTGTGGAGTACTTGAGTAAATGGAATCCATTAGGAGTACTAAGTGGGAGTGGTAGTATGGGATGCTACTCTCACATTGCACTTGGTATGACCTATATTTCCATGAGTGTTTTGCATATGTTAGCCAAGGGCGTGGATTTGATTTCTAACGAAGTAAGCCTAAGATTTGGTAGTTTTAAGGGTCGCTTTGGTGTGCTTTGAAGGGAGGTGTAATGAGAGTCCCTTCTTGGCTCACCTTAGGGAGTCTTAGAATAACCTTGGGTTAGGGCAACTTCAAAGGAAAAGGGTTCATATGACTTGGACCGTGCCATTCACTGTAAGGTCTTCATTGTAAGAATTCAAAATGTTCACTATGATGCTTTATTCAATTTTATTGCAAGTTTAGCAAAGTTAATTGAAATGTTCCTTTTGTTTACTTTAAGTTTGGTAAGATAGCCATAAAGTGTTAATTGTTGATTCTTATGTGGGTTGCTTCTAGATTCATGAAGGTTATTGTTGACACCCAATTTTGGACCTCCACAATATAAATTAATCATTTCGAGCTTCTTCAATTTCAAACGATTTAAAATAATTAGTTTTATAAATTTTCAAAAAAAAAAAAAAAAAAAAAAAATTATAGTAATAATAATAATATAAAATTTGCAAGTTATGTTAAATAGTTCTGTCACTTTTTATAAATTTTTTTTTTTAGATAATATATATGTTTTACATAATTATGTATGTAATTAATGTATTTTATGATAATTCGAAAATCATCTCAAAATATTTTGTTTTAGTTAAATATTTGATCATTTAGTTTAGTTATATAATATTATATATTTTAATTTAATTAGTTTATAATCAAGTTTATCATTTTATTTCGTTAATGCTAAAAGGCTCGTTAACTAATTTATGTTAATTCATTTTGTTTTAGTTTAGACTATTTGGCCATTGTTTCAATATAAAATCCATCAAAGAACAAGATTTCGGGCCCATTTTGGAATTACAGCAGCCCAAGTTTCTTTTTTTTTCTCAACCCAACCCAATTCCCTTTCCCATTTCCTTTCAATTCCAAGCCAAAATGATAAATACACGAGGATAACAAAAAAAAGGAGAACCCTAATTTCCTCCCCTCTCTCCAGCCGCCTCTCTCTCTCCCCATCTCTCTCCGGCGGAACTCGCCACCTAGCAGAGGCGGCATCCCTCTCTCTTTCTCTCCTCTCGTCCCCTCCTTCCTCTTCCTCCTTTTTTCCTCTCTTTGCAGGTCTAGTGCAGCAGCCCCGAGCAAAGATCCACCGCGAGGACAGAGATCCGGCCAGCACAGCAGCGCCGACGAGGCGCACGCCAGCTGACTGCCCGCTCACCCTCTCCCTTTTCGGGCGAGTTTCAGGCAACCAAAAACAATGCCAATTCCGGCAAAGCTCCACCGAACTCCAATCAACTACAAAACACCACTGTACAATTATTCTTCCATTGTTTTTGTTGTTGTTTGTCTTCTCTTATCACTAGTATTATTGCGGTTTGGTGGAGTAGAAATTTGGTAGTATAGATCTACTTATTTTATATATTTTTGTGATGTTTATTATTACTTTATATTAGTTTAATTAAATTGTTGCTTTCTTATTATATTTTTTGTTGTTATTGTTATTTTACATTTTATAAATGATTCCAGTGATGTTTTAATTTCCAATTGCTGTCATTTTTTAAATTATTATTTTATATTTTAGTGCTCACTTCCTTAGACTTTATATTATTTATTTACTATTTGTCTCTTTTTCATAACAAGTATTAAAAGTTGGAATATTAAGTCAATACAAAAATGTTAATTATCAATTGTTTATTAGCTTTGCAACTATTTGTTTTGCTCCTTTACTGATGGTTAGTTTGTTGTCTTATTATTCTGGCCGAATTCTTTTTTTTCTAATTATTATAATTATTCAGTAAATGTTCTTTTATAATTTTTCTAGATTTGTTATAAGTTTGACTACTGTATGTTTATTACTTTATTGTTATTGTTGTTTTAACTTTCAATTTTAGCTGTTGAGTCTATCTTTTATTACTTTTCACTTTTTCTTTGTTCTTTCCTATTATTTTGAATAATTTGATTAACTTTTTTTATTTAACTAGTGTTATGGTTGAGTCATATTGCTTTCATACTTTATTTTTATTTGCTAGCATATTTATGTCATAACATTGTTTGAACAAACAAATTAAAGTGGCCAATAAAAAAACTCTCCGTCGATTTTGGAGGCCCACGCAATATTAAAAGACGGAAATTTTTAATTCAAGTTTTAATGCTTGTTATTGTTTAGACTTATTCCATTTTTTTTATTTATTGTTATTGTCTTCAATTGATCCGGATATATTTAGTTGGTGAATATGCTTAGTTATTATTTATTCCTTGCAGTGAATAATAATGTTGTTAATTTTAAAGCGATTTTAGTTAATGATGATGCCCATCTGTTTTGTTGTTACAAGGTCGATTCACTTTTATTATTTTAATATGTTACCATTATTATTATTGAGCTGTAAATTTAATGACATTATATTCCTTTGTTGATTAGTTTGATGGTCAAAATATATTTGCTCATTTTATTTGTTTCTTCTAGCGTTTTTATATATTCAATTTGTTATTGTCAATAATGTTAGTTGTCTTTACTGTTCATGTCAATTTGACCAACTATTTGAATTCTTTTGAGGGTCTGACATGAAATGTCACATTATAAGGTTATTTCCTTCAATAATTGTTATTATTTCTAAGTTGTAGTTTTTGTCTTGGATTGTTTTAGAGACATTTGGTTACTTGTTAATTTCATTTAATTGTTAAGAAACAAATTAAAGTGGCCGATGAAGAAATTACCGTCGATTTCCACGGCCTCCAATGTTAATAAGACGGGTTCTTATTTTTAAGTTATTGTTTGAGTTATTCAATTTTATTCATATTTATTTATCACGAACACTTTTACTAAGTGTGTTTACAGGTACCCCAGAGTTGCTTTCCATTGAAGTTGTTCGAATTAAGTTCGAATTATACTCTTTATTCAATATTTTATATATATTACGTTGGCAAACTCTAGGTCGTTTCTTTTATTTTTTTATATTTTATTATTGGTGTATATTGCATGTTTATTATATTTGTACATTATTTTATTTTCTCCTCAATTTGAAAGAAAATGAACTCAGTCGGGAACCACATTTGTGGATTTCGAAGGATGCCTAATCCCTTCCCTTCGAAATAACTTGAACCCCTTACCTAGAATCAAATTGGTTTCGTAGATCACTTAATGGTTTCCTATTTTTTTTTTCCTAAAATTAGGTGGCGACTCCTTTTTTAAAAAAACTCGTTTATTTTTAAAACTCTTTCAAAATTGAATCAATTCATTATTTTTGAGTTGCCGCGATGTTTCGCCCTATAAAACATTTTAGGGATGTAAACAGAATGGCGACTCCGCTGGGGACATATAGAGGTTCTAAACATTATGTGTTTATTTTTTTTCAAATTGAGGATATTATTCTATTGTTGTGTCATTCATTATATCTTATATATTTTGTTGATTATTTGCATATTGTACTCGGTATTCATTCATTAGTTATTGTATATTTTCATTGCATTTATGACATTTTTCAACATGTATGTATAGTATATTAAAGAACGATTTTGCGGAACCGCAGATCAGACTTTTCTATACTCAACCATTTTTTGGAATAATCGGCAATTTATTGGTTCGTCATGCGTCCAATGGTTGTCGTGAGTTCCAGCCTAAGTTGTCCGCTTGGCTTCCCAGTCATTCAAAGCCACTCTTAGTCATTTAGTGTAGAGCGAAGCCAAAATCTTATATTAAGCATGACACAAGACTCGATACACATTTGTATAAGACTTGTATTCATTGTTTGTATGCTATGTGATATATTTCAGTTTGTCTTTAATTAAAACAGAATTTATGTGTTTAATTCATTATTTGTGTGATATTTTGCATTATCCATTATGTACAGGAACTAACACTTTTCTATTTTGAGTTATTCTTCTTTAAGGCGAAAAATTAATTTATGTCCGAATTCAAAAATTATTATTTGTTCGAAGTCGAATGAGACAAGAGGATTAGCGAAATTCGAGTCTTTGTATTTCACAAGACATTAATATCAAGTCAAAATGATAAATCAGGGGAGTTTTTAACTATGAGGTCACATCCATTTATTTTTATTATTATTTTGCATGATGGTCCTGCTCTCACATATTTCTCATATTTTTGTAGGAATACCGTCCCCGACATCAGTCGGGGATGGTCATAACAATGTCTGGATCTCGTGAAAATTGGGAGGAGACAGTTCCAAGAAAACATCCAAAAAGAGTATAATTATTGTGGAATTTCGCAGGTTACATTCAACAAATAATATAAATATTGACGATTAAGAGTCTATAAAACATATTGGTGCTGGAAAAAAAAAAAAAACTTCATGACTGCTAGACCTAGGAATTTTTTGAGTTGTCTAAATGTTTAAATTATTATAAGTCATATATGCACGAACTACGCGTACCTGATTCTCATTTTAATGAGATACGTAGGCAACCCTTCTTGGGTTCGGTATTATTTTTGCAAAAAAAAAAAGGGTAAAAATAAAATACAAAATAAAAAATAAAAAAAATAGTTTGTGCATATTTTCCAAGTCATATCTGCACGAACTACGCGTACCTGATTCTCATTTTAATGAGATACGTAGGCAACCCTTCTTGGGTTCGGTATTATTTTTTCAAAAAAAAAAAAGGGGGTAAAAATAAAATAAAAAATAAAAAAAATAAAAAAATAGTTTGTGCATATTTTCCAAGTCATATTTACACGAACTACGCGTACCTGATTCTCATTTTAATGAGATACGTAGGCAACCCTTCTTGGGTTCGGTATTATTTTTGCAAAAAAAAAAAAAGGGTAAAAATAAAATACAAAATAAAAAAATAAAAAAAATAGTTTGTGCATATTTTCCAAGTCATATCTGCACAAACTACGCGTACCTGATTCTCATTTTAATGAGATACGTAGGCAACCCTTCTTGGGTTCGGTATTATTTTTTCAAAAAAAAAAAGGGGTAAAAATAAAATACAAAATAAAAAAAATAAAAAAAAATTGTTTGTGCATATTTTCCAAGTCATATTTACATGAACTACGCACACCTGATTCTCATCTTAATGAGATACGTAGGCAGCCCTTCTCGGGTTCGGTAATCATTCTTTCAAAAAAAAAAAATACTTGTACATACTGTAAGAGTCATGTCTTTAGCTCGGTCGGGACCTACGTAGTTAAGAGCATGTAAATATATTCGATATGATGGAAAAAACTGACTTTGCGATAAACTATAGATTCTCGTGGTACCTCTTATCTTTATTTTTGTGATGCTTGAAAATTCTCTTGCATGTAATCAAGATAAGAATAAAACTAACCTTATGTTTCATGTGCATTGTGTGGTGAGCTTTTGATCAAAGTTCAATTGCTTTACACTGTTGATCTAGAACTTGACCTGAATGTTTTTCGAGGCGAAATCCTGAGTAATGTTTGGTTTGGGAAAGGATTGTAGGCCTTTTTTGACTCGATTGTGCCTTTCAAAGCCTACCAAATTACATTAATCCCTAGTTTTCCCACTTTTAGCCTGAAACCTTTCTTTGGACAACCACATTTTAACCACTATCCTTTTTGAGTGCTTATAAGCACTATCCTCTCTTGGCCCAACCTTCTTGAGTGCACCAAGAATGTGCAAATTATAAGAGAAGATCCATGTTTGGAATTTCCAAAAGCAAAGATATTGAGTCTCCCAAAATTAAGGAAGCAAAGACTCTAGAGAAATGAGAGAAAGGAAGAAGAAAAAAAGGGTGAAAGAAATAAAAAAAGGTAAAAAATACCTTTACAGGGCCAATGAAAAAATCTTTCCGTCGGTTTTCGAGGCCTTTCTATTTTAAAAGACGGAAAATTTAGTTAAGTTTATATTATTTATTGTTAAAGTGGCCAATGAAAAATCTATCCGTCGGGTTTAGAGGCCTTTTCCATTTTAAAAGACGGAAATCTAATTTAAGTTCATATATGTTTATTTGTTAAATTGGCCGATGAAGAAATTACCGTCGATTTCCAAGGCCTCTCATGTTAATAAGACGGATTTTTATTTTAAGTTATTATTTGAGTTATTCATTTTTATTTTTATTTATTTGGTACTAACTCTTTTACTAAGTGTCTTTACAGGTACCCGGAGGTGCTTCTCCTTGAAGTTATTGGAATGTAGTTCGAATCATACTTTTTATTCATTATTTTGTATATATTAACGTTAGGCAAAATTTAGGCCGTTTCTTATATTTTTTATTTTATTATTTGTGCATCTTGAATGTTTATTATACTTGTATATTATTTTATATTCTTCCTCAATTTGAAAAAAAAAAGAAGTGAATTCAGTCGGAACCCACATTTGTGGATTTCGAAGGATGCCTAACCCCTTCCCTTCGGAATAATTTGAACCCCTTACCTAGAATCAAATTGGTTTCGTAGATCATTTAATGGTTTCCTAATTTTTTTCCCTAAAATTAGGTGGCGACTCTTTTTAAAACTCGTTTATTCTTAAAATTCATTAAAATTGAATCAATTAATTATTTTTGAGTTGCCGCGACGTTTCGCCCTATTTTGACAGAGTGGGGATGTAAACAGTTATATTTGAATTGCATAAAAAGCTATCTTTACTAAAATGTCCCTTTTTGCATGTTTTTGCATATGCCATACTTAGTACATTGTTGTACTAACCCCATACTTTTTATACCTTATGAGTATAGGTTGGAAGCCCTTTTGGGAGGATCGGAGTCGAAGCTTGGGAACTTTATCTCTCAAGAATTTTGTATGTCCTCATATATTCGAGGACATAGTTTTATGTTTCTTAGTTTCTTTATTAATACTTAAAATGTATTTACTTTTATCGTAAAGGGGCCGTGTCCCTAAGATTCCAAGTTGTGTCTTTAAGTTGGCTTGTGACGATAAGATTTCTTAGTATTTATGAAAAGACTCCTTTTATTATTATTATCGTGAAAAGTTTTAATTCCGCACTACTTTTCATACTTTATGTTATGAATGCTAGTTAGAGGGCTTGTACGAGACCCCAAAGGGGTCAAGTACGCCCGGTCACGATTCGAAGGTTTTCCCTAACTTCTAGGGGGTGCTTTCGGGTCGTGACAAGACTTGGTATCAGAACATAAGGTTTTGGGAAATAGTTTAAGGTCTAAAAGTCTCACAAGCCACATCTAGTAGTATCTTGGTCATTGGTGTGAGTCGCGACACATCCATGGACAAGAGGCTATAGGATGCTAGAAGTTTCACTTTCTTCTCTATTCTAGTATCGTGCCTTAGAGTTGAGTATATAAGGTGTCTATTCTCAACCTCTTCTTTTGTGTTTTTAGGACATGAATACGAGGAGATCGACCGCTAGAAGGGAGGAGGGAGGTGTACCAAATGAGAGAGTCCTTCCCCGTGTTGACCAAGTTCCTATTGTTGGCTTAGGGGGGAAAATGAGGAGGTTCCTCTTCAAGAACCTCAAGTGCCTCCGGAACCTCAAGGACCTCAAGTGCCTCCTATGCCTCAAGCTCCTTTTGTTAAGGGTGATATGACTAATGCGGAGTTGAGGGCTGCCCTAATGAACTTGACCCAACTCATGACGGCTCAAGCTCAAGTTGTCAACAATCACTTTGTGGGCCAAGCTAACCTAGGAGATAGGCCCCAACCAAATGCTAGTACTCCCGCTTCTAGGATTCGGGATTTTATGAGGATGAACCCTCCTACTTTTCATGTCACTAAGGTTGATGAAGATCCACAAGGCTTCATAGATGAGGTTTTCAAGGTGGTAGATGCTATGGGTGTGACCCCTAGGGAGAAAGCGGAATTGGCCGCTTACCAACTTAAGGATGTTGCTCAAGTGTGGTATGAGCAATGGAGAGGTGAGAGACCCTTAGAAAGAGGACCGGTTGATTGGGAGGAATTCAAAGAGGCTTTCCTAGATAGATTCTTTCCTTTAGAGTGGAGGGAGAAGAAGATGGTTGAATTCATGAACCTCCGTCAAGGGGGAATGAGTGTGCAAGAGTACTCTCTCAAATTCACCCAACTCTCTAAGTATGCCCCGACCATGGTAGCCAACCCTAGGGCTAGGATGAACAAGTTTGTGATGGGCGTGTCTAGCTTGGTGGAAAAAGAGTGTCGTACGGCTATGCTTCTTAATGACATGGATATCTCTAGGCTCATCGTTTATGCGCAACAAATTGAGGAGTCCAAAATTAGGGAGATAAGGCAAGAGGGTAAGAGACCTAGGTCGGATGATTCTAGTCACCAAAGGCCTAAGAAGAGGTTTTATCCCCAAGATTCTTCTATGGGAAACAAGGATAGGGCTCCAAATCAATCTTCTCAAGGTGGTGTTCATTCCTATGAAAGGGCTAGGTGCCCTACTTGTGGCAAGCAACATGGGGGTAAGTGTCTTGCCGGAACGGATGGTTGTTTTTCATGTGGTAATAGAGGCCACAAGATGAGGGACTGCCCAAACCTTAAATCAAGGGGGAGAGATGTCAATCAAGCTTCCCTAGATCCTAATGCTCCCAAGAAGAACCCTTCCTATGGGATAGGGGCTAGAAAGGATAATTAATCCAGATTGATGGTTTTGGTAAGTCTCAACTCTTGGTTATTGTTGCTTTTGTGTTATGAAATGAGTACATATGGTTTTATAGTTCCTATGATCATGTCGTCTTGATGAATTGCTTAGAGAATGAATCTTTCAAAAATTTAGTAAGATGGCAGTCAACTTCACTTAAAAAAAATTTGGCATTTTGAAGAAAATTGTTTTGTCTTGAATTTTAGTTTCAATGTGTGTAAAGGCATTGTTTATGAGCATTCTTTTTAACGTTGGAGAAGGTAGTTCCTCCATAAAAGAAGATTGAGGTTGAATTTTTGACTTTGTGAAAATTGGTGAAAGTTGCCTATGTTGCTAAGTGTTGAAAGTGTAAAATGATGTTCCTTGCTAGTTGATGCTTTGATTGTTAGTGTTTTGATCATGATCTAAGTGTATTATATGATGTTAATTGAGTCCTTGTTGTTCTTAAAATTTAAGCGTCATTCGAGGACGAATGTTATTCCAAGTGGGGGAGAATATAACGCCCCAAAATGAACTAAGGTGAACTAGATCCTCATGGTTGTTTCTTGAGTTAATTTTAATTTAAACGGAGTTAGTTTGGTGTCCTTAGGCAGTGTGCAAAGTTTGTTTAAGTTTGGAGTTCAATCGACCAAAAACGTCCATGACGTTCGGATGGTGTGCCTTAGAATGTACTTGTATGTCTTGGCGAGTTTGGATGAGTTTTATGTGTTCGTTTTACTTGAAACATGCGTCGGATGTTCCTTAGACCTATACGACTTAGTTTAGGGGTTTGACGTCCGGGAACGACCCCACCTAGGACCCACAAGGGGCCCTAGATGAAGGGCCCAAGACTTGGGCAAAGTCTGCCCATCAGTGGCTCACGACGACCATGGCGATGGTCCGTTGCACTCAGGACGGTCCGTCGATCCAGGGCATCGCGAGTGACAGAGAGTGGAAACTTGGACAGGCTCCAGTTGGAGCCAAGTGTTCCTCGACGGGACCCCATGACGGTCCGTGGTGAACGTGACGGTCCGTCGAGGAGGTCTCGTCGACGAGGCCTGCCAGTGCACGACTTAAGGCTGCCAACTTGGGGTGTTTTATGTAAATACACCCCAAGTCTTATAAGACCCTAGGTGTATAATTTTGGTGTTTTTAGGTTATATTAAATTAGTTTTAAACCCTAGACCTAGACAAGACCCTCTCACTTCAAGATCCAACTCTCTCTTTCTCTCAAGAAAACTCTCTCAACTCTCTTGGAAGCTAGAAGTCAAGGAAGGATAGGAGGACGGATTGGGACTTGTTTCTTCATCAAATTCGTGGGTTTCTTTCTCCTAAAGGTATGGTATCCATTCTTGAATACCTTTCCATTCAAGAAGCCAACTTCCAAAATGGTTTTCAAAAAGGGGTTTTAAACTCAACTTCTTATAAACTTTGATTTCTATTATGGGTCTTCTTGTAACTAAGTTCTAATGGTTTAAATGTATTTATCTTGGTTTGAATAGATGATTTTGATGTTAAAACTCCATGAAACTCTTGTTTATGCATACTTCAATTTTTGACTTGAAAATGGGTTATGTGAGCATGATTTGAGTAGGGTATGAACTTGGGTCTTCTTGTATTTGTCGTGTTGGTGTAGCTACTTCCCTAAGGGCCTTAATATGGTGAAATATTTATAAATTGCTTATGGGTAATGATGGTTTGATTTGTTGATGAGTTGCTCTCATTGTATAATTCTTATTATGAATTGCTATTTGAGTGGTATGGTCCACCTTATGGGTGGCGGTGCTAATTGATGAACTTGATGTTACTTAGTATGGTTTGAGTATGTGATCTTGAAGGTCTAATATGTGAAATGAAGATATATTGGAAATGGTTCTTGTGTTGTGTTTGATGTAGCTTGAATTGCATGTTTGACCTAGTTTATGTCTAAATGAAGTATATGATTATGAGAAGTATGTAGAGTGTGTAGCTTGATGAATCAAGGTTAAAGTATGAGTAGAACTTGATGATAATGAAATGATGCTTATATGCAAGGTGTGCACATGTACACACACACTCTTTTAAGATTTGTATTATGTCAAGTTGAGCAAAAAGGGAAATCTTGAGGTGGACACACTTCGTGAGTTGAGATGTAGTGTCTAGTAACAACCTCTCCATTTCCTAGTGAGCTTTCTAAGATAGACTATTATGTTGAGAAATCCGTGTGAAGTTATGCCTAGCACCGAGAGGATATGAAGGGGAGGTGGATTGCACTTCGTTAGTTGAGATGTTGTAATCCAAAGTACCTCTTGAGATGAGTACTCCTCGTTAGTAGAGAGTGAGTTACTTAGTAACAATCTCCTTATCCCTTAACTATGTGCCCGCATAGGTGTAGCTATTGGAAAAGCCATGTAAACGCTAAGAAGCATGACCTTACACTAGGCAAGTAAGGATCCCTCATCCGATAGGGGTTAATATCGGGATTCCATGTCTAGCTCTCATGGTCTTTGTCGATTAAGCTAACTCCCACAAAAGAATTGATTTGAAACTAATTATCTTGTGTATTGTTGAAATTGTGTATGTATGTCGTGAAGTGCTCAATCCACATTAGTTACCAAGTAGGAGCATTGAGTGGGAGTAGTAGTATGGGATGCTATTCTCACATTGCACTTGGTGTGACCTATACCTACTATCGGAGAAGAGTACCTTCATGAAATCCGTGTGATTGAGTACTATGGTGTAGTGTTATGGAGGATTATTGTGGAGTACTTGAGTAAATGGAATCCATTAGGAGTACTAAGTGGGAGTGGGAGTATGGGATGCTACTCTCACATTGCACTTGGTATGACCTATATTTCCATGAGTGTTTTGCATATGTTAGCCAAGGGCGTGGATTTGATTTCTAACGAAGTAAGCCTAAGATTTGGTAGTTTTAAGGGTCGCTTTGGTGTGATTTTAAGGGAGGTGTAATGAGAGTCCCTTCTTGGCTCACCTTAGGGAGTCTTAGGATAACCTTGGGTTAGGGCAACTTCAAAGGAAAAGGTTCATATGACTTGGACCGTGCCATTCACTGTAAGGTCTTCATTGTAAGAATTCAAAATGTTCACTATGATGCTTTATTCAATTTTATTGCAAGTTTAGCAAAGTTAATTGAAATGTTTTTTGTTTACTTTAAGTTTGGTAAGATAGCCATAAAGTGTTAATTGTTGATTCTTATGTGGGTTTGCTTCTAGATTCATGAAGGTTATATTTGAATTGCATAAAAAGCTATCTTTACTAAAATGTCCCTTTTGCATGTTTTTGCATATGCCATACTTAGTACATTGTTGTACTAACCCCATACTTTTATACCTTATGAGTATAGGTTGGAAGCCCTTTTGGAGGATCGGAGTCGAAGCTTGGGAACTTTATCTCTCAAGAATTTGGTATGTCCTCATATATTCGAGGACATAGTTTTATGTTTCTTAGTTTCTTTATTAATACTTAAAAATGTATTTACTTTTATGTAAAGGGCCGTGTCCCTAAGATTCCAAGTTGTGTCTTTAAGTTGGCTTGTGACGATAAGATTTCTTAGTATTTATGAAAAGACTCCTTTTATTATTATTATCGTGAAAAGTTTTAAATTCCGCACTACTTTTCATGCTTTATGTTATGAATGCTAGTTAGAGGGCTTGTACGAGACCCCAAAGGGTCAAGTACGCCCGGTCATGATTCGAAGGTTTTCCCTAACTTCTAGGGGTGCTTTCGGGTCGTGACAGGTTAAGTTCCCTAAAGGTAAATGGACAATGGAAGTAAATGACTAGGACCTAAACTAAATGGACTTAAGGGAGGTCACTTAGGATAGGTGGAAGTAATGAACCCATCTAGACATTGCACAGTAGCCCTTAGGGAAGTTCCTAAGAAGGTGTTCTAATGTATGGTCACTATGTATGTGTTCTTTTATGTATGACATTGTAGTATTGGTCTACTTGTTATGAGGATGTGCAATTGATATGAGTCCTTTATGCATAAATGTGATCTTGTTGACTTATATGATGAAGGTTTACTTTGACATCAAATGAAGTTGCCTCTCTACTAGTTGATATATGATGTGGATTAAAGGCTTGTGGTCCTCATGATAGGTTTACAAAGTTGTGTGAGGTATGGGCCTTCACTTACATTGCACAGTAGACTTAGATTGGGGGCATGAGTTATGTTTCATAAGGGTTCATATGAAGTAATTAGTATATGTGCATATTGACTAGGAGTTTCATTGTAAATGTCCTTTTAGTCTTGGCTTACTATGTCTCATGTTGTACTATATTCTATGATGGTTGTGTTGTCCTTGGTAGAGATGATATGTACGTTTCCTTGGTGGCCTTAAGGTGATGTTGCACCAAGTATCACTAAAGGGTTACTTTGGAAGTAAATGAATAAAGGAGAAAAGAGTTTTCACTGTAAAGGAACTGGAAGTTCACTGTAAAGTGACCTCAAATTTGGACTTAATTCTATACGTGCTTTTCTATGATGTTTGGCTCTTTAATTGTGTTTCTATGAAGTATAAAAAATGATATAAATGCTATGATAAATGTTTTATGATGATTTACTCAAAATGGCAAGAAGTATGATTTCAAAAGAAAATGTCCCTTTTCAATTGGCATGTTTTTGCATGTTGCCATACTTAGTACCATTCTTGTGCTAACCCATTCTTCTTACTTTTTTACACAAAGTGTAGGTTATGGATCTTTAAAAGATGTCTTGAAGGTAATAAATTGATGATGATTTCCCAGTCAATGAAAGAATCCTTAAAGTTCAAGGAATGTCCTACTTAGTCTTTAATGTAAAGTCTTTTAAATATTGTATATATGTAATGTGTCTTATGGGCCGTGTCCCTAATGTACTCTAAAGTTATGAGTCTAAGATGGGCAACGAGACTTAAGGTCTATCAATGTAATTATGGCTTATGTTTTATACATATATCAGTGGATAGTTTCTAGACATATGATGTGCTATGAACTTTTAATTTTTCCGCTAAATTTCTATGTTACATGCAATGAAAGGTAACATGGGCTTGTATAGCAGACCTCCGAGAGGTCGAGTGCGTGTTACTTCAGGGGGTTTTCCCCCTGGATGTGACAAATGTGGTATCAGAGCCATGCAGGTTTATAAAGTGGTCTTAGTCCAAGAAGTCCATATTGCCACTTAGTATAGTCTTGTAAAGCCATTGGTGGTGAGTCGCCGACACATCAAAATGGTACCGAGAGGCTATCAGCGATAGAGTTTTCTTCTTCATCATTCTCATATTCGTGCCGTAGAACTTAACTCTATAAGATTCTCTCTTATGTTTTCTTGTCGGTGGTCTTTTAATGTGATTGCTTTGGATGAAGATTTCTCCTATGCTTGAGGAGAAAAGGTGAGTTTAAAATGCTTATCTTTGTTTTTTGGTTTGATCAGTAATGTGTGAAGGTGACACTTGTCCTTATTTGTATGATGTATAAACTAAACAAGGCGACTTGCAGGGTTAACTAGATTAGGAGGGTATGGGATCTACCTATGTCTTGCTACTAGTTTTGCCTCGATGGAGACCTTAGGGAGGTTAATTATTATGTATGAGTATGATGAAATAAATGTAAATGTCCTTATGTGATATCTCTATGCTTTAAACATGTAAATAGCCTAGTGTGCTAAAGATATGGAGTTATGGATGCATGAAGGTTATAGATGATTGAGTATCGGTGCTAATTGTAGTTCCTGTTGGGTTACTTGATTTAGTAGGGTTATGGGCGCCTTAATTGATCATGCACATGTTAAACTCTATGGATTATGATTGGTTATCTACCTTGCTTATGTATGAAAATATCTCTTATTGATGATGTGAATGCCAATTATGGCAACATATGAAATCTATGTGAAATAGCAAGTTATGTCGATAATGTATGTCATGATATAGTTAAAGCATGTTAAAAGTTATTAATGATTAAAGTGAACTTTTGGAATGTTTATTAACTATATGGCATTATATGTTGGTAGCCTAACTACTTTATTTGAACTTGAAGATGTGTAGTGACTTACTATGGGAAGTATGCTACCCTAGATATCGTGTTTAAAAGTGTGCATTGTTTCCTTGTATATAGTGGTACTTGATGAGTTGCTAGTATAAATTGTAATTTCGAAAATCCCAAAGACAATGTGGTTAGACTTAAACAGCTCCTTAAGGTCTAAACCATGATCCTGGCCAAATTAGCCGGTAGAAAAGGAAAGGTTTTTTTTCCCCCCCCCAAAATTGAAAAAGTGTTTTGGAAACCAAAACTTTCATAACGTCCGGTAATTGGTTCATAGAGAGGGCTAGAGTGTCTTTAGTTTTAAAACCAGTTAAGAGTCGGAATTTAAGTAAAAGTTTGTAACAATAGTGTAACAATATGTGGGATGGTTCATGTTGGGAAAATTTTAAGGGGTACGACTCCCGAGGTCGACTAAGGCCTCGAGGAGGACCTTGAGACAAGTAGCCCTGAGGACGCCATGATGGGGCATCACAGGCGCGACGGGGCGTCGAGGCCACCGTCGGTGCCCGCATTAGTGCTGGGAAAGAAAGACTCTGCCTGCACGTCTCTGACCAACGCGACGGCGGTGCAGGACGAAGGAGGGGCCTGTCCGTCCACGCCACAGACGGCCTCGTCGGCGGGGAGTCGTCGTGGAGGGGCCTGTAGGTTTTCAAGGGATTTAAAATTTAGTTATATTATTTATTAAGTGTCTTAGGGGTAATTAGGGGCTTAAGGTAAGACTAATTAAGTGACTTAAAACCCCACTATAAATACCAACCATTCATTAACCCTAATCACAATTTCTCCAAACAAAACTCTCTTCTCTCTCTACTTTCTCTCTCTAATTGGAAGACTCCGTTGAGAACAACTTGGGGAGTCATGGGGGCTGATTTAGCAACGAAATCACCATCAAAATTTGTCATCAAACCCTTAAGGTTAGGGGGTCTAATTCAACGCTTTGAGACTTCTTTCTCAAGGGCTCTTCAAAGATTTCCAAAAGTTGAGTTCCATATGGGTTTCATCCAATTTCGAGTTTTATTGTTATGAATGAGTTGTTTAAGTATTCTTTGGGTTATAATGATAGATTATCAAGTTTTAGCTTGATTATGATGAATTGATGTAGTTGGTCTAGATTGGGGAGATGACCCTAACCTTAACCCTAGGTATTGGGATTGATAGGATTTGGGTTGGATTGATGTATTGATCTAATTATTGTTAATCATCTTTAATATTGTTTATTGCATTGTCATGAGTATATTGTAATGAATGAAATTCTTCATGGCCTATTTCCTTGAAGTATGAATTAGGGTAAGAAGATAGACTTTGATATCATGTTTACAGAAGCTTTGATTTAGTATTGCCTTGTGGTATAATGCTTTTTTCTTACAATTAAGTTTTTTATGTTGACTATTGAATTACATTTGATGATGACCCAAATTGGGTTGGTCCCTATGGTGATGGTAAGGCCTTATTGTTTGAACTACTAGGAGAAGTATTGGTAAGTCTTGATTTCCTAATCCTTACTTTCAAATTGGTCGAATTATTTGGTCATCAAGTGATAAGGTTGTGTTGAAGTATAACCTGTTTAGGTGATAGGTTGGTATGAATGATTGAATTGAATGCTTAGGTTGGTTGTGAGGTTGCCTAGGAGTACTGATATAGGGAAGTTTGTTATGTAAGATGTGCCCTATTGTGATGAGATGTGTAAGGGCTAACTTCACCTATATAATTGTTAATGAAAAGGATTATTTCCTCATACATCTATCGAGCTATGATGATGAATATACAAGGGTTTGAACCCTTTATCTAAACTAATTGAGAAGATTAATAAAGTATTAAAACTTCTCTAAATGGGGACTTAGCTTAGCACCGAGCGAACTTGACAATGGAGGTGATGACTTATCCATAGAAGGAAGATCGATCCTAAAGTTGCGCCATGTGATGTTAACTCCCTTGTTTATGGGACATGTCATTTAAGGAGTTCCCATGAGGAGCGGCCCACTTTACCTAATGGTATGAATAGGAATCCACCTCTTAGTTCTGAACTATGTTGCCACCATAGGATACTAGCTAGTGGACCACCTAGATAGCTACGTTTACGTTAGGTTCTACTTTGTCCGGTAGACCACCCTCCATCGGTGTAAGGTTCATGACACCGTATTCCACATTTGCTCATGTGGTCTATGTCGGTTAAGGCAAGGTTTCCCTAAACTAAAATGAATGAATAAGATATAGACTAATCGAAGTAACTTGAAAGGTTTTGGCTATAGCTTAGGTAGGGTATGGGACTCTACTTAAGCCTTGCACTAGTGACTTGATGGGAGCTTAGAGGTCAATATTATGTATGTAAAGTAGTGAATGTAATGTAAATGACTTTGTACAATTGAAATAACATGCTTATGAGTATAAGGTTGTTTGCTTTTGATAAAGAAGAATTTTCATGAAATGGAAGAGTATGTTAGGTTAAGATTGGATTGCTAATTGTAGTCTTGAATAGGTTACTTGATTAAGTAAGAGTTATGGGAATTTACTTGATCATGCAACTTGTGACTTTGAATGGTATATTTAGTATGTTTTGCTTTACTATGCTTCACTCGTATACATGTTTTATAATGATTTTATTAAATGTCCCTTTTTAAGTATATTTGATTGGTAATTGTATATGTGGTTCCATACTTATTACATGTGGAGTACTAACCCCATTTCTTTCCTTTTCCCAAATATTTTAGGTTCGGGTCGTTGATCTTGCTCCGAATTGCTGGAAAGGAAGACTTGGATCTCTAACCATCCAAGTGGTAGGTCCTCATTCTCCCGAGGCGTTGCCGACATCTTACTCCCTATGTTACTTAGTTACTATAGTTTGTTTTGACTCATTTACTCATTGAGACGATGTTGTATATGGCCTATATGTGGGTTCTTGTATTGATGTAGGGCTATGCCAAGATTTATTGTCTTTGATAGATGGTTTATGAGATGAGACGCTTTTATGCATATTTCTTCTCTATTTATAAATGTGTGAAATAAAAGTAGAATACTATGTAATCTTCATATATGAACAAGTCTATGTATACTTGATATAAATATGACTATGTGTATGTAGAGGTCTATGTAAACCTCCGAGTAGTTATAGATAAAAAGTTTTAAATTCCTTCACATTTTTAATCGATGAATGCTATGACGAGGTTAAGAGGCTTGTCTTAGTCCTCAAAGAGGACTCCGACGCCGGTTATGTCTAGGTGGTAAACCCGGATGTGACAACTTAGTATAGAGCATGAGGTTGAATATCCTTTGATAATAACGTCTCTCTCAACCACGTTATATAGGTTTGTATTCATAATTGTGAAGCGCGCCACACTTATGAATAGGAACTTATTTGATGCTTAGGAATCACTCTCATTGTGGAAATCCATATCGTGCCTCTAGAATGTACATCGTATATGTATTTGCCTAAACCTTGTGTTTTGGTTATAGGAGATGAATACTAGAAGGAATGCAGCCAGAAGACTTGAGGAGGAGATTTCTGCTGCGGGAATCCCTCCCGTGGTGATCCAGTCCTCCTCTTGAAGAGATTGCTGTTGATGATCAGGTTCCCGATGATCCTCCACCTATGGCAGAGGCTCTGATGAGGCTATTCTTGCTCAAATGGCTCAAGACAGACTACTCAAGCTCAAGCCCGCAACGGTGCAAGCCCAAGCCATGACTGCCAAGCTAATAGGGATTTGGCACCTAGAGTTCATGAGCAAACTATGGCTTCCCGACCTTAGGGACTTCACCCGAATGAATCCTCCTATTTTCTATGGGTCTAAGGTTGATGAAGACCCTCAAGAATTCATTGATGAGTTTATAAGATCTTGTGCTACGGGGTTGCTTCTAATGAGAATGCCGAGTTGGCCTCATACCAACTCAAGATGTGGCTCAGACATGGCATGCGCGATGGAAAGATAATAGGCCTTCAAAGTGGCCAGTGACTTGGGAGTTGTTCAAAAGGGCTTTTCTTGATCGGTTCTCTTCCCTAGAGAGATGAGAGAAACTAAGGTGGTGTAGTTCATCAATCTCCGCCAGGAGAAAAGAGTGTCATGAGTACTCTTTGAAGTTCATTCAATTGGCTAATATGCTCCTTCCTTGGTCTCCGATCCTAGAGACGAGATGAGTCGATTCGTGACAGGTGTGTCGGATGATTTGCAAGAAGAATGTCAATCGGATATGCTTCATGATAACATGAATATTGGTCGTCTCATGGTGCACGCAAAAAGGGTTGAGGAGCTAGAGCAAAAAGGAAGGATAATGATAAGGATAAGGATTCAAGAAGGGCAAGGTCTTTTGAGAATGGAACTACTAAATATAGGTTTGGAATTCAAGACAAGCCTAGATTCAAGAAAAGGTTCTCAAATCAATGTCCATCCAAATTTCCCAAGACTAGGGATTCTAAAGCCCCTAGACCAAAAGTTGCAAAGGGAAAGCTGGAAACTCATCTAATGAGAAGCCTACTGTGCTAAGTGCGGAAATGAACATTATGGTGAATGCTTGATCGGAACGGGGAATTACTTTAGTTGCGGAAAGAGTGATCACAAGGCTAGGGACTGCCCTAACATAAGGAACCGAGAAAAAGAATGTGCAAAAACAAGCAAGTGAGGCTCCGAAAAGAACCACTTTTATGCTCTTTGTTCGAGAGATGACCAAGAGGCTTCTCCCGATGTGGTGACCGGTATGTTACAAATCTTTGCTATTGATGTGTATGCTTTGCTTGATCCGGGTGCTACTTTGTCTTTCGTTACTCCCTTAGTAGCTAAAAAGTTCGTTACTTTACCCGATATTTTGCATGAACCTATTTTGTGTTCTACTCCGGTGGGTGAGTCAGTGGTAGCAAGAGAGTCTACCGAAATTGTCCTATCTCTATGCCCCATAGAGTTTCTCATGTAGATCTAGTTGAACTAGACATGTATGATTTGATGTCATTTTGGTATGGACTGGTTGCATGCTAGCTTCGCTTCTATTGATTGTAGGACGAGAGTTGTGAGGTTTAGTTTTCCCAAATGAACCCGTTTTTGAGTAGAAGGTGGGAATTCTCTTCCTAGAGGTCGATTCATATCATGTCTAAAAGCGAGTAAGATGATCTCAAAGGGTTGTCTTTATCATATTGTGAGAGTCCAAGAAGTTGATTCGAAATTCCTCCTATTGAGTCGGTCCACGTGGTGAGTTAATTTACGGAGGTCTTTCCTGATGACCTTCCCGGCATCCTCCCAAACGGGAAATCGATTTCGGTATTGATTTGCTACCGGAACAAACCCTATCTCTATTCCTCCTTATAGAATGGCTCCAGCCGAGTTAAAGGAGTTGAAGGCCCAACTTAAAGATTTGCTAGACAAGGGTTTTATAAGGCCTAGCATTTCTCTGTGGGGTGCTCTTGTTTTGTTCGTGAAAAAGAAAGATGGGTCCTTGAGAATGTGTATTGACTACCGCCAACTCAACAAGGTTACTGTCAAGAACAAGTATCATCTTCCTTGATTGATGATTTATTTGATCAACTCCAAGGAGGCGAGTTACTTCTCCAAAATTGACTTGAGGTCAGGGTATCACCAGCTTAGGGTGAGAAATGAAGATATTCCAAAGACGGCCTTTTGAACTAGGTATGGGTATTATGAGTTCGTGGTTATGTCCTTTGGTCACACAAATGCTCCGGTGGCGTTTATGGACCTAATGAATAGAGTGTTTCGAAGTTACCTTGATGCATTCGTTATTGTATTTATCGATGATATCTTGGTGTATTCGAAGAATGAGGTTGATCACATGGTCATCTAAGGTGGTATTGCAAACCCTTAAAGAGCATAAATTGTTTGCCAAGTATAGCAAGTGTGAGTTTTGGATGAGGTCGGTGGCGTTTCTTGGGCACATCATCTCTAGTGAGGGAGTTGAGGTTGACCCAAGGAAAACTGATGCGGTAAGAAACTGGCCTAGACCCTTGACCCCAATTGACATTAGGAGTTTCTTGGTTCTAGCTGGCTATTATCGAAGATTTGTAGAAGGTTTTTCATCCATTGCATCTCCATTGACTTCATTAACTCAAAAGGGTAAAAAGTTTGAGTGGTCAAAGGCCTGCGAGAAGAGTTTTCCAATTATTGAAATACAGGCTTACTTCCGCTCCGGTGTTGACCTTACCGAAGGTCTACAGGGTTCGTGGTTTATTGTGATGCATCCCTCATAGGTTTGGGTGTGTGCTTATGCAAAATGGGAAGGTGATTGCCTATGGCTTCACGGCAATTAAGGTGCATGAGAAAAATTACCCTACCCATGACCTTGAGTTAGTGGCCGTGGTGTTCGCTTTGAAAATATGGAGACATTACTTGTATGGTGTTCATGTAGATGTTTTCACCGATCATAAGAGTCTTCAATATATGTTTACTCAAAAGAGGTTGAATCTCCGACAAAGAAGGTGGTTGGAATTGTTGAAAGATTATGATATGAGTGTCTTATATCATCCCGGCAAGGCCAATGTGGTGGCGGATGCTTTAAGCCGAGAACTATGGGTAGTGTGTCTCAATGTAGAAAGAGACAAGAAAGATCTAGTGAAGGATGTTCATGATTTGGCTAGCTTAGGGGTGCGGTTGGAGAGTTCTCTAAATGGAGGTGCACATCATCAT
>CM040618.1:58205721-58253611 GCA_022817965.1 Solanum lycopersicoides
ACGTGACGGTCCGTCGAGGGTCTCGTCGACGAGCCTGCCAGTGCACGACTTAGGCTGCCAACTTGGGTGTTTTATGTAAATACACCCCAAGTCTTATAAGACCCTAGGTGTATAATTTTTGTTTTTAGGTTATATTAAATTAGTTTTAAACCCTAGACCTAGACAAGACCCTCTCACTTCAAGATTCAACTCTCTCTTTTCTCAAAAACTCTCTCAACTCTCTTGGAAGCTAGAAGTCAAGGAAGGATAGGAGGACGGATTGGGACTTGTTTCTTCATCAAATTCGTGGGTTTCTTTCTCCTAAAGGTATGGTATCCATTCTTGAATACCTTTCCATTCAAGAAGCCAACTTCCAAAATGGTTTTCAAAAAGGGGTTTAAACTCAACTTCTTCTAAACTTTGATTTCTATTATGGGTCTTCTTGTAACTAAGTTCTAATGGTTTAAATGTATTTATCTTGGTTTGAATAGATGATTTTGATGTTAAAACTCCATGAAACTCTTGTTTATGCATACTTCAATTTTTGACTTGAAAATGGGTTATGTGAGCATGATTTGAGTAGGGTATGAACTTGGGTCTTCTTGTATTTGTCATGTTGGTGTAGCTACTTCCCTAAGGGCCTTAATATGGTGAAATATTGATAAATTGCTTATGGGTAATGATGGTTTGATTTGTTGATGAGTTGCTCTCATTGTATAATTCTTATTATGAATTGCTATTTGAGTGGTATGGTCCACCTTATGGGTGGCGGTGCTAATTGATGAACTTGATGTTACTTAGTATGGTTTGAGTATGTGATCTTGAAGGTCTAATATGTGAAATGAAGATATATTGGAAATGTCTTGTGTTGTGTTTGATGTAGCTTGAATTGCATGTTTGACCTAGTTTATGTCTAAATGAAGTATATGATTATGAGAAGTATGTAGAGTGTGTAGCTTGATGAATCAAGGTTAAAGTATGAGTAGAACTTGATGATAATGAAATGATGCTTATATGCAAGGTGTGCACATGTACACACACACTCTTTTAAGATTTGTATTATGTCAAGTTGAGCAAAAAGGGGAATCTTGAGGTGGACACACTTCGTGAGTTGAGATGTAGTGTCTAGTAACAACCTCTCCATTTCCTAGTGAGCTTTCTAAGATAGACTATTATGTTGAGAAATCCGTGTGGAGTTATGCCTAGCACCGAGAGGATATGAAGGGGAGGTGGATTGCACTTCGTTAGTTGAGATGTTGTAATCCAAAGTACCTCTTGAGATGAGTACTCCTCGTTAGTAGAGAGTGAGTTACTTAGTAACAATCTCCTTATCCCTTAACTATGTGCCCGCATAGGTGTAGCTATTGGAAAAGCCATGTAAACGCTAAGAAGCATGACCTTACACTAGGCAAGTAAGGATCCCTCATCCGATAGGGGTTAATTCGGGATTCCATGTCTAGCTCTCATGGTCTTTGTCGATTAAGCTAACTCCCACAAAAGAATTGATTTGAAACTAATTATCTTGTGTATTGTTGAAATTGTGTATGTATGTCGTGAAGTGCTCAATCCACATTAGTTACCAAGTAGGAGCATTGAGTGGGAGTAGTAGTATGGGATGCTATTCTCACATTGCACTTGGTGTGACCTATACCTACTATCGGAGAAGAGTACCTTCATGAAATCCGTGTGATTGAGTACTATGGTGTAGTGTTATGGAGGATTATTGTGGAGTACTTGAGTAAATGGAATCCATTAGGAGTACTAAGTGGGAGTGGGAGTATGGGATGCTACTCTCACATTGCACTTGGTATGACCTATATTTCCATGAGTGTTTTGCATATGTTAGCCAAGGGCGTGGATTTGATTTCTAACGAAGTAAGCCTAAGATTTGGTAGTTTTAAGGGTCGCTTTGGTGTGCTTTGAAGGGAGGTGTAATGAGAGTCCCTTCTTGGCTCACCTTAGGGAGTCTTAGAATAACCTTGGGTTAGGGCAACTTCAAAGGAAAAGGGTTCATATGACTTGGACCGTGCCATTCACTGTAAGGTCTTCATTGTAAGAATTCAAAATGTTCACTATGATGCTTTATTCAATTTTATTGCAAGTTTAGCAAAGTTAATTGAAATGTTCCTTTTGTTTACTTTAAGTTTGGTAAGATAGCCATAAAGTGCTAATTGTTGATTCTTATGTGGGTTGCTTCTAGATTCATGAAGGTTATATTTGAATTGCATAAAAAGCTATCTTTACTAAAATGTCCCTTTTTGCATGTTTTTGCATATGCCATACTTAGTACATTGTTGTACTAACCCCATACTTTTTATACCTTATGAGTATAGGTTGGAAGCCCTTTTGGGAGGATCGGAGTCGAAGCTTGGGAACTTTATCTCTCAAGAATTTTGTATGTCCTCATATATTCGAGGACATAGTTTTATGTTTCTTAGTTTCTTTATTAATACTTAAAATGTATTTACTTTTATCGTAAAGGGGCCGTGTCCCTAAGATTCCAAGTTGTGTCTTTAAGTTGGCTTGTGACGATAAGATTTCTTAGTATTTATGAAAAGACTCCTTTTATTATTATTATCGTGAAAAGTTTTAAATCCGCACTACTTTTCATACTTTATGTTATGAATGCTAGTTAGAGGGCTTGTACGAGACCCCAAAGGGGTCAAGTACGCCCGGTCACGATTCGAAGGTTTTCCCTAACTTCTAGGGGGTGCTTTCGGGTCGTGACAATGATGAATCGTGGCACCTCCATTTAGAGAACTCTCCAACCGCACCCCTAAGCTAGCCAAATCATGAACATCCTTCACTAGATCTTTCTTGTCTCTTTCTACATGAGACACACTACCCATAGTCATCCGGCTTAAAGCATCCGCCACCACATTGGCCTTGCCGGGATGATATAAGACACTCATATCATAATCTTTCAACAATTCCAACCACCTTCTTTGTCGGAGATTCAACTCTTTTTGAGTAAACATATATTGAAGACTCTTATGATCGGTGAAAACATCTACATGAACACCATACAAGTAATGTCTCCATATTTTCAAAGCGAACACCACGGCCACTAACTCAAGGTCATGGGTAGGGTAATTTTTCTCATGCACCTTAAGTTGCCGTGAAGCATAGGCAATCACCTTCCCATTTTGCATAAGCACACACCCCAAACCTATGAGGGATGCATCACAATAAACCACGAACCCTGTAGAACCTTCCGGTAAGGTCAACACCGGAGCGGAAGTAAGCCTGTATTTCAATAATTGGAAACTCTTCTCGCAGGCCTTTGACCACTCAAACTTTTTACCCTTTTGAGTTAATGAAGTCAATGGAGATGCAATGGATGAAAAACCTTCTACAAATCTTCGATAATAGCCAGCTAGAACCAAGAAACTCCTAATGTCAATTGGGGTCAAGGGTCTAGGCCAGTTTCTTACCGCATCAGTTTTCCTTGGGTCAACCTCAACTCCCTCACTAGAGATGATGTGCCCAAGAAACGCCACCGACCTCATCCAAAACTCACACTTGCTATACTTGGCAAACAATTTATGCTCTTTAAGGGTTTGCAATACCACCCTTAGATGACCCATGTGATCAACCTCATTCTTCGAATACACCAAGATATCATCGATAAATACAATAACGAATGCATCAAGGTAACTTCGAAACACTCTATTCATTAGGTCCATAAACGCCGCCGGAGCATTTGTGAGACCAAAGGACATAACCACGAACTCATAATGCCCATACCTAGTCCGAAAGGCCGTCTTTGGAATATCTTCATTTCTCACCCTAAGCTGGTGATACCCTGACCTCAAGTCAATTTTGGAGAAGTAACTCGCTCCTTGGAGTTGATCAAATAAATCATCAATCCGAGGAAGAGGATACTTGTTCTTCACAGTAACCTTGTTGAGTTGGCGGTAGTCAATACACATTCTCAAGGATCCATCCTTCTTTTTCACGAACAAAACCGGAGCACCCCACGGAGAAATGCTAGGCCTTATAAAGCCCTTGTCTAGCAAATCTTTAAGTTGTACCTTCAACTCCTTTAACTCGTGCGGAGCCATTCTATAAGGAGGAATAGAGATAGAGTTTGTTTCCGGTAGCAAATCAATACCGAAATCGATTTCCCGTTCGAGAGGAATGCCGGGAAGGTCATCAGGAAAGACCTCCGTAAATTCACTCACCACGGGGACCGACTCAATAGGAGGAATTTCGGAATCAACTTCTTGGACTCTCACAATATGATAAAGACACCCTTTGAGATCATCTTACTCGCTTTTAGACATGATATGAATCGACCTCTAGGAAGAGAATTCCCACCCTTCCACTCAAAAACGGGTTCATTTGGGAAACTAAACCTCACAACTCTCGTCCTACAATCAATAGAAGCGAAGCTAGCATGCAACCAGTCCATACCCAAAATGACATCAAAATCATACATGTCTAGTTCAACTAGATCTACATGAGAAACTCTATGGGGCATAGAGATAGGACAATTTCGGTAGACTCTTCTTGCTACCACTGACTCACCCACCGGAGTAGACACCAAAATAGGTTCATGCAAAATATCGGGTAAAGTAACGAACTTTTTAGCTACTAAGGGAGTAACGAAAGACAAAGTAGCACCCGGATCAAGCAAAGCATACACATCAATAGCAAAGATTTGTAACATACCGGTCACCACATCGGGAGAAGCCTCTTGGTCATCTCTCGAACAAAGAGCATAAAAGTGGTTCTTTTTCGGAGCCTCACTTGCTTGTTTTTGCACATTCTTTTCTCGGTTCCTTATGTTAGGGCAGTCCCTAGCCTTGTGATCACTCTTTCCGCAACTAAAGCAATTCCCCGTTCCGATCAAGCATTCACCATAATGTTCTTTCCGCACTTAGCACAAGTAGGCTTCTCATTAGATGAGTTTCCACTTTTCCCTTTGCAACTTTTGGTCTAGGGGCTTTAGAATCCCTAGTCTTGGGAAATTTGGATGGAACTTGATTTGAGAACCTTTTCTTGAATCTAGGCTTGTCTTGAATTCCAAACCTATCTTTAGTAGTTCCATTCTCAAAAGACCTTGCCCTTCTTGAATCCTTATCCTTATCATTATCCTTCCTTTTTGCTCTAGCCTCCTCAACCCTTTTTGCATGCACCATGAGACGACCAATATTCATGTTATCATGAAGCATAGCCGATTGACATTCTTCTTGCAAATCATCCGACACACCTGTCACGAATCGACTCATCTCGTCTCTAGGATCGGAGACCAAGGAAGGAGCATATTTAGCCAATTGAATGAACTTCAAAGAGTACTCATGAACACTCTTTTCTCCTTGGCGGAGATTGATGAACTACACCACCTTAGTTTCTCTCATCTCTCTAGGGAAGAACCGATCAAGAAAAGCCCTTTTGAACAACTCCCAAGTCACTGGCCCACTTTGAAGTGGCCTATTATCTTTCCATCGCGCATGCCATGTCTGAGCCACATCCTTGAGTTGGTATGAGGCCAACTCGGCATTCTCATTAGAAGACAACCCCGTAGCACACAAGATCTTATAAACCTCATCAATGAATTCTTGAGGGTCTTCATCAACCTTAGACCCATAGAAAATAGGAGGATTCATTCGGGTGAAGTCCCTAAGTCGGGAAGCCATAGTTTGCTCATGAACTCTAGGTGCCAAATCCCTATTAGCTTGGGCAGTCATGGCTTGGGCTTGCACCGTTGCGGCTTGAGCTTGAGTAGTCATGGCTTGAGCCATTTGAGCAAGAATAGCCCTCATCTGAGCCTCTGCCATAGGTGGAGGATCATCGGGAACCTGATCATCAACAGCAATCTCTTCAAGAGGAGGAACTGGATCACCACGGGGAGGGATTCCCGCAGCAGCAATCTCCTCCTCAAGTCTTCTGGCTGCATTCCTTCTAGTATTCATCTCCTATAACCAAAACACAAGGTTTAGGCAAATACATATACGATGTACATTCTAGAGGCACGATATGGATTTCCAACAATGAGAGTGATTCCTAAGCATCAAATAAGTTCCTATTCATAAGTGTGGCGCGCTTCACAATTATGAATACAAACCTATATAACGTGGTTGAGAGAGACGTTATTATCAAGGATATTCAACCTCATGCTCTGATACCAAGTTTGTCACATCCGGGTTTACCCCTAGACGTAACCGGCGTCGGTCCTCTTTGAGGACTAAGACAAGCCTCTTAGCCTCGTCATAGCATTCATCGATTAAAAATGTGAAGGAATTTAAAACTTTTTATCTATAACTACTCGGAGGTTTACATAGACCTCTACATACACATAGTCATATTTATATCAAGTATACATAGACTTGTTCATATACGAAGATTACATAGTCTTCTACTTTTATTTCACACATTTATAAATAGAGAAGTAATAGTCATAAAAGCCGTCTCATCTCATAAACCATCTATCAAAGACAATAAATCTTGGGCATAGCCCTACATCAATACAAGAAGCCACATATAGGCCATATACAACATCGTCTCAAATGAGTAAATGAGTCAAAACAGAACTATAGTAACTAAGTAACATAGGAGTAAGATGTCGGCAACGCCCTCGGGAGAATGAGGACCTACCACTTGGATGGTTAGAGATCCAAGTCTTCCTTTCCAGCAATTCGAAGCAAGATCAACGACCCGAACCTAAAATGTTTGGGAAAAGGGAAAGAAATGGGGTTAGTACTCCACATGTATTAAGTATGGAACCACATATACAAATTACCAATCAAATATACTTAAAAGGGACATTTAAGAAAAATCATTATAAAACATGTATACGAGTGAAGCATAATAAAGCAAAACATACTAAATATACCCTTCATAAAGTCACAAGTGCAATGATCAAGTAAATTCCCATAACTCTTACTTAATCAAGTAACCTATCAAGACTACAATTAGCAATCAACCTTACCTAACATACTCTTCCATTTCATGAAAACATTCTTCTTTAATCAAAAGCAACAACCTTATACTCATAAGCATGTTATTCAATGTACAAAGTCATTTACATTACATCACTACTTTACATACATAATATTGACCTCTCAAAGCTCCCATCAAGGCCAACTAGTGCAAGGCTTAAGTAGAGTCCCATACCCCTACCTAAGCTATAGCCAAACCCTTTCAAGTTACTTCGATTAGTCTATATCTTATTCATTCATTTTAGTTTAGGGAAACCTTGCCTTAACCGACATAGACCACATGAGCAAATGTGGAATACGGTGTCATGAAACCTTACACCGATGGAAGGTGGTCTACCGGCCAAAGTAGAACCTAACATAAACGTAGCTATCTAGGTGGATCCACTAGCTAGTATCCTATGGTGGCAACATAGTTCAAGAACTAAGAGGTGGATATCCCTATTCATACCATTAGGTAAAGTGGGCCGCTCCTCATGGGAATCCCTTAAATGACATGTCCCATAAACAAGGGAGTTAACATCACATGGGCAACTTTAGGATGATTCTTTCCTTCTATGGATAAGTCATCACCTCCCATTGTCAAGTTCGCTCGGTGCTAAGCTAAGTCCCCATTTAGAGAAGTCTTTAATACTTTATTAATCTTCTCAATTAGTTTAGATAATAGGGTCAAACCCTTGTATATTCATCATCATAGCTCGATAAGAATTGTATGAGAAATAATCCTTTCATTAACAATTCATATAGGTGAAGTTAGCCCTTACACATCTCATCACAATAGGGCACATCTTTACATAACAACTTCCCTATATCATGTACTCCTAGGCAACCTCACAACCAACCTAAGCATTTCAATTCAATCATCATACCAACCTATCACCTTAAACAAGGTATACTTCAACACAACCTTATCACTTGATGACAAATAATTCACAATTTGAAGTAAGGATTAGGATAATCAAGACTTACCAATACTTCTCCATAGTTCAACAATAATGGCCTTACCATCAACCCATAGACCAACCCAATTTGGGTCATCATACAAATGTAATTCAATAGTCAACATAAGAAATAATTTAAGAGAAAGCATTATACCACAAGGCAATACTAAATCAAAGCTTGGTAACATGATATCAAAGTCTATCTTCTTACCCTATATTCAATACTCAGGAAATAGGCATGAAGAACTTCCATTCATTACAATATACTCATGATCAATGCAATAACAACCATTAAAGATGATTTAAACAATAATTAGATCAATTACATCAATCCAACCCAAATTCATATCAATCCCAATACCTAGGGTTAAGGGTTAGGGTCATCTCCCACAATCTAGACCAAACTACATCAATTCATCATAATCAAGCTACAATACATGATAATCTATTCATTATAACCCAAAGAATACATAAACAACTCAATTCATAACAATAAACTCGAAATTGGATGAAACCCATATGAAACTCAACTTTTGGAAAATCTTTGAAGGAGCCCTTTGAGAAAAGAAGTCTCAAAGGTGAATTAGACCCCATACCTTAAGGTTTGATGACGTTTTGATGGTGAATTTCGTGCTAAATCAGCCCCCAATGATCTCCCCAAGTTGTTCTCCAACGGAGTCTTCCAATAGAGAGAGAAAGTAGAGAGAAGAAGAGAGTTTTGTTTGGAGAATTGTGATTAGGTTAATGAAGGTTGGGTATTTATAGTGGGGTTTTAAGTCACTTAATTAGTCTTACCTTAAGCCCCTAATTACCCCTAAGACACTTAATAAAATAATTAACTAAAATTTAAATCCCTGAAAACACTACAGGCCCTCCACGACGACTCCCCGCCGACGAGCCGTCGTGGGCGTGACGGACAGGCCCCCCTTCGTCCTGCACGTCCGTCGCGTTGGTCAGAGACTGTGCAGGCAGAGTCTTTCTTCCCAGCAGCTAAGGCTGGCACGACGGTGGCCTCGACGCCCCGTCGCGCCTGTGATGCCCCATCATGGCGTCCGTCGTGGCCTACTGTCTCAAGGGTCCTCCTCGAGGGCCCTTAGTCGATCCTCGGGGAGTCGTACCCTAAATTTTCCAACATGAAACCATCCCACACTATGTGTTACACCTATTGTTACAAACTTTTACTAAATTCCGACTCTTTAACTTGGTTAAACTAAAAGGACACTCTAGCCCTCTTATGAACCAACTTACCGGACGTTATGAAAGTTTTGGTTCCAAAACACTTCAATGACTCCATCTACGCCTAATTTGGCCAGGATCAATGGTTTAGACCTTAAGGAGCCTGTTTAAGTCCTACCACATGACTTTGGGATTTCGAAATGTTACAAATTTATACTAGCAACTCATCAAGTACCACTTATATACAAAGGAAAACAATGCACACTTTTAAACACATATCCTTAGGGTAGCATACTTCCATAGGTAATCACTACACATCTCAAGTTCAAATAATAGTATTAGGCTACCAACATATAATGCCATATAGTAATACAACATTCCAAAAGAATTCACTTTAATCATAATAACTTTTAACATGCTTTAACTATATCATGACATACATTATTCGACATAACTTGCTATTTCACATAGATTTCATATGTTGCCATAATTGGCATCACATCATCGAATAAGAGATATTTCATACATAGCAAGGTAAGATAACCAATCATAATCCCCATAGAGTTAACATGTGCAATGATCAAGTAAGGCCCCATAACCCTACTAAATCAAGTAACCCAACAGGAACTACAATTAGCACCATACTCAACTCATCTATAACCTTCATGCATCCATAACTCCATATCTTTAGCACACTAGGCTATTTACATGTTTATAAGCATAGAGATCATCACATAAGGACATTTACATTTATCATCATACTCATACATAATATTAACCTCCTAAGGTCTCCATCGAGGCAAACTAGTGCAAGACATAGGTAGAGTCCCATACCCCTACCTAAGTCTAGTTAACCCTTCAAGTCGCCTTAGTTAGTTTATACATCATCAAATAAGGACAAGTGTCACCTTCACACATACTGATTCAAACCAAAAAACAAAGATAAGCATTTTAAACTCACCTTTTCTCCCTCAAGCATAGAGAAATCTCATCCAAGCAATCACATCTAAAAGACCACCGGACAAGAAAACATAAGAGAGAGATCTTATAGAGTTAAGTTCTACGGCACGATATGAGAATGATGAAGAAGGAAAACTCTATCGTCTGATAGCCTCTCGTACCATTTGATGTGTCGCGACTCACCACCAATGCTACAAGACTATACTAGACGTGGCAATATGAGACTTCTTGGACCTAAGACCACTTTATAAACCTCATGCTCTGATACCACATTTGTCACATCCAGGGGAAACCCCCTAGAAGTAACACGGCGTACTCGACCTCTCGGAGGTCTTATACAAGCCCATAGTTACCATTCATTGCATTAACATAGTAAATTTAGCGGAAAATTTAAAACTTTTCATAGCACATCATATGCTAGAAACTTCCACTGATATATGTATAAAACATAAGCCATAATACATTTATAGACCTTAAGTCTCGTTGCCATCTTAGACTCAATAACTTTTAGAGTACATTAGGGACACGGCCCATAAGACACATTACATAACTATACAATATTTAAAGACTTTACATTAAAGACATAAGTAGGACATCCTTGAACTTTAAGGATTCTTTCATTGAGCTTGGGAAATCATCTATCAAGTTATTCACCATTCAAGACATCCTTTAAGCATCCATAACCTACACTTTGTGTAAAAAGTAAAGAAGAATGGGATTAGCACAAGAATGTACTAAGTATGGCAACCATGCAAAAACATGCATTTAAAAGGGACATTTTCTTTGAAATCATACTTCATGCCATTTTGAGTAAATCATCATAAAACATTTATCAATAGCATTTATATCATTTTTATACTTCATAGAAACACAATTAAAGGCCAAACATCATAGAAAAGCACTTATAGAATTTAAGTCCAAATTGAGGTCACTTTACAGTGAACTCAATTTCCTTTACAGTGAACTCTTTTCTCCTTTATTCATTTACCTTCCAAGTAACCCTTTAGTGATACTTGGTGCAATGCATCACCTTAAGGCCACAAGGAAACGTACATATCATCTCTACAAGACAACACATACCATCATAGAAATATAGTACAACATAGACATAGTTAAGCCAAGACTAAAAGGACATTACAATGAACTCCTAGTCAATATGCACATATACTAATTTACTTCATATTGAACCTTATGAAACATAACTCATGCCCCCAATCTAAGTCTACTAGTGCAATGTAAGTGTAAGGCCCCATAACCTCACACATACTTTGTAAACCTATCATGAGACCACAAGCCTTTACATCCACATCATATATCAACATAGTAAGAGAAGACAACTTCATTTATGTCAAGTAAGACCTTCATCATATAGTCAACAAGATCAACATTATGCATAAAGACTCATATCATGCACATCCTCATAACAAGTAGACAAATACTACAATGTCATACATAAAGAACACATACATAGTGACATACATTAGAACACCTTCTTAGAACTTCCTAAGGAGCTACTTGTGCAATGTCTAGATGGGTTCATTACTTCCACCTATCCTAAGTGACCTCCCTTAAGTCATTCTAGTTAGGGTCCTAGTCATTTACTTCCATTGTCCATTTTACCTTTAGGGAACTATAACCTCAACCGACATAGACCATGTGATGCTAACATGGAATCCGGTGTCATCAAACTTTACACCGATGGAAGGTGGTCTACCGGTCAAGGTAGAACCCATCATAAACATAGCTTTTTATGTTAAATCCACTAGCAAGTATCCTATGGTGGCAACATAGTTCAAGAACTAAGAGGTAGATATCCCTATCCATACCATGTGGTAGTTAGGCCGCTCCTCATGGGAATCCCTTTTATGACATATCCCCTAAGCAAGGGAGTTAACATCACACGGGCAACTTTAGGATGAATCTTTCGTTTTATGGACAAGTCATCATCTCCCATTGTCAAGTTCACTCGGTGCTAAGCTAAGTTCCCTTTATTGAAAAGCCTTTATTACATTTATTTATAAAACATAAGCTTTAGAATATTCCTTCCTCATATGCTTATAGAATATTCAAGCATTTATCTAGTGTAAAGTATTCTTAGGCACACCTTTCAAGGCCTCTCTCATTTACTAGATCATCATCCATGTGTGTGTACATACATGTGATCAAACCTTTCGCATAACACATAATATCACACATGTTTATACTTACATATTCATAACTCATCATGCATATTCATAACATGTTCATATATTCTTTTAACATGTGCATAGAAACCAAACCTAGGAACTATCCTATCAAGGTACACATGTTCAATGCATACACAAGGTCCCATGCCCTTGCCCACACTAGTACACTTATCAAGTCATCCTAGTTGAGGAAACATATCATACTTTCATATACATAAACTTAACATGCATAGTAGTAGACACTAGTGAATATGAGAGCTACCTTTCATTTAGACACAATGACCTATACTACTTGTATCATGCATGTAAGTGAGAGTGTGTGTACATTGGTCAACATGATCACATAATGGATATAAAATCACATTGAGGCAGCCACCCTCTTAGATCATAATACTTCATCAAGCATAGACCACACAACACACAATAACATAGGAGACAAGCCAACTTCATTTTACACTTAAGACTCTTAACTTGTACTATCCATGTATTCACATAGGGGTACATAGGTAAGGGATTGTTATCCATTTTAACACATCAATGGCAGCACCTATACTTTACCCTAACATGGATATACACATGCTCAAACAATAGCCACACAACCTAATTCACAACTAGAATAGGGAAATAGGCATAAGCTTCTCAGAGTGTCATCTTAAACACATATTCATAAGTTCATCAATTTGCCTTCAAGGCCATGGTCAACACATATATAATGACAATAAAGTAAACACCGCCAAAATAAGTGGAACATACCACACAGTTCCATACAAGGCTTCATCAACATTTCTATAAAGAATAGAGAAGTAGAAGCGTAGAGGAAATAGGCATTCTTACCAATTCCTCAACCTTTGATCCTCATTGATCAATATACCTTGTTCATCAATAATTTATATATATGGTAGTAGCTAAATGTACTTTAAACATATAAGAAACCATGTACGAGTCGCTACAACATTATACCATAACATAATACAACACATCACATACTAGGAAAGTAGAAGCACATAGATCATTAGCTAATTTTCCTTGCATTGATTTTAGATCATATTTCTTACGTATTATAAGTCTAAGGCAGTAGCTAAACCTACATTTAACCATATTGAAATCATATTTACATACCTTCAAGATTAAGGTTACAACATAGGCATTTAGACTTATCGATTTGCTAGAGTATAGAAGACTTTACCAATACTATGAACTCTCTAAGGCTTTGATCATAATTCATATTTTATCAACAATACACTCATTAGACAGTATCTAATTAGATAAGAAATCAAGACGAAATCATGCTTCATCTAATCACAATTCAAGATCATCACACACTTAGCTTTCTGACTTCATAGCCTAAAGGAATCTAGATCAATTCATGCAAGCCTTTCTTAATTTGATCATTAATGATTTATAGATACTAAATTCATCCATTATATCACCCTTAAACAGTAGCTACATCAGTTTATACATAATCAAAACTCTAAACAACCGATCTCACAATCGACTTCAAGGAAACATGTAGAAACATAGGCTATTCATGTTCAAATCTTCATATATTTATCATCATGGAATGATCATCATCAATTCACCATCAATTAATGTAAATAACAATAAACACAAATAATTCAATGTAAGAGAATCACCATTTAATCAAGAACAAGCCATAACCACAAAGCCCATGCAAGAGATAAACCAATTTTGGAAGGAACATGGGTTCATCATGCAATTGGAGTGAAATCACGTTCAAATCACTGTATTAACTTCAAGTCATCATGATTTAATCGTTCAAATCCTTTTTAGAAAGTACATATGGCTAGATTGAAGAACAAGGACTTTGATCATATTTTTCTTCTTTGGAATCTTTGAGAATGGCTCTCTAGATGAAAAGATAACTAGAGATGAAGATCACCACACCTTAATATTCATGAAGACCTATAAAACTTGATGATTCATCCATGGAAAACTCAGCTCCAAGCAGTTCTTGAACTTCTCCAACAATGGTGGTCTTAGAGAGAACATTTTTAGAAGGAAAGGTTCAATTTATGTGAGTTGGTTTGGGAATGGGTTAATCACGTTTTAGATGACTTATATACACCTAAAATTAACTAAATAAACCTATTATAGTCAGGTTAGGACGTGGGGTGAATTTCCCATTCACCCCTTAAAAGAAACAGACGCAACTGCCAGTTGACAGGCCACCAACGACGGAGGCAATGACGAGACGTCATGCTGTCGACGGTCCGTGCCTGGCTTTCGTCGCCTGGCGCTTAGCCAAATTCTTGGCTTGTTACCTGACCAAGGCATGTGTCCTTCAAAGAGACCTGCTCGACAGGCCGTTGGTGGACCAACGATCCGTCGTTGGGTCCGTCAATGGACACTGCCCAGGCAGTGTCTAAGGCAGCTTTGGGTCTTTTTTGGGGGGCCTCTTGTGGGGCCCTTTAGAAGTCATACCCGGATGTTTCCAACGCGATTATAAGCCTTAACAAGTTATAGACCTTCCACATAAATTACATTCAAAACAAACACCTACAAGACGTCCAAACAGGCCAAGCCCCACCATGACACACGATGAACGTCTTAAGGGCTATCTTTTGAACGCCTTGGACGTTCTTGGTCGTTTGACCTCAAAACTTCTCAAAACTTCATATACTATCATTTAAAACACAGTATATAAGCACACATGGACACATGCGGCACATAGGCGACTAGTCGTCGAACGTTTTGGTCGTCCCTTGACGTTCGACTCCCAAATCACTTCAAATTTTGCACACTGCCTCTATACCATATAATAAGGCATTTTAGGACCTTATAACCTTAAGACGAACATGTTAGGCTCTAGACACCGTATCTCATTTTTGGGGTCTTACATAAAACATGATTTTGAAAGAAGTCAAAAGTCATTTCGATATCGGATTATGAAGATACCAAGATGCTCGAGAATAAGATTTAAGAGTGAATGTTGGGATACAGCCGAGTTTTCACATTGAGCTCGCCTACATATCCTTAAACTCAGAAATCAGGCTGATTGTAGTTCGACTCGATCGGTCGAAAATGAAATCTATCATGCTAGATAACCTTTGGTTCTGGAAGAGTAACAAATTAAATGAGTATGAAAAGGAGGCTTGTAACCTCTTATCCATGAATGTGGCACGCTTCACACCCATAATTAAGAGCTTACACGGACATAATTTCCAAAACTCTTGGTGCATTGTCACTTAGATTGGAAACTTGCTTCCGGTAGATTGAAAAATCCGGATGCAAAACCAAAACTGATAAAGCTAAAGAAAAACCCACATGTCTTATGAAAAGGGTGTGGTTTGATTGTGGTGGAAGTCGCTCCTCTGCTCGCGTCCTAAGAGTTTGACACTCCTCTTTGGACTACGTCCCGGTTCGCTGCTAAGAAAAAGTTCTACGTTGTGCCGCATCCTTTTTGATGTCATCCGCACCTGTGGTATGTTTTGGAGAATTCATCCTTTCGGATGCTCTCAACAAAGACTGAGATAAAACTCGTCAGCATAAAAATGCAATTGAAATGAGAGGTAGTGTCTTTTACAGTGTCGACACTTAGTTGCTCTCCTTCAATATCTGTCGTCAACTCCATTGAATTTGACGTAAAACAAATAAATCTTATGTCTTATGTTTGCAATATAATCTTCAATGTATTCTTCATTTGACATCAAAATAAATAAAAGTTGATGCGTTGTTGATACTTTCCTGATGTCGTCTTCGATGCTCTTCTTGATGTTTATTTTTATCAAAATAAAATAATGCAGTTGATGCCGGTGGGTAAATATTTCTCTTGAGATGCACGATTTCTTTTCTGGCAGTGCATGATTTCTTGCGGGGCATGAATATCTTCCCGCGATGCGTGATTTCTTGCGGGGCATGAATATCTCCCACGATGCATAATTTCTTGCGGGGCATGAATATCTTCCCGCGATGCATAAATTTCTGCGAGGCATAAATATTGACTCGCGATGCATGAATATTAACTCGCGATGCATGAACTTGTGCGATGCATGAATATTGACTTCGCAATGCATGATCTTCCGCGATGCATGAATATTGACTCGCGATGCATGATATTCCACGATGCATGACTATTGACTCGCGATGCATGATCTTCTGCGATGCATGAATATTGACTCGCGATGCATGAATGACTCGCGATGCATGAATATTAACTCTTGATGTCATCCTTGGTACCAAATGAAGATAATGCTCCAATCGAGCGACATAGTTATCTTCTGGGTGCCTTTTGGATAATCATATCGTATCAACTGACAATAACGACATTTCAGGCAGTGTATCATCTAACTTGACAATACAAATGAAATGACCCCTCCGGTTAGTGCATTGTTCTCGATCGACAATACCAATAAAATGACCCCTCCGGGTAGTAATAATATCATATCTGATGATGCAGATGACGTCCTTTACGGAAACTATAAACTATTTCTTGAGATTTCCGCTTGATTCATCTTTGAATCTAGCTGGACGTTCCTTGGATTTCAATGTTGCTGAGAATCAAAATAACGTAACACTCCCAAGTCTTTGATATGTGCGATATAAAATAATTCCTGCATCTGCAAAAAAATAATAGATTTTGGTGAAGAGATTTCTACCCCCCCTTGACTTCACATATTCGTCAATCGGGGAAATTTGATGATTTCTGAGCAATACTATAAACCTGCATCCACAGAAAAATTGTTGGTTTTAAAATGGACTGATCTGTATCAATTATTCGGTTGTCTGCTCCCTGTCATGCTATGTTCGGTTGATTTTGTGATCTCCCGACTCTTGATAGATAAGACAAAATATGTTTCAAACCAAAACAAATGTAACAGAGATGTAAAATTTTAAGAAAGAATAAATTTTCGAAAAATAGCATTTCGAAAAAGGGTTAATGCCAAGTATCATGCCACGTCAGGCTTAGCGGACTTCTTTGAATCTGATGCTTGGAGGTATATCTGATTATTCGCTGGATAGTATTCAGAGTCGCTCTAAATTGTCGACGAAAACCAAGTTAAAATTTTGAGGCCATCCTCAAAATTTATGTCCCAGTTACGAGTTTTAGTTTATCTTTAACTGTCGGAAATTAAATCATGGAATTTTTGAGATCCTTTCGAAAATTCTGTCCCAGTTGCAAATTTTGAAGTATCTTCAGCCTTGACTTGCTGAGGAAAATTTTCTTCTTGAGAATTTTCGAGACCCTCTCAAAAATACTGTCCCAGTTTCTATTGTAAAGAGGAATAGAAATCTTATGGGAGATATGATCGAACCCTTGTGGCGCCTACGTATCCCGTTGAGGCAGGAATCAGGTCAAACTTAGTTCCCCCTCAAGGTTACCAACAATAAGAAAATTACAAAGACACCGACTGAGGCCGACATAGGCCGCCTACGTATCTCATTCTTGAAAATTCAGGTTGAACGTAGTTCAAAGCACAAAGAGAATATCGAAAGTATATAAAGGGGTGACCGAAGCTGACATAGGTCGCCTACGTATCTCATTCTTGAGAATTCACGTCAGACGTAGTTTATTACAAAGGGGATAAAATTTAAAACAAAACTAATACAAGAAAATGGAACGGTTACAAGAAAATGAAAGAAAAACAGACTAACCTTCATACGTAGTATCTCTTGACATCATCTGAGTTGATCGGTTTCGGCCATGCGGTGTCATCCATCTCCGACAGGACCAAAGCACCTCCAGATAATACCTTGCAAACCATGTAGGGTCCTTGCCAATTTGGTGCGAATTTTCCTTTGTACTCATCTTGATGATGAAAAATGCGCTTAAGGACCAATTGACCGATTTTCAAAAATTCTAGCTCTGACTCTCTTGTGGAAAGCACGAATCATTCTCTGTCGATACAACTGACCATGACAGACAGCGACCATTCTCTTTTCATCAATCAAGGTTAACTGATCAATCCGCTTGCTGACCCATTCAGCATTACTTAATTCAGCTTCTTGGATGATTCTCAAAGACGGTATCTCAACTTCAGCAGGTATGACTACTTCTGTTCCATACACTAGCAAATATGGAGTGGCTCCAATCGACGTTCTGACAGTCGTTCGATAACCCACAAAAGCATATGGCAACATCTCATGCCAACCTCGGTGATTGTCAATCATTTTCCTCACGATCTTCTTGATATTCTTATTGGCGGCCTCTACAGCTCCATTCATTTGCGGACGATAAGCGGTTGAGTTTTGATGAGTAATCTTAAATTGCTCACATATATCTCTCATCAAGTGACTGTTGAGATTTGCACCATTATCAGTAATGATAGATTCTGGTACTCCAAACCTGCATATCAAATTGTTGCGAACAAAATCAGCCACAACTTTCTTGGTTACCGACTTGCACGAAGTTGCTTCCACCCACTTGATGAAGTAATCAATAGCAATCAAAATAAATATGTGTCCATTAGAAGCAGATGGCTCTATCGAACCGATGACATCCATGCCCCAAGCTACAAACGGCGAAGGTGAACTCATAGCATTGAGTTTGTGAGGCAGCACTCGGATCAAATCACCGTGCACTTAACATTTATGACATTTTTGCACGAACTTGCAACAATCATTCTCCATAGTCATCCAGAAATAACCGACTCGAAGGATCTTTCGCGCCAAAGTGAGCCCATTCATATGCGTTCCACAAACTCCAGCATGTATCTGTTCATTAATCTTTGCAGCTTCAGCAACATCCACACATCTGAGAAGACCCAAATCTGGGGTCCTCCTATAAAGGGTTTCTCCACTTAGAAAGAAATTGAGAGCCACACGGCGTATCGACTTCTTTTGGTTGGATGTAGCATCTTCAGGATAATTTCCGGACTCCAAATATTTTTTTATATTAAAATACCATGGCAAACCGTCCTGTTCTGCTTCAACATGGGAACAATGAACTGGATGTTTGTTCAGCTCTATATCCAGAGGATCAATGTAATCAGTATCTGGATGTTTAATCATCGAAGCGATGGTGGCAAGAGCATCGGCTAACTCATTTTGTATTCTGGGAGTATGTCTGAACTCGATCTAAAAAAATCTTTTGCACAACTTCTGTACATATTGTAAGTAAGGTATAATCTTCGGGTTCTTCACGGCCCACTCTCCTTGAACCTAATGAATCAACAGATCTGAGTCTCCAATAACTAATAGCTCGTGGACATTCATGTCAATGGCCATTTTCAAACCAAAAATACAAGCTTCATACTCAGCCATGTTGTTCGTACAATTAAATCGGAGTTTAGCTGCCATGGGATAGTGCTGACCAAATTCTGACACTAAGACTGCTCCGACACCTTTTCCTTGGTGATTTGCTGCTCCGTCAAAGAATAATCTACAGCCACGATACATTTCAGAAATATCTTCACCCACAAATGATATTTCTTCATCGTGAAAATAAGTCTTGAGCGGTCCATATTCTTCATCAACGGATTTTCTGCAAGATGATCAGCCAAGGCCTGTGCCTTTATTGTCTTCTGAGTCACATACACAATGTCAAATTCACTCAACAACATTTGCCATTTAGCTAACATTCTGGTCGGCATCGCCTTCTGGAAAATATACTTCAGCGGGTCCATTCTGGAGATGAGATATGTAGTATAAGAAGATAAATAATGCCTCAACTTCTGAGCAAGCCAAGTCAAAGCACAACACGTTCTCTCCAACAAAGTGTAATGAGACTCGTATGGAGTAAACTTCTTGCTTATGTAATAGATAGCCCTTTTCTTCTTTCCCGTCTCATCTTGTTGACCAAGCACGCATCCGAACGCACTATCTGAGATGGACAAATACAGCAACAATGGACTCCCTTCTCGCGGAGGAACCAATACCGGTGGATTTGACAAATAGTTATTGATAGTGTCGAAAGCAGTCTAACACTCTTCAGTCCACTTTGTCGGAGCGTCTTTCTTCAACATCTTGAAGATAGGCTCACACACCACGGTTGATTGAGCTATGAATCGACTGATGTAGTTCAACCTCCCTAAGAAACTCATCACCTCTTTTCTCGTCTTCGGCGGAGGTAACTCTTGGATTGCTTTAATCTTGGAAGGATCGAGCTCAATACCCCTTCTGCTGACTATAAATCCCAACAACTTGACGGCTGGAACTCCAAAAGCGCATTTGGAGGGATTTAACTTCAAGTTGTAACGACGCAAACGATCAAAGAACTTCCTTAGATGTGTTAAGTGGTCCGAACTCTCGCGGGACTTGATTATGACGTCATCTACGTACACCTCGATTTCTTTATGAATCATATCATGAAATATGGTCGTCATACCCCTCATATAAGTAGCTCCAGTATTCTTGAGGCCAAACGGCATCACCCTGTAATGATATACACCCCAAGGTGTAATAAAAGCCATTTTTTCTGCATCTTCCTCGTCCATCAAAATCTGATGATAACCAGCGTAACAATCAACAAAGGACTGCATTTCATCCTTAGCACAGTTATCGATCAGAATATGAATGTTTGACAACGGAAAATTATCCTTTGGGTTGTATTTGTTGAGATCTCTGTAGTCGACTCAAATTCTGATCTTCCCGTCTTTTTTGGCGACCGAAACAACATTGGCCAACCAAGTCGAATATTGTGTCACTTCCACCAATCGAGACTCTATCTGCTTGGTGATCTCTTCTTTAATCTTTAAACTCAACTCAGGCTTGAATTTCTGAGTTTTCTGCTTCACCGGACTGAACCCTGGATTAATCGGCAATTTGTGAGACACAACATTGGAACTCAGACCTAGCATGTTGCTGACTTCCCAGACGAACACATCAATGTATTCAGTGAGTAAATGTATTAAATCCTTTCTCTGAGCTTCATTCAAGTGAACGCTGATTTTGGCCTCTTTGACACACTCTTGGTCTCCCAGATTTACAATTTCAATTTTCCTCTAGATTCGGTTTATGCTGATTTTCAAATTGCAGAAATTCTTCAGCAACATATTCCGGTACCTCACTTTCTTCTTCGTAATCATCAACATCATCATCACATGCCTCACTTTGTTCGTTCAGCTCGTGACATGACATGACATTGGCAGGTTTAAAACTTATATTACTGAAATCATAAATAGACAAAGTTAGACAAGTAAAATATAACAAATAAGTAAATAGACAAATTTCAATAAAAGAGGCTTTCAATTAAATTGGAATTAATGCAAACTTTGGCTATGGCAAAGGGCCATGTTGCCTTTTTCAAACATCACGGGGGAATTTAAAAATTCAAGCAATTAAGAAAAAATACAAAAATGGTGGGTCTCAAGCCTCTTCCGGACTACCACAGATTTAAATATGCATAAATGATGCCCTTCTACCAAGGAGTTCAGGGAATCAGAATCGGCGTGGAGGTCCAATTCTGCAGCATCTCCCCAGGCTTAGCATCGCGGAATCTTGCTAGTTCGACCTCTTTCTCAATAATAGCATCTATCTCTTTGAAAAGGCCAGAGATTCCTTACCCAAGGTCGTCATGCTTGGCATACTCTCGGACCGGGAATGATTGATACAGATGAGGGATCGGCTTAGCTAATGCTTGATCAATCTTCTTATTCGCCTTCATATCCTCATCTGTGGGGACGTACCCCAAACCATATCTAGCTCCTTTGACGGGGATCGGAATAGGCTCAATAATTCCTTGGGAATTTCTTCCCAATCTGAAACCTGGTTCAAAACCATTCTGCAGCATCACAGTGGCTATCATCTTGTACACGGCAGGCATGGGAGGCTGTGGGGCCAAATCCTCACCGGTGGCATTTACCAGCTCCATTGTATAGAAATCGGTACCTCGAGACACTTCATCGATAATCGGCGCCTGTCTGCCAGAGTGACTCACTTCACCATTAATAACCAGCTCTTCGTTCTTCCAAACGGGTTTCATCATCTGATGAAGGGTAGAAGGCACAGCTCCAGCCATATGAATGAAAGGCCTTCCCAGCAGAAGCTTATAGCTGGTGTCAATGTCCAAGACTTGGAACTGTGCGCTGAATTCTGTCGGACCCATTTGGATGACCAAATTCACCGCTCCCAGCGTATCTCTCTGCACCCCATCAAAAGCTCTCACGTTGACTTGGTTTTGCTCCAGTTTCCCCAAATCAAACCGTAACTGCCTCATTGATGATAGCGGGCAAATATTCAGACCAGATCCGTCGTCTATCAAAACACGATTTATGACCTTCTCGCGACATACAACAGTGATGTGCAACGCCTTATTATGTGACTTTCCTTCAAAATCCAACTCGTCGTCGCAAAAGCTAATTCGATGTCCTCGGATGACTTGGTTGATCATAGCGGCCACATTATCGCTACTTGTGCCCACGGGCACATATGTATCATCAAGAACCTTCATCAAGGCTTGCCTGTGCAACTGTGAGCTCATCAACAGGGCCCACACGGAAATCTAGGCCGGAGTCTTCTCCAAATGCTTCACAATAGAATAATCCGTTGGCTGCATCTTTCTCCAGAATTCCTCCGCTTCGCCCTCGCTTATCGGACTTTTACCCTGATCCTTCTTCTGTCCTCCAAGAGCCAACTCTTCAGGAGTATAACACCTCCCAGAACGGGTCATACCCTGAGCGGCAGCGGTTTCAATCACGAATTTTGGCCTGACAAGAGTTTTTGATGGCACCAAGGCAACAGCCTTTGCGGGTGTCAAGATAACAAACTCTTTCTTCTCTTTGATACTCAACGAAGCCACAGACCTTTCCAACTCGTCATGAACGACTGGAGTTATCACTTTTGTCACGCATCAATCATCATCTGTCTCTATCATATTAACATTGTCGCCTCCATGATTCGGCAAAGGGTTGGTGTTGACAATAGGTGCAGCTGGTTGGAGAGAGACCACCTCTTGGTCAATTAGATCCTGGATTTTGTGCTTGAGGTTGATACAGTCTTCAGTATCATGCCCGACACTGTTGGAATGATAAGCACATCTTTGATCAGGCCTATAGAACTTAGAACTGGTATCCACCGATTTGGACCCCACTGGGTGGATATATTCGGTCGCAGACAGTCGCTCGTACAGCTTTGTTCGGCTTTCAGCGAGCGCAGTAAAATTTCTCGAAGGCTTTTTCTCGAATCTAAGTCGAGATGGATCATAACTGCCTTGTGGAGGAGGCATCTGTTGATAATTTTTGTTGTTGGGACGGGGATCTTGATTTCTGGGATATGGATTTGTTTGGTAGTTTGGCAATGGAGCTTGGTAATTTGGAGGGGAATTTTGGTATAGTGGAGCTTGAACTTGATAAACAGGAGGGGGTGCTCTATAGCTTGACTGCACGTTAGCACAGTTGGGAGCAACACCTTGATAATAAGGAGACGGAATTTGGTAAAGTGGAGGATGACTTTGGTAAGTGGGAGATGAATTTTGGTAAATTGGAGGTGGATTTTGGTAGACTGGAGGAGGATTTTGGTATACTGGAGGAGGATTATTTTTTTGACTAGCTTGGTAGGAGTTTTGAGAAAATCGAGAACGACCTTGGAATGATGACGATCTTCTAGGGTTTTTCTTCCCTTTATATGAGACAGCAGCAACGTCCTCTCTCTTCTTCTTCAACAACCCTGAAGATCCGGGCGACGCGGCTACACGGGCTATCTTTCCTGTTTTTAAACCATCTTCGATAGTCTCACCAATCTTGACTATCTCGGCAAATTTTGCTCCAACGAGCAACATAATTCTGTCATAATACTCGGGCTCTTGCACCCGCACGAACACTTCGACAATTTCCTTTTCAGACATAGGCTGTCTTACCCTTGTAGCTTCTTTTCTCCACCTATAGGCAAACTCTCTATAGCTCTCGGTGGATTTCTGCTTCATCTTCTCCAAAGAATATTGATCGGGAACAATTTCTACGTTGTAAGCAAATCGATCAATGAAATCTTTGGCCAGGGAATTCCAGCTGGGCCGTTGTCTGGTTTCGTGGGAGGTAAACCATTCCAAAGCCTCCCCGCACAGGCTTCGGCTGAAGAGCCGCATCAATAGAGCTTCATCCCTACCAACTCCAACAAGCTGGTCGCAGTAGGCTCTCAGATGAGCCATAGGGTTCCCCACTCCTCCGAAAGTATCAAATTTCGGAATCTTGAACCCTTCTGGGAGGTCCAGATTTGGATGAATACACAAATCTTCATAATTAAGACCGGCGGCATCAGGTACGCATTGGACCTCTTTCATGACTTTCTTGATCTCTTCTTTTATATCCATTTTTGCCTCTTCCTTTGCTCTCCATTCTCTTTCATTTTCCTCGTAATGGTCCAACTCAGAACCGTGCATGACGTGCTTAGTAGGGACGGGAATCTGGAAAGTGGCTCTTTTAGGTATGGGTGGAGCTATGGAAGGACTCTGGGCGTTTTGAGCGGTTTGATAATTCTGCGGATAAGTCTGAGAATTAGTATTCTGATTTAAATGGTGGTGGGATATTTGGGGATTAAAAGTGTTCTGATTTGGATTTTGGGTTTGGTTTTGGGGAGGTGGAGTGGTTTGGGCATTTTGTGGATGAGGTGGCATTTGAGAATGGTTATTGTGAGGAGGTGGTGGGGTTTGGTAGGAAGTTGCAGCGTATTGGGGGTTTTGAGCGGTTAGGTCTATAGTGGAGGGATTCTGAGCAGGTGGCACGTTCTGGGTCGGATCCATACTTGACGAAGGGAAATAGATAGGAGGCCTTCCATCTGCAGCATTAACATTATACCCTGGGGGAGGCAAATCTTGTCTTCTCTGCATCTCTACCCTCATTTCCGCAATCTGTTGCATCAATTGCAGAATCAACTCATTCTGATCCGCTACGGTGGGTTGAGCCACCACAACGTCGGTGAGACTTACTTCTTCGTTACTATCTCCCATAACTGTCTTTCCTCTGTCTGAGTTTTGTCTAGGAAAGGAATCTGCGGGATCTTTTGATCTGGTAAAATAGGAATGATCTGTCAGCTTAATCAACACAAATCAGTTTCAAAGTACCTGAGGAGGAAAATAAATCAAAGGCAGATTTGTCATTTTGGATTCAGAATATAAAACGCATAATATCATATATAAAGCAGATAAACACACAAGTTGCTATGTTTGAGGAATATCTTCAACCCACGAATAAGGACGGAAATAAATTTTTTAACAAGCAGGAGTTTGCTTGTTTTTTAGTTTGACACTATCTGAGGAAGGATAAATCACGTTGAGCTATGGTCTTCTTGCAGTTGTTCATCGATGTCCGTTGATCTGGTCTTCTCATTTCCTTGTAATATAAAGGGGGGGGAATGAAAAATTTTAAGGATAGGGGCCGGGCCTTGAAAGGCTGCCTACGTATCTCACAAGGAGAATTCAGGCCCAACGTAGTCCGAGTACAAAGGGAAATATTTTCATTCATTCATTACGATTTCAAGGAAATTGAAAGTCAACAACAGAGCTTTAAAGATAAAATGATGACTACATCTTAGTCATTCTTCTTCTCTACGTCATCTCAACCACGGGGGACAATCTCGACTTGAATCTTTCCCATGTCGATGAGGGATTCGAGGTCGTGGAGGAAGTCAAGACACTTTTCAATGTTGTGGTCTATGGCGTTGTGATAGGGACAACGCTTCCGGACTTCGTACTGAAAAGAATATTGCATGTCCATGCCCCTGTAGAAATGGGTGAAGACGCCATTCTGAACTAATTCTGAGTAGATTTCCATCATCGTTTTCTTGAAAGGCGTGAACGAGCAATGAAAGAATCTGGTCTTCTCTGTGACTGGTATGTCAAGCCGTGGTTCATCACATACAAGGAGGACGCCGTCACCCCAAGTGTTCAGAATACTGTCGATACTGAACAAACGACGGACTGCGTTCTTGAATTCTATGTATTCTTCTATCGTATGCCCCTTTTAGTTGGGATGACACTCACACGTCTTGCGGAGATCCCCTGATCCTTCTTGGTATGACGCTCTTTCGATGGGTCCCAGCATATGCCTAGATCGATAGTGTTCGAAAATGAGTGTGCACGAAATGACCTCTATCCTTTTTCGACATTCGTGTGGATATGATTCGAGAGCAATTTTCTTATCTCCTTTTGCCAGACGTCCTTCGAAAAAAGGTTTGCGGGCAAGTGTTTCCTCATAACTCTCTTCATTGATTTCCTCTCCGGGGCTCCCAGGAGGAAACAATAAGTGATACAGACACTTTTCGCGTTGATTTTGTATGTCGATCCTCTCTTCTTCACTTGGCTCAGCTTGGATACTCTTTCCTTTGTCCATAACGGTGATTTTTCCTTTCTTGAGACAGTAGAGTAGTGTTTAGAATTTGGACATGGGATTTGTCTTTTGGATGAGAAACTTAAGACTCGTAAAATTTAGTCGGACATTTTGTAATAGTGACTCCTGTGTATATTTTGGAAATTTCTGGAAAGGAGTGGATTTTCGATATCCTCATTCATAGCAACATAACACATAAGCAGTTAATAGCACATATATCGCGTCATAAAACATATGAGGGACCCTTTTGTGCCAAGGGTAGGCCTAGCGCATTTGAATGATGTACGCGTGAGTTTGAACCATAAAATCAAACCCCACAAACAAATTTCACAAATGAAATATTTAGTGTTCACAAGGGGAAATAAAGCAAAAATATAAAAGGATAGACCCACGCAGGGGCCATTTAAATGTACTGAAATGAAATAAAGCAGGCCCACGCAGGGGCTAAAATGACAAAATACAGGTAGAAGAACCCGCACAGGGCCGAAGTCCACTATGTCGTCCCAGATGGCCCTGCTCCGTCGTTGTTTTCTTGGGTCTTGTACTGCTGAAACATGCAACGTAGTATCAGCATGAAACCTTCACCCAAGCGTCCTTTTTCCTCCCAGCTCTCGTACTGCATTCTTTCAACCTTCTCTTTGACCCACAAATCAAAATCATCATAAACGCGCCTTAGTCTTTCCACTTCTTGAGTTTTCTTTTCAAGAGCATCTTGGTTTTCAATAAATTTGGCGTACATTTCTTGGGCTTCGCTTTTTACCTCTCGTAGCTCGACCACTGCTTTGGCTTCCTTGTCTGTTACGTTGCGAAAGCTGCGTGGAATTGGGGAGGAGATACTTCGTCTGTTGTCTTTCAGCCATTCTTTGTAACTCTCATCATATCCAGCGTTGAATCGGTCTGGGGCCATGATGTCTTTATCCATCCGCTTTGCACCTTTCCATTCTCTCAACATTTCTGTCGCTTCGTGCACCCTATCGTCTCCTATATCGTATAGATAAGCGCCATAGTATGCCTCTTCAGGTATAGTTTGTCTCCTCCCAAATTGTCGCAAGACTAGAAAGGGTGCATAAGGGCTAATTCCCCGAATACCTGGTAAAGGAAGCACAAGCTGTCTGCGGCTCTCCACGACGACTTCTTTAGAGATGAAGCGATCGAGCATCCATTGGAGATCTTCTTCTCTCGATTCGGAAAAAATCTGAGCCCATCTCCCCCTAGTTCTCCGATTATCCATATTTGCCAAGTACAGCATATCATTTAAATCTTTGAGAGATATTTGCCCAGTACAGGATATCATTTAAATCTTTGAGAGTGTTCTTGTTGTGTAGAGTATGCAACTTCTGAGTCCCAGCACCCTTTGCCAAGTGGCTCAGAATCCACCACTGAAGGAGTAGGTTGCACCCTTGGAAGTATCGATGCCCCTCTTTGCACTTTCTTAGAGCTCGATAGATGTCGGACAATATGACCGAAGCAACAGGATAGTACTTCACTTGCCCTTGGTTTTCGTACCCTTTGAATAGAGTGTGCGCGAGTGTTATAACTCGGATATTGATGCTCAGACTTGGGCCATGCGGGAAGACCATCGTTCCCAACAACGCTATGGCAAATGCTAGAGGACGAATTTCATTCCACTCTCTGTAGGAAACCTTGAACTCTCGGTTGTAAGTGGCGTAGAAGCTCGCCTGTCCAAATCTGATATAAAGGTCTCTGAATGATATGTGGGATTCTTGGCACCAGTAGGCAAAAATTTTTCCCCAACCCGAGCCAGTCCGCAATATCTTCTACGAAAGGCTTATTAGGGATGAAAATATCTTCTTGCTTTCTTGCCTTTCTTTCTATCCAGTACCTACTGTGTCTATGTAGTCTCTGATCTCCTCCAAAGTCGGGGTAATCTCTACGATTTCAAATCAGAACACCATTTGTTGATTATCCCAATACCCCGTGAGAACCTCAACCAGTTCTGGCCAACCGTTCATGTTGATCAACTCTGTCAGAGCACCCACGTATTTGTTGAGGGTTCTTCTATGATCCCCGTCGAGATTGTCATACCACATTTTGAGTTGGGGCGGCGCCGCTATGATCATATCGAACCTTGGCAAACGATCCATATCTGCAAAACAGAAACTAGTTAGGTTTACCCACCCCAAATTGATTTTCACACGTACATCATTCATATGTCAAATAAAGTGATGTGTCGTGAGGTCGAAGACCTTGGACACAGTTTTGGCGATTTTCTACTAAATGAACTTAATACACCTTGGGTATTAAGCCGTCTTAGGCTGATGCTTAATTTTGATTTTGGTTTCGCTCTATCTTAGGCTTACTAGAATAGACTTCAAATTGACAGTTACCCGAGTCGGACAGACAACGGGGTGAAGCTACCAAATGACGTCGGATGACCGCATTCCAACTATTCGTTTGATAATTCCAAATGAAATTTTTGTGTATTTCTGAAAAAAGCCGTGAAAAGTCACGTAACTTCCGTTTTTCTAATGCAAACTATTTGCCATTTGGCGAAAATATGCCATGAAAATGCAACAATATTTCAAAATAACAAAAGAAAGCAAGTAAGCAAGTTATTACACATAACCAAGTAAATTAGTTTTAAGGTTAGAATCCTCCTAGTCCCCAACAGAGTCGCCATTTCTGTTTTATCAAAATAGTATTTTTTTTCGTAAATTTTTGACTTATTAAGAGTCGCCACTTAATTTTCGAGAAAAATCAAGAAAACTTTTATTTTCAAAAGACTTAAACAGAAAAATCATTTTGAAAACTTTATAGGGTTTGGGGATTCAAATTTATATTTTAGAAAGTTGTTAGGCACCTAAAAATATCCGCTTAAATACGACTATCCGATAACTAACTCAGTTGGCTAAAAGATAACTTGATTAATTTTGAAAGCTAGTGAAGTTGTTTGCAAAATGAAGTATCTAATTTATTATCTAAGTAAGAATTGGTTCGCAAGTTATTTATCCTTTTAGAATCCGTTTTTAAAGTCGACAAAACGTTCACAGCGTTTGCAGGGGAATTGGATTCTTTTAATTTTAAAACTAGCGACAAATAAAAGCAGATAAGTAAAAATAAGAGAGAGAGAGAGAGAGGGAGAGAGAGGGAGAGATGGGTTGGACCCAAACCCGATTTTTGTCCGCCTGGACCGGTGTTTGGGCCCATTTTCGTTTTGGGCCTTTAAGCCCACTTTTTTGTACCTGTCCTAGGCTAGACATACAATAATAAAAGAAAGACAAGGGCTTAGGCCCAAAATAAATACAATACGACAATTAAAATAAATGTGGGCTTTTGCGACCCAAAACTTCAACTCTTCCATTGTCTTCATATCCCTTGAATTTTGGAGACCTATTAGTCAATTTTGGTTGAGTGAATCGATGCCGAAGTTGATCCTCTTTGGCTCAAGATGAGATGCACAACAGATATAGCAAAGAACCCGATGGGTTCACTCCAGGTTCATGCCAAACAAAACAAAAGAGAAAATAATCAATACATGTTAAACAAAAGAACTAGTACATGTTAAAAAGAGGACTAATTCATTCACAATCAATAATCAAAATGGGATAGATGATACGAACGCAAAGAAATCTTAACACTAAGATAGTAGAGAACAAGCAAAGAGATAAAAAATAAAAGAAAAAGTGAACTGCTTTAGAAAAGGCTAAAATCAAAAAAAAAAATTACTTTGAAAGTTTAAACAAGGAGGCCAATAGGACAAAAGAACATCATAAAGAGCTTAACATAAATTTTATACAAAACAGACATGCATTCAAAGAAAATCATCTACACATATTTTAGCAAAGCGAATCAAAGACAGATAACCGAGTAGACTACCGGTGGTATGCAATTAACAGAAAGAGAGTTGCTGCTCTCATTGACAGCAAACAAACACATTAGTTTAAACTTAAAATCTCTGCACAATGGTGTATCAGTAAAAATTTTAAAGAACAAAAGGAGGATCGCACGAATTGAGTGAAAAAATATAAATAAATAAAGGGACGGAGTCACATGTCACTCATGAATCTGACTAAATGAAGAGAAGTAATGAAAACAAGAAACACGCTATTAAGATATCACAACATTAAAGCACTGCCAAAAATCTATAAGAAAAGCGAACCTAGACAAGGCTAATCTCTCCGTAAACTTTTTAAGGGCAAGAGAAGAGTATGAAACACACACAATCCACTATACATTAAGGTTTGCAAAAAAAATAAACATGCGAATTATTTTAAGAACAAAGCGGAGAAAACATTCTAAGCGTACACACAAAAATAAAAATAAAATCCTAGGGGTGAAGTCAGCCTATTTCTTTAACTTAGCTCGAGAAGAAGAAGAAGCAAAAACACATACTTATATGTCAGATCATGGAAGTCGAAATCAGCCATGTGAGAGGATTTCAAACTTCACTACTGAGCCACTACTTACACAAGTAACTAATTGAGATAGCAGGGAAATAGAAAGATAGGAACAGCAAGAAAGCAAAAACCCATGGTTGAAAGAGAAAACATCAAATATTCGACGAGAACGGAAACACACGACCTGATGACTAGCAAACAGATTTACTCACTGATTTGCAGCTAACAAATGAGTAAAAATAAATAAAAAGTAAAATAAAAGGGTAACACCAACAGCTCACGAAATCAAGAATCAAACGAGCAACGTTCAGAATAAAATGGGTTTGAAACGAAATGGACATTACCTTTTGAAGTGCAGCGAGACCGGACAGCACAAGCAGAGGTGAAAGCTTCTCCCACCGACAAAACACAACTCGAGGAACCCATTTCTTTCTCTCGAATGCTTTCTCAGTCCCAATATTCCCACTCAACTTTCTGTTCTAAAAGAAAGACTTTGGACTCAAGAGAATACTGCTATCAAAATTTTTACCTTCTCCCAAAAACCTCTTAAAAAAACCTTCTCAAAATGGAGAATAAGAAGCTTAAATAGGAGAAAATTAGGGTTCCGAAAAAGGGATCAAGGCTGGCCAAATCAATCTCAGGCCCACAAAAATCAAAATTCGAAAATCCCTTCACCAATTTAAGGAAACAAAATTTCTGAGATTTTCGGCCCTTTTCCGAAAAGGGAAGGGTGATGGACGCTTGAGATTGGTCGATCGTACCCGGACCCTTGACGTGTCGCGCATCCGCTTCGGGAAGGACGATTTCGCGTGCTTCCTCCAGCTTGTTGAAGCCGTACGAGCAAGAGAGACGTTGGATGAGGACAAAGGAACTTGGAGCATCGATGGTCCACGCGCTATCTCACGATGCTACTGTTCTCGCGTTCTACCGCTTGAAGTCGAGACGCGCCTGTGTTGTCGCTCCTATTGTTATCGCGCATTGCGCGTTGCGGGCTGCTAAGCGGAGGGAACGGGGTCGTTGGGATGGGATTTTCTGCAAAGTGCGTTGGGCACTTTTCTCTTCTTCTTTTTTTACTTTTGGAGGAAAGAAGAATGGGGTTGGGTCGGGTAGAAAATTGGGCTTGGAGCGGCTGAAAAAAGGGATTGGGTTAAGGGAATAACAGAGGCAGGTTGGGTCAAAAAAAAAAAATTGGACAGTTGGCGCTTGGATGGTCTGCTGTTTTGGGTCTCTTTAAAATGGGCTGGTTTCGAAATGAAAGGCCCAAAAATTGGCCTGTTGAATTGGGTTGGACTCAAAGATGGTCAGCTGAATTTGGGAGGGGAATTGGGCTGATGAATTAATTAATTGGGCCTGGGGGTTGGGAGTTAAGAAGTTAGCCAAATAATTTAATTTGGAGAAATTGAGTAGGATTTAAATAAGACAAATTAAAAAATTAGTTAAGGAGCTTCTTAATCTTAACGAAATAAAATAACCGACGTGGTCATAGTTAAAAAAAACTAATTTATTACATACTTAAGCTAGTTGGTAAAATATTTAAAATAAAATCTCTTTGAGAGGATTTTTGGAATGTTTACAAAATAAATCGATTAAGTACGCAATTATATAAGACATATAGTACTAAAATATTAAAGGTGACAAAACTTATTAAAAACAATTAAAAACAATTAGTCAACTTTATATTCTTCTTATAATTTTATAAAACCAATTATTTTAGATCGTTTGAAATTGAAGAAGCTCGAGAATTAATTATTATCGGGAGGGGCAAAATTGGGTGTCAACAAATATGACCTTAAGAAACTGATGTGATATCTTTTGGTCTTTCTTTATTAGTTGATAGTAGGGGTGTCAAAAATGAACCCAAACATATATAACCAGCTCAACCCGCCCAGAATTTTAATGGTTGGGCTCAAGATAATTTTGAATTGGGTTCAATCTCAACTCATTCAAGCTTAACCCATTTGAGGAGAACTCTCAATTGAGCCCAATTCAATCTCCAATTTCAATCCGTTTTAAATTTTTTATTTAGGTATGTTTCTATATTTAAAGATATAAATTATTATCTATTTAACATCTTTTCGGATTTATCTATCCATTTGTTACTTTTTTAACAAAAAATTCTTGAGCGAAAATTCAAATTGTGATTATAAAAGTTAATTATCAATATGTTAAGTTATTGAAATTAATCGGGTCAAATTGAGCAAGTCAAGACCCAACCCGTTTTTTAGCCCATTTGAGCCCAAAGTAAACTTGGGCGGGTCAAGACCCAACCCGATTTTTACTCAACCCATTATAATATTTTCAATTTCAACCCAACCCGCCCATTTGACACCCCTACTTGATAGGGTAAAATCAGTTGATACATTAACATAATGGACTTTGAGGCAAATGTATTACAATCAAACTATTTAATGGGAAAAGTTACCAATTGCAAATGTTTTTTAATCAATTACTTTTGATTCATACCTAAAAGTTGAAAGCGGAAAAATAAACAAAAGTTTTCCTCTGATTTATGAGTTCTTTCACCTTTAAGGACACCCATTTAAGTGCTGAATATGATAAACTGCAAAGAAAATAACTAAGCTTGACCAATCTTATCATCCTACACTGGAGCAGGAATGTTCAGATTCATCGTAGTCATATTAATTTCTTATATTGATTCTGCTGAAGCAACATCCAAAATTACTACCAACACAACTCTATAGATCTGTATCAATAACATTGAAAATTGTACTACACTACTGCGCTCTATTCACTGATAAATAAACATGTGTACTACATCTGTCCTGCTTCCTCCTATTTTCAATTATTTTTCTTTAGTTCTTTGGTCATTTTTATATTTTCCGTCATTCTCCCCATTTTCACTCTTGGCGGACCAGGAGAAGAAGAGACCTACAAATGGAGGTGTTACATTTTAGGAGAGGGAGAACAAATTGATGGAAAATTAGAGTTGAGTGATTTGACTCCCGAGCTGGTGCTTCAAGGCATATGTTTAATAGCATAAGCTATGTCCAAAACATAAGTCGAGTGTCAAGTTATAACTCAAGGCATAAGTGGTACAAATAATGTTGTATGCCATAAGTTTATAACAATTTATGTGTCAAGGCATATGCTCGATTATATTCTAAGTTAATTATTTGAGTTTCAATGAATATTATTTTGTTTTAAGCTTTGTATGCTTAAGTTAGTCTTCCGCTTGTAGTCAACCTGAGGACTCGCTTGGGGACCAACAATGGTTCTCAAGTTCCGACCACATCCAGGGTGTAACAGCGAGGGCGAGACCATGCAGTCCAATATATGCTAATTTTATGATTTACCTCAATAAAATGTGTACAATAACGGGGGAGGCTGCGTTTGAACCACAACAGAGAAATGACATCACCGACACATAATCCTTGCTCCACTATAGATGACATGGGTACCAGCGTAGCGTGGCTGTTCACCTATAAATAAGAAATGGAAGAATCAGCACTGGATTTGACTCTTATTCAGACACCGAAAGAAGCAAAACGACCCAATGATAATTAGTCAATGTCAGTCCATACCTCTATCATCAGATATGGTGGAAATAATGTGTTGGGGCCCGAACTTTTCCACTCTTAATTGTTGTATTAAGATCCTCAGGAATTTGTGGAGGCGTTGTTTCCTTTACATGAGTTGTTTTGCCTTCTGAGACCTGTCAAAATGGCCAGGTAAACCTATTGAAACTATTACCAAGTGGAAGAATTATTATTATTAAGTGTGCTCAGTATCAAGAGACTTACCAGCTTTTCAAATGCTTCTTTGATTGCTCCTTCAAAAGCTTCATACGAAGTGGGGACCCTAGCTCCAACATATCTGAGTGATTGATTCTTAGCTTGTGCAGACTCCATTTCACCACCACTCTTTGCACCCTATAAAGAAAGTCTCGAGCAAAGTTAGATTTAAGCGGAAAACTGTTTCACCAGACCAGAGCTCAATACAATTTTTCTTTTCAAGAATTTAATCAACTCTTAATACTTAATAGAGACATTAATCTACATTTCACGAGAAATGAGGGAATGAAGGGAGATATCTCACCGCATGTCCAAATTGTACTTCCGACTTGAAAAGTCTAGCACAAGTTCCGCTGACCTAGGCAACAACAGGCTTGTTGATTTTCCCTTGCTTCAGGGCTTCAACTAACTCTTGCATGATGGCGAACAAGATGAAGGAGACTTTTAAGTAATTGCTAGGATGATTTTTGTTGAGTTCTCTGCATACATGATATAATTGAACAAATTCAGAAAATAATGAAACCTGAATATCTCAAAATTACTCCACAATAATAAGGTATAATAGATAACTTTAGCAATTTAACTCTCATCAACAGAACAACCCCTTACCGACACTGACCAACCAAGACTATTCGCTTACCCACAATTGACTATTTGGTGTGAGAAATTGTGAAGCAAATCATGAGTGATAATAGACTTGGCAATGGGTACACAATGGGTGAATAATCTTCGCAAAACGTCCATGAACATAGTAGGAATATGATCGACACATAAAGAGTTTCAACAATTGGATATCACGTTGCACTTTGCCTTTGCCTTCTCAAAAACAACTGGATGCCACTTTCTTTTCCAGGAAAAAGGATTATCAAGAAAGACAAACTGCAACAAATTCTTCTTAGCATATCCTAGTGGTACCAAATACCAATTAAAGAAAAGCCAAAAAAGTAAAGCAAAAGATTATCATGTAAGCCCAGTGGCAGTATATTCTTAACAGGAAATAGTAGTGGAGCAAAAAAAAGTGAAGAGGAACACAAACCTAAAGCAAAGGAAGATATTTCAAGAAAAGTAATCCAATGAAAGATTAGACTTTGTTGAAGAAGTTCAAAGTGAAATTTTTCACTAAGAAAAAAGATAGAAATTTAAGCACCAGATAGAGAAGGCGGACTGACGGCCTAAGAGCTCCCAATACCATCATTTTCACTATCTTCAAGGCTCAGTTTAGCGAATCGGATCCGGAGATCCCTATTCTCGAACTCGAGTAATCGGTTATATTCCCGTTGAGAGGATTACTTCCGCCCAATTCGCCAATAAGGGAGGACGAACACTGCTTCATAAGTTCACAATATGCAAAGGGACAGTTCTGCTTCAGAAGTTCACAATATGCAAAGGGATGGTTCAAGGATTAATTAGCAAGGCCATTTGGATTTTGGAGTTGAGAAAGTGGCAAGTTTGTCAAATTGCATCAAGTATCAATGTAAATTAGACGCACTTTCTATTTGTAGGATTGGTTGCTATAGTTATCAGCACAGCTTACCAAATAGGGAGAAGCAAATCATATATTTCATTGATGCACGAAATGTGGTATGTCGGAGATCTAGTGGATATATTTCTTGCAACAAATAAATGATATCCACACAAATCTACTCCAAGGACCACATGGATGTAGCAAAATCTTATTAACACAATGATTGAAAATTCATAATTCAGGTGAATGCAACTCTCTTTAACTCGTACTACCCTTGCAGAAGACTGAAATATGAGATAAATACATACTAAAATTATAAGATGCAACGGAAGTCTGAATTGTACCTTTGATATATGCTCTTTCTTTCCATCATTAATTGACCCATCTAGCGACCTCTCAGCAAGTTCATAAAACGTTGCATTACCTTTTTGACCATCATCTTTCTCTTTGTGCAAGTATCTGTGGATGCGCAAAAATCAGAACACCAGAAAGCAGAACTATGTGATATGGACATGAAATTGTCTAGTTTGTCGATTCTAACCTTTGTTGAACAAATGCTTCCAATGCTACTTTGAGGTTTCCATGAACAAGGATGACTTTTATCAGTTTCAGAACATGCGTCTCAAATGAGGCCAAACATTTTCTGAAACACATTTATAGCAACAAATTTAACAACAAAAAGATCAATACTGAGAACTTACCATGAATTTTCAGCCTTCGATATCACTACTAATTTCATGGCAGCATCAAAGAATTCGGAAACTTAAATTCTTTCTTAATAATCATTTAAAAATTGTGATATCACAGCTCACAGAAAAATTAAATCACTGCAAAGCATAAGTACTCTTACATATAAAGATTAATCATTTTTGGGGGAAAAATACTATATGAAAAAAAGATATTACGGGTAAAATGTCACCTAAGCCAACTGTTTAACTTCATTAGCAGCTCGAGTCATCTGCCAAAATGCCCAAAACAATCAGAAGGTTTAAAAATTAGTAAAAAAAAGATACCCAAAATACCCGTATGAAAGCAAATATGCCCACTTGAAGCTCGGTCACTTCAGCTACGCTGATCTACCTTCCTTTTCATAGCAATACCTAATCAATACCCACATCAAAGGCTTGTAGTGGTCAAATAGTCAGGTATTGACACATGCATGTGCAAATCAATACACAAAGTAAGAGAAGTAACAAATTAAAAGAGTTCACCACAAAAGTCAAACAACAAAAAAGGAAGAAGAGCAACGGAAGCAAAACGTTTAAGCCCAAGGATTTTGAAGGATAGTGATTAGGAGAAACTGATACCTGAAAAGGAAAGATCAAAATGGAGATATCAAACTACATAAAGAAAATTGATATGCAAGTCAAATGAAGTTGACGTTACTAAATTAGAAATCAATATCTCATCAAAAAATATAATTAAACCCAAAAAATTGAAAGGAACGCCTAGAAATTTACCTCTGGAATGAAAAATTATCTCCAAAATTCGTAGTCAAATGTGAAGTCTCATCACCAAATTGAAGCACCAGCTCGGAGTCAAATCACTCGCCTCTAGTTTTCCATCAATTTGCTCTCCCTCTCCGAAAATGTAACACCTCCATTTGTAGGTCTCTTCTTCTCCTGCTCCGCCAAGAATGAAAATGGGGAGAATGACAGGAAAATATGAAAATGACCAAAGAACTAAAGCAAAATAATTGAAAACAAGAGGAAGCAGGACACGTGTAGAACACATGTTTATTTATCGGTCAATAGAGCTCAATAGTGTAGTATAATTTTCAATGTTATTGGTACAACTCTATAGAGCTGTGTTGGTACTTCTTATTGGCTTTTATATATATATATAATATATATATATATATATATATATATATATATATATATACTAGACGTGGTTGCCCATGCAAGCACGGGCCTAATATTTTTTAGGTGTCAAATATATTGGGAGGATGATCATTAGTAAAAGGTTGACAAAATACACACATGATTATACATTATATTTTTAGGCAATAACTATCACAAATATTGATTGGAAGACAAACAGTAAAAGGTTGATAATTAATTTATAGAAACGTGTTTACACATTACATTGTAATTGCACGGTTTAAACAATCATGTTGTTTATGCATTACAACACTGCTTATGCACTTTTACACAATGATATTTACATAATAGATGATGGTGGTGGCATAGTTGCAAAATACCCGCGGTAGGAAGGAGAAGTGTTTAAAGTTGTGAATGTGCAACTTTATAAGAAAGGAGTATGGTTAACCATGACGTACCTTGTTAAAAAATCAGGTGTCCTACATCTTATCGAGGTGTACGTTGCTGCAGAGACTTCGTGGGAAAGCATTTCAAATAACAAAATATATTTGTACATAATAAGCAGAATGGACAAATTACTTTACTCTGTAAGTTGAAGGTTTAGTGACATACTATGTTAGCCATGATCTTGCGCAGTTACTTATAAAAATTATAGTTCATACACCAAAAGATACAATTACATGTTTGAGAAATCTTAAAAAGACAGAAGAAAACGCATCAAAAGTACTCCAATTTGAACTAAAAATAGTGTCAACACAACATAGACAACTACGAATATCTTTAAAGAGTTTCTTCAACTTTGAACTAACCGTATCAGTTGACACATTTTGTTCTACCTTTTTTCAAAAATGAAAATGCTAGCTCTTAATTCTCAAAAAGACTCTTGACGCCTCCGTATTATCAATTCAATCTCTCAAGTCTTAGTTATAGGACTACTTCTAGTTTACAAATCATGTTCACAAAGTACTTATTTTTCTTCTTTTTCCTCGTCCATCTCATAACCTGAAAAACAATAAATATAAATGATAGTAATGGTGTATATGTAATTTCTATTTACTCAGATCACCTGCTAAGCTGTCAATACTACAAACTAAATATGCACATAGGAAAAAAAAGGTAGAGAAGAAATTTGGACAAAGAAGCTACATGAACTTCACTGGTATCTTAAGAAATACATATACAAGTAAATTAAGATGGTAACAAAAATACAGAGGTTAAGTAACTTGGAGATGAGCAATACATATCTTTCATTGGTAGAAGTTTTCAGGAGTTTAATCATAATATAATTCCATATGATAAAATACATTACCATATCTGAGCTAATATCTTTCTATCTTAAATACACATGCCCCATGAATATTCTCTATCAATACTATCAAATAGAAATAAATAATGTACCTCTCAAATTCATACATGAAAGATAAATATGTTGTAAAATAACATTAGTCAAAAGGCAAAAAAACAAATAAATATAATAGAGCACAAATAGTTTGTAGCAGTCTAATGTTAAATCAAACAAAAAAAAATTATGAATGTAGAAGAACTAATAGACCCAACAAAGCTAATGCAGATAAAAGAATAGTTGAAAAACTCACTATTGAGAACAATGAAGCTGCAAGCACAACGTCAGTGAACTTCAAGAGAAACTCCACAGCCATGGCGATGGAAATTAAGGCAAAGTGGATTATGAGGAATTGGGGCTAAGAGATGTTATGAGTAATTAAAGGGAAGACACAGTGTTATATTGGGTACATGTGTCTTAAATAGAGTGAATAGTTATATTGCACCCAAAGGTACCTTCAATGCAACAAATAGTACAAATTTGAACAGCTATGTTCGTACATCAACTGTCATTTCTAAATAAGGGGATTGGTACAACTCTATAGAGCTGTGTTGGTACTTCTTATTGGCTTATATATATACTAGATGGGTGCAGCCCGTGCCAGCACGGGCCCAACATTTTATATTTGCTGTATTAAATAAAATTATTATTGAATTAAATTATTTATACTAAAAATACCTCACTTAAAAAATAAACTTTTTCTTACTAAAAAAACATCGCCATTCAGCCTTTTTTGTCTCCAAAAATATGGCCGACACAACAAAATCTGCTTCTTCTTGGTCCTCTCTTTTGCTTCTTCTGCCATAATAGAGTAAATAAAGTATCAGTCGATCACTGCATCAGAAATCATACTTTATAGAAGTGTTTTTAGCTGAGATGGCTAATAATGATAAATCAAATTTAAGTTGTAACAATTTAGCCAAAGTACAACTCCAACCCTTAATTAAGGAGAGAAATATTTGTTTGAAAATAGAGCAGCAAAACTATGAACATTTTTGTCCAATACTGGAGAATGATTTTATATGTTATCTGACCTTTCATATATCAAAAATAAGATAACAGTAAGGACTAATAAAATTTTATCTTCAAATCTTAGACATAGCTAACTTGACAATTGAACTCAATCGGTTGTCTATTATATCCATGTTGATCATCTCCTTCTGACTCATATTATTAGTGTACCTTAAAATGAAAAGTAGAATGAGATAAAAACAACAAAATTATTTTTCAATCTGTAGATGTAAGAACAACATAAAATGAACAACAAACTACATTTCTCTTATTCTTCTTTGTTATGACGTGGTTATAATAGGCATTTATGATGTATCAATATATAGGAAGAATAGGAAAGGGGTTTGTGTTTGCTAACTAACTCCATTCACCATAGACTATTTTTTTATTTCTCCTTTGTCTTGAAAGTTGTAAAGTGGCAAGTGCTTTTTGCTTTTAGACAACCTGAGAAAATAAAAAATCTGTTTTTACGTCATTATAGTCCTCACATATTAGACATTCACCATAACAATAACAGATAAATACACACATTCATGAAGTGTCAAAGCTTTTATCGACATTTATCATTGGATCTAATATTGCTAGAGGCTTTAGGAACATTTACAAAAAGTGTTAAGTACCGCTTAAAATACATATTTAGTGGTGATTAAAGTTATTGCCGTTAATTAATTGCCGCTAAAGATCATTTTTGGTGTAGTGATTTTCTTCTCATATTCACATGTATTTGGCTACCAATGCTAATAACAATAAAATGTCGCCCTTGACCTTTCTCTTTTTATTTTCTTTACTCGCCGTACATCGCTCTTCTGAGTTCAATAGGTGGAGTACTTATTATGCTATTAACAGAGACACTACCACTGACTCTTGTTTTATAATCTCATTTAAGTCTTAATACGATAAAACTATAAAAGTTAAACTCGATCAATCTCATCATCCTCTGCTGATTCATCATAATCCCATTAGTTTATTATATGGATTCTGCTGAAGCACGATCCAAAAGAATACTATATATATACCAAATAGGGAGAAATAAATCATTTATTTTATTTATGCACAGAATGTGGTACGTTGGAAATCTAGTGGATACATTTCTTGCAACAAATAAATGATATCCATAGAAATCTACTCCAGGATACATAGGGTCACAACAAAAGCTTATTCACACTATAATTGACAGTTAATAATCTAGGTAAATGCAATTCTCTTCAACTCGTAGTAACCTTGTAGAAGATTGAAATAGGAGATAATTGCATATTAAAATCATAAGATGCAACAAAAGTTTGAATAATACCTTTGAGATGTGCTCTTATTCCACCATTAACTGGCTCATCTAGTGACCTCTCAGGAAGTCCATAAAACGTTGCATTACCTCTGGACAATTAATTTTCTCTTTGTGCAAGTATCTATGGATGTGCAAAATTCAGAACACCAGAAAGCATAACTATGTGATGTGGGCATGGAATCCTCTGGTTTGTCGGTTCTAACTTTTGTCGGACAATTGCTTTCAAAGCTAGTCTGAGGTTTACATGGATGACTTTCATCAGCTTCAGACAATCCCAACCGTCTCAAATGAGGCCTACGATTTTCTTCAACACATTAATAGCAGAAAAGTTAACAACAAAACAATCAATATTGAAAGCTTACTCTGAATTTTCAGTCGTCGATATCACTGCTAATTTCATAAAAGCACCAAAGAATTTGGCAACTCAAATTGTTTCTAAACATTCTCGTTAAAGTTATGATATCATATCCCACGGGAAAATTAAATCACCTCAAAGTAGAAGGCCTTAACATATAAAGATTAATCAATTGTTTGGGGAAAATACTATATGGAAAAAAAGATATCCCAAAAAAAAATGCCTACTTACTAAGTCCACCGTTCAACTTCATTAGCGCCTTAAATCATCTCCCAACTATTGGAACTAATAATAAGCATAGATGAATGATTTGGTTGTAACAAAACTTCAAAATCCACATCTGTAACAAAACTTCTAGCTTTTTGTGAGATTTCACTTCAAAATGTAAATAGACCAGGACAATCTCTTAGGTACAATCAATTCAGTGTTCATCTGAATCAGAAGCTTTATAAAAATGTAATAAAGAACTAAAAATGATGAGCAATCTTACCGAACAAAAGAGATTGATCCAGCCACATTAAAGTATAATGATCCTGAAGAAACTGATATCATCAAGGAAGATACAACAATATCATGAGATAGAAAAGGGGGATGGAAAGCGATGGACAAAGCAGAGTGAAAGAGGGCATGAAAGTATAAAGGATAGATGGGATTAAACTAAAACAACAACATGGACTGAGTAGTTACTAAAAAATATAGGTTGGAAATAGGTCGAGACGTGGAAGTAAGTGAATACGATCAAGACAAAACATGATATATCGATCGACAAAAAGCTTTTGGTTTCATATTCTTTTTGTGCATCCACCTTAAATAATTAGAATTATAAGAAACTAAAGAGAATCAGTGAGCCCCCTAGTATTACCCGGAGTGTGGCTTTTAGGCCTATTGTAAATGTATATAGAATGTCCATTTAAAGATAGGAAGTCAGATGTGTGGTTTCTTTTATTCTAGATTTTTCATGTTGGATCCAAAGAGACATCTTTTACCACCGATTTTATGACTAGAAAATTGAGTCCATCTTTTAGGAGAACACAAATTTATTTATCCTCTTTGGTATAGTGAGCTATATTTGTAAATCGCTAAGTGTATAAATAAAGAGTCATTTTTTCTTTCATATATATCAAGCCCATTAAATACTTCATAAATAACAAAAAAAGCCTAAAACATCAATATATATTATATATATAAGCAATTCGTATAATGACTTCTTAATTTTATCCTCTGTTAAGTTCCTAATTGGTGTGTAGCAAGTAAGAACCATACTACCCAAGGAAAATTTTGGGAGTCCAAACATATTGAATGAAGCAATGATAGTCAACATTATAGGAACTTATAATCTCATGATAATATTGTTAACTATGATCTAACTTAAGGCTTTCTTACCAAGAGATAGATCTTCCACTTCATATGAACACACAAAAATGAACTCCATTAATATCAATAGAAAAATTAAAAGCGAAAACGTGATCAAATAACTAATCAACATGAGTAAAAAGAAAAGAACAATATTTATTAGAAAATAATAACGTTTGAAGAGTTCGAGCAACATAGTATTATTATTTACTCACTGATAGAGACACCATGATCAAGATGAAAAATGATTTTTCAAATTCGAGTTGAGTGAAAGCAATTTAGGAGGCAAGTTCCCTAACTACACGAACCTAAAGAGAAGAGAGTTTAGTCTCTGCCTCAAATTAGTTGGTAACAAACCCATAATTCATGAAAAATACATAATGCATGTAGTAATCTGGAACAATTGTTAGCTTACATATAGAAGTTCTATTGCATAATATTTGCGAAAGAATGTACCTTTATAGATTTCCATTCATGATAACGTACCTTTGGAATGATTGCACAATATATCAAAATATTCTGAAAATTCACCAAAATATAACAAAACTAAAATTAGTTGTCTTAGGCATATTATCAAACACAGTGTGAAATTCCATGAGTACTGAGAGTCATTTTCTTTCTATGATAATGTTATCCACTCTGTTTATGCTCTCCTTTATGAGCAAGAATATATAACTGAATTGGATATAAAACACAAAAGCAGTAGCTATTAATGGGAAACCCAAGTCTCAGCAACTACAAAATGCATACTAAAGACAATAAAGGTAAACACCAATCGATCAAAAAACAATCACGAGCAAAATATATAAATGGAATGCAGATAACAATATGGTCAGCTAACCTTCCTGAGGAGATAACGAAGAAGTGCTGATTGTAAGAGCTCCAGTAGTATTTGATTGATTAAGGAGTTTTGTCTTTTCGACTCAGCCCTTTTTTCTCTTAGCTCGGATAAAAATAATTGTTTCTCTCCGGTGACATTGTGCATATCTCGTACGACGACGAAAATTTCTGTCAGAAGTTCTTTCTTAGGCAGACACACTATCTATATTTTCTTCTATTCCTGTTTCGAGTAGTTCATGATTTGTTAAACTAATTTATAACTTAATGTAATCTGGAAAAAATACATAGATAAATGTGTTACAACCATTAGGGAAAAATGATATACATTTGAGAAATATCAATGCAGCATTCAGAAAAATAAAAATTAGAATGAAAATAAGACAAACAAGCACAATTGTTTAACTAATCACATTAATTTTGCGGAGTCAAAATGTTAAGCTAATTGTATGTTGATCCAATTCCTACATATATAAACATTTTCAAATGAGCTTGACGATGACTTTATTATTAGCAAAGTGTTTTCCTGCTAACAGAAGAGGTAATCCAACAGAAGAACTACACACCTAACTCACAAAATTCTATCAGTCATTCATTTGTTTTTTGACATTTTCCTTTGTAGAATACATTCATTTGTCTTTTAAAGTAATAAAATTATCATGGCTAGTTCTCTATCTTTATCTATATTTGGCTGGATAGTTGGATAATTCGTTGAGAGCTTGAAGTACACAACAAATATAAAAGGATCCAGATTTTGCTGGACAAGGAAAAAGGGAAAAGACATTCTTTTCGCAACGGCCAAAAAAATAAAAAAACAAATTGAAATAAAGGAAGTGTTATGTAGTAATGGGCGGAAAAATTTCAAAAGGGTTAGTATTCTTATGTAACGGGGCAGAGTAAGATGTAGGAAAGAATGCAGTACATTTTTTTCCTACTGAAATTTGTAAAAATCTTAAAATCTTACATTCCATTTTTCCCTTTTCATGTTCCTGTTAAGGGGATTTAGGAAATAATGATGTGAAGAAATTATATATACAACCAAAGATACAGAAGAATGAAACAGGACGACTTACGTCTGTTGATAAAGGTTGTACTTCCTGGTATGGTATCTGAGGTAGACAAACCTGACTATGGAAAGCCTGGAAAAAGTAAAGTAACTTCAAGATAAGAAACAAATTATCCTTAAAACTTAAATTGAAGGACATGCAGATGCTGCTCAGTTGATGGAAGCTCTGCGTTTGTGCCACTAATATGCAAACACCTCTTACCCTTTGGGAACAACCTTTTGAAGCTGTGTTAGTCCTTCACAACTCCCTCTTCTAAATAAGGGGATTTCTTCATTTTCTTCTTCTTCTCCCTAAAATCCTAACCACAAATCTTTAAACAAATGTTTTCTTGAAACTTAAAATATATAGGCACCCATCCATACACTAATGTTATTCAAAATTGGCCCAAGGTGAGACTTAAAGCCAACCAATTTCTGTCCACTATGTCCAGCTTTCTATTTCTTTTGCTCAAATCATTTTCACTTTGAAATAAACCCTCTAGTTTACCGGTCGACAGAATCTGTATTACCTGGACAGCATAGGAAGAAAAATTGGAGAAAAGGGAGAAAGAAAACTTACTGTAGCTAATGAATGCACCAACAATGAAGAAATTTAAGGAGAAACAGAGATTAAGGGAGATGAATATGCCATATTGTTGATCAAAGCAGTCTCAGAGCAATTGTGGAGGAGAAATCGATGTAAACAATGAAAGAGCAGCAAACATACAGATCCTAAAAGTAATACTGAAATTACCCATGTGTCCTTGTATCCTCTAAAATCACCTCAATTTATATTATATATATATAATTAGAAGGATGAATGGAGAGGACGATCAAGGCAAAATATAATTTTCACGCTAACAAAAATCATATTAGAGATTAATTAATAATTCTAAAACCACTTTCTATATAGGCATGACTATGATAAGGGCAAAATTAAACCTCGCTAAAACAAAAATTCATCCAAATGATAACAAAAAATTAAATAGTAATCATACAAACATTTAAGTTATTGTTATTACCATTAACTTATTTGTCTATTTCTTATTTTTTTTTTGTGATTCATTGTGATATCATATTTATTATTACTTCTATTTTACTATTACTTTAAAATTAATTCTTACTTATCTTTTTATCTCTATCTTACAAATAGCTACTCTTTATTAAATTATCCATCCAGAATTCAATTATTTCATCTCTCTTATTGACTCTAATAATTACTTTGAAATTAATAAGTGGATAAAATTAAATAAATATTGTTGAATTAAAGTAAAAGATGGTTAAAAGTACTTACAAATAAAATGAAATTGATAATATTTTTGTATTAAGACGATAGATAAAATGTAATTTCATTCTAACAAAATTATCAGAATAAATAATCTAGAACATTTTTTATATATAAAGTACTATGAACGAAGGTAAAATACTATTTTATGCAACAAAAATCTACCACGATATAACAAGAAATTATAATTTCAGAAACATCTGTATAGTTGATTCTATTTTAGTATTCTGCATTTTTTAAAGTTTTCCTTAATCATTTATATATAAAATAGATACAATAATACGCTATAGCTCTATAATATATAAAGTTTAATACTAGTAATAATGATCGATTAGCTCTTAATATTAAAATCATTCTATTAGTATATATAATTATTAATTGTTTAAATTGTATATGAAATATTTTTTTATATTTTGTGATCTTACATCTGCTTTAAATAAAATAAAATTCAGAAGTTATTTATTTTTTGAAAAAAATAAAAAAATAAGTTTTAATATAAGTGAAAAGGAGGGTTCAATATTGAAAAATGAAATATATTGGTTGTTATTAATGAGCTTCCATATATTTCTTTTTTAAAAGTCGTTTGTTTTCCTTCTATAATTTGTATATATATGGCTAGTTTTTAAAGATTTAACATTCTAACATATAAAATATGTTTGAAAAGACTTTAATCTCGTTTTAAATTCTAATTTTATATATTTCTGCAAAATTACAATTAGAAAGCTAAAACGCAATGTAACAATTTTAAAAAATTTTTTAGAAAATATGTTAACAAAATATATATGAAATTTGGTTGACTGCCATTATTTTTATCGAACAAAAAAAAGTTTGCATTATATTTATTTGAAATAAAGTAAGAACTTAAAGTAATATGTAACTCACAGATAAACTGAGCAACTAAAAATATGTGAGAACATATAAGAATTTCTGACTTCTAACAATCACTGTATACATACAATTAAATGAAATAGTAATTATTCGAAATGACACAAAAGGATACATAAATTAATTAATTAAATATATTTTTTAAAAAACACATATAAAGAAGTTTTAGTTATCACGTTTTTTCAATTTCATTTGTGTCTCATAAACTTACTCCAAAGAGAGACATATTACATACGCTTGGACCGCCCACCACACCCACCACCAGTCCCCACCCCCCAACCACCACACTCGCGCTAGTCCCCCGCGGACCACCTCCCTGCTATCTATCTAGTACTATACTCACCAGTATATCTATCCCCCCTCTATTCTCACGCAAGAGGCAAGCTCTCGTCGCGACGCCGACTCTCACCATCCAGGCTCTACCAACAGGTGCTCTTGCTCTAAACCGCTAATCTTCAACGTCTACTACTCACTGCTCGACGCGCCCACCTCTCATCCCTCTCTTACCCAACCACTTCAACACACTACTACCGTCGTTCACCACGCTCGTCTCTTCTCTCCTCGTACCTCTGCGGCCGCTCCCACACCGTCTCTCTGATCTTTCTCATCTACTACTATCACTCTCACCTAACCTTCTCCTACTCTCCTCTACTCTAACACCCCGCAGGCATAATTTATGCTAAATTTTAGCCATATCC
>CM040618.1:58253636-58329368 GCA_022817965.1 Solanum lycopersicoides
CCATTCAAGGAACAATTCAAATAGATTTAAAGTATTGAATGATAAAAATCTTACTTTCTAATCTAAGAATGGATTCATTGATAAAAACTTTTCAAGGCCATTATATTGATGAATTAAGGTTTTATTGATGATTTTAAGTTCATTTTATATTGAATTCGTTCAAGAACCCATGTCTTCCTCTAAACTTCTAATTGATTGGAAGTTGGCTGATAATGAATGTATAATGAATATCATGTGATTATAGGATGTTAGTTTATGAACTCATGTAATTTTTGTATCTTATTATGGTTAATTACTGATGTAATGATGATATGAGGATCATGACCTAAAAAGGGAAGTTATGAATAAGTTCATGTTGAATTGCTTATGAGAATGATGGAATTGGTTATGTAAATATAGTAATTGTCTTATCTCTTGTAGTATCTTGGATCTATGGGTTGAAATGGATTCTTAATGATATATAATTATGATAGATTGATGTGTGATCCACTTATGGTGGAGATGTTGACTTATCTTGTACGTGATAATCATGGCCTTGTAGGCATATTATGTGTGAGGTGAAGTATTATCATGATGTTGTATTGATGAATGTGATGTAAAGCATAAGTGTGACCTAAATGAATGAAATATGATAATGATTAGAAGCTGTGTGTGTTAGGATTGGATGATATCTATCTATTAACACTAATGAATGAATAAATTTGGGAATTGGGATGGGAACTCTCACATGAGTTGAGGTGGGGTTATTAGAAACAATCCAGTGTCACCTTTGACCTTTCCAATGAATGAATGAATGATGGGTTGGGATGGATACCCTTACGTAAGTTGAGGCGTGGTATTTAGTAGCTATCCGTAACCATATAATGAATGAATGTAATGAAATATAATACTTTGTGGGATTAATGTTAAGCACCAAGTTGATAGCGATATGAGATGGAAACTCTCGCGTGAGTTGAGGCGGGGTTTGTAGTAGCAATATCCCTATACCATAACTATTTGCCTACATAGGTCTATAGCTAGTGAATTCCACTTAAGCTAGAAAGAATGACCCTACCTTAGGCAAGTAGGGATCCCTCATCCGGTGAGGGTAACACCGGGATTTCATGAGTAGCTCATATGTTCTATGTCGGTTAGGCTTAAATCCCACAAAAGAATATAATGAACAATGTCTCCTTAATTGTGTTCTACATAGTATGGGTGGTGGAATGGGGCACCATCTATACATTGCACAAGTATGCACTTAAGAGAAGTCATGGTGTGCTACTAATAATGCTTATGAAATGAATGGTCCATTATAATGACCTAAATGAGAATGTGATCTTATGTTTTATGAATGAAGGTGTTTGTAATTTAAAGATGCATGTTATACTTGGATTGTATTATAAGTTACTTCCATGTCATGTCTTAATGTAGATGAATGTGTCTTGTCTAGGGTGACTTCAAAGGAGTACTTAGGGTGAGTAGTATTTTGGGATTCTTCTTACCCATTGCACAAGTATGACTTAAGGTTGTCTTAGATGTGGTATTAACATGATAATGTGATTTATGTGATTGTTATATATCTTAATGCTTTATTATGTGAAGATGAAGGGTTGAATGGTAAATGCACTTGGGTAATCATAAGGTGGTGCCTTGGGCTGGATGGTGGTATGAGACACTATCCTCACATTGCATAAGGCATATCTTAAGGGTTACTTGAAGTGATGGCTCAATGTAAAGGTAAAGGTATATGTATGTGATTTACTTCAAATGTTAAATGTGAAATGTATGTTAGTTGTGACTTATATTATGCCTTTATTGTTGAAATGTCCATGAAGTTTTACAAAATGGCATGAAGCATCACTTTAAAAAAAATCCTTTTTAGCATATTTTGCATCATCATCATACTTATCTTTATTGTGCTAACACCATGTTTTCATGTTTTACTACAAGTGTAGGTTGAGGTTGTAGTGGACTCTCTACATGAAGGCTTGTATTTCTTTTCTCCATGAATTGGTGTGTCCTTATGGATTCGAGGACAAAGACTTCTTATGTTTCTATTTGACATAATAGACTCTTAAGTAGTTTCTTTTCAATTGTAAAGGGTCGTGTCCCTATGATATTGAGTTGGTGACTAAGATAGCTATGCTGAGACTTAGTATTTCGTCATTTTATAAATAAGTATTCGATTTTTGAATTTATTGTGAAAAGTTTTAATTTCACACTATTTTAAATGCCTATGTGATGAATGAAGGCTAAGGGCTTGTACACCCCCTCCGGGGTCAAGTACGCCATGTTGCGTCTTGGGGGTGATCCCGAGCCGTGAAAAACATGGTATGAGATCATAAGGTTTTGAGAATGGTCTTAGGTTCAAAGTCTCACAAGACACGTCTAGTAGAGTCATTTTTATCGGTGTGAGTCGCAACACATATATGAGCGAGAGTCTATAGGACCTTAGAAGTTACACTTTCATTATTCTTGAAGTCTCGCTTTAGAGTTGAGTTCTATAAGTGCCCTTTTCCTAATCATTCTCTTGTGCTTATAGGATATGAATGCAAGAAGAATACTAACAAGAAGAGTGGAAGTGAAGAGTGCGAATGAGGGAGTTCCTCCTCAAGGTCCCCAAGATGGACAAGCTCCTTACGTGAGCAAGTTCCAATAGCCCTAGTGCATGTGACTCAAGAAGAATTTAGGTCACTATGCTATTGATAACGAAGCCATGACGGCTCAAGCTCAAGCCGTCACAACTCAAGCTTAAGCTTTGAAGACCCAAACAAATATGGAAGATGGGCCAAAAGTAATGCCAATGAGGGAACTATGGCATCTAGGTTGAGGGACTTTGTGAGGATGAATCCTCCGATGTTCCTAGGTTCTAAGGTGGGATAAGATTCCCAAGAGTTCATAGTTGAGGTGTATAAGTTAGTAAGTGCCATGTGGATTACTTCTAGGTAAAAAACGGAGATTGCCTCCTATCAATTGAAAGATGTTGCCCAAATTTGGTTTGCCCAATGGAAGGCCAATAGGATGGTTAAAGCGGGTCCTTTAGAATCGGAAGAGTTTAATAAAGAATTCTTCGTAAGTACTTTCCCCATGAGAAGATGTAGGTTAAGTTTGAGGAGTTTATAAACCTTAGGCAAGGTAACATTAGTGTGCAAGAGTACTCCTTAAAATTCACTCAATTGTCTAGGTATGCCGCTTCTTTGGTGTCAAATCCTAGACATGAGATGAGTAGGTTTGTGACTGGGATATACGACCTAGTTAAGCAAGAGTGTCGTTTGGAAATGATTCATGATGATATAAACATCCCTAGACACATGGTGCATGCTCAATCTATGGAGGAAGCTAAGCTTGAGGCAAAGAAGAAGGAGTTGAACAAGTGTAGATATGATGAACCAAGTCAACCTAAGTCAAAAAACAGATTTTACAACCAAGATGCACCTATGGTGAACACGTATAAGTTGTTTAACTCTAATGTTCAAGGAGGAAATGGAGGTGGTTCTTCATTTGAGAGGTCTAGATGTTCCAAGTGTGGGAAGTTACATTTGGGTAAGTGCCTTGCCAGCACGGATGAATTCTTTGGGTGTGGGAATAAGGGTCATAAGATGAGAGATTGTCCAACACTTATGGCAAAAGGAAGAGAGACCAAGCAAGATTTTCATGATGGCCCAAATCTTGATACTCAAAAGAAGACTCATTTCAATGCTCTTCAAGCCAAGGAGGCAAGGGGGCTAATCCGGGTGAAGGTTCCGGTAAGTGATAGTTCCTCCTTGTGTTAATGTGTATTGAGATTTCTTAGGATATGTTCTTTTAGTTGGATTTCCCCTTAAGTTGGGGATGATATGTGGGTGGTGAGAGTATCCTTGTCTTTTCCTTCTATTCCTATTCAAGCTTAAGACTAGGGTTTTCTTGTAGCTTGTCTTATGATTTGGGAGTCATGTGCATTAATGAGGTTTCCATGGCTTGTTGATGTTATGCATGTTTTAGTTGAATTGTTGTTTAATGAGAAAAAATGAGTTTTCATTATTGTGATCCTGATGATTAGTATGTATTTCATGAGGTTAGGTTTTGAGCATGCCTAAATGTGTAATTGAAAAGTTGCATGAATCGCCTAATGATGTTGTAATGAGCATAATGTGATTTGGAGAAGGAAGTTCCTCCAATGAAATGAATAATGTGAAATTTGGATGCATAATGAGTTTGTAGATGTATTTCCTTTCTTGTTGTGTTTTGAAGTTGTTGATGTGGAATTTATGTTTCCTCTTAAGTTGTGTGCTCTTATATTTATGTTTAATGCTTGATTGTTGGCTGCTAGTCTTATATCATTACCTTTGATGTGTTTAAAGTGTCATTCAAGGACGAATGTTCCCAACTAGGGAATATTGTAATGACCCTAATAAATGAAATAGAATGAACTAGAGCTTCACATGTGTTTTAGGAGTTGATAACTTTTTAAAATTATGAGTGTTATCTTTTAAAGTCTAGTTTAAAGAGTTTGAGGCCAAATGTCAAGGGAAGATCATGACGTTCGGTGTCACGACTGGAATCTAGACCCCAGACGAGACCGGCGTCGTTGACCTCTCAGAGGTCACAAACAATCCTACATACGTCATTCTTACTTCATCTAAGTTAATTTTAGCGGAAAATTTGAAACTTTTTGTTTCTTAACTTACTTATTAAATATTGTCATTAATACATAATTATTCACCATCAACCATATAATGTTAAGTTCATCAAATGAAAGAAATACTGTAATATAGTAATAAAGATGTACTTGCCAAAATGGCACCAATACAAAGTCTGAATAAAACAGGAAAGAAACGCTAGTGGAACATGCTCCACTAGCTCAACTCTAAAACTAAGCTAGAATATAAATGGCAGCATCCTCGAAATGCATGAGGACCTACCAAGTCCGGATGAATGCTCGATGTCCGGATAGCTTCAGCGTCAACCTGTAGCTCTAGCGTCCACCTGTGCCTGCACCTAAAATTATAGAGTTGTACAGGGTTAGTACACACTTGTACTAAGTATGGGTATATGCAAGAACACACCGAGGACATGTATGAGAAAAGATAGCTCTTTCCTAACAACATGATTATGGAAAGTCAAGTCAGTGGACTTGCCAAATTGAGATTAGGAAAGTTAGTGAACCTTCCAAATTTGGATTAGGAAAGTTAGTGAGCTTTCCAAATTTGGATTAAGAAAGTCATGACATGAGAGTAAAATGCATCATCATAATTATCATATTGCACACAGCACATAACATCATACACATAGCACATATCGTAGCACATAACATATATCACATATCTTCTTTCATATCATTCATTCATACGCCATGAGACCTTGGAATCATGGACTTGACATTAAGACTTTCCAAAATGAGGGCTCAATATATGGGACCACAACTAGGGAGTCTTCATTAGCAAACACAGAGTCTGCTTCATTCATTCATACGTACTTCATTTCATTTCATTCACAGGCCAGTGTAAACACCAGTTATACCTACGGTGTAGTTTAAGACTTTCATCGGGTTTGCTGTGCAATGATCAAGAATAACCTAATGTCATTACCTGATTCTAACTCACCTCTTGATCATCCTATCCTAACACCTTTGGTATCATTCATTTCATTATGTGCTTCATTTGATGCTGACCTCATTCATTCATTGGGAACTTTAACTTTAACCGACATAGATCATGTGAGCATCATGAAATCCAGTGTCTCCCCCACACCAAAAAGAGGTGGAATCGCCGGCCAAAGTGACCCAAAAACATGCTAGCGTACATGGGAATTTAACCCCGCCAGATCCCTATATTGGCATTGTAGGTTCGAAGACCAGGAGATATAAGGAGACCCATACCCGGCAAGCCGGACAGTCTCATCTCATGAGAGTTACGTGAACCTCCGCCCTTCCCTAAAGAAGGCATCACCACGCATAGCTAGTCAATCGGTGCTCAGTATAAAGTTCCATTACATTCAACTCATACGTCATGGAAGCTGGCTTTTAGTATGAGGTTATCATAGATCATTAGATAATTTCTCATCTCATCATTAGTATTAAGTGTGTTAATCTCAATACTTTCATTAGAGTGTTCATAGAGACTGGTCTCGTCATTAACTTTACACTCTCATAGGTGAGTACATTTTGGTAATATATACTTAGGCTCATTTGAGATTATTCTCATCTTTTACATTAGCCTCATATCATGTTGTCACCACATTCATTAACATTAGCACATTTGTTCTTCATAATTACTCACCCCATTTTACGTGAATGTTCATTTCATCATATGCCAATATACTTGGCCATTTGTGTGTTTCACACTCTTACTTAACCCTTCTAGGGTTTCATAATTTCATTATATAATAATCATTTTCATCGTATGCCAATGCACTAGGCCATTTAGTGTGTTTTACACTCATACTTAACCCTCTAGGGTTACATCCTTTCATTACATACATCTTAGGTTCACTTCTTTAAAACGTATGCTAGACTTATGAGTCTATATACACAAGCCATGAGGCTTCATTCATAATTCGTTAAGTGATTCTTACATTCCTAAGATTATGTAGTACATGACTTATGTATCTTGTATATATGCCAAGATCTTGATTTCGATCTAAGTAGGTGGCATTATTCTTGGATATTTTATTCACGTATGACTTATGTATCAATACGGAAGTTTGGGCAAGGAAACCCAAGTTCGAATCACTTGGATAATATTTACATTTTTCGTTGATTTTATTTTTAATCTACATGACATTGGGACTCTAGATTGAAACCTAACATTAGCATTGTATCATTAATTTTCTACTTGGGTTTTCTCTTAAGTTGGCCGAAGGGTTGTGGGTTCGAACCCCCACAACCCCTTTTTATTTTTCATTAAAATACTATAGTCCCATTTTGCCTAAATCAAGAGGTTGTGGGATCAAACTCCCACAGCCTCTTTTATTTTATTCATTATATACGCTGGAAAAGGGAGGTTGTGGGTTCGAACCCCCACAACCTCCTTATTTAAATTTAAATTCGCTAGAGGCTGTGAGGTGGTGGGTTCGAACCCCCACAACCTCCTATATTATTTTTTTAAAATTTTGCTAGGCTGAGCGTAATTGGCAGTGAGGTTGTGGGATCGAACCCCCACAGCCTCACTTTATTTCCTTATTTAATTTCACCATTCTCCTTTCTAACATTGAGGTCGTGGGTTCGATTCCCACGCCTCACATTTTCTTTTATTTATTTTTTCTCTTCTTTTACTCGTTGCATGGAGGTCGTGGGTTCGATCCCCACGCCCCCCATTTATTTATTTCAATTCTTGTTCTCTTCTTACTAACCCAGCAGACCCAGTTTCAATTCCCCCAGCCCCCTTTTCTTTTTCCTTTCTCGCGAATTCCAGTAGCCAAAGGGTGAGGTCACATGTTCGAATCCTGGTGGCCTCACCTCTTTAAAATGAATTAATTTCCAGATTTTCTTTTTTAACTTTAGTCTAATTTAACCTTGAATAGTTGCTGGAAATTTTGGTTATTTTCAATTCATTTTTATCAACGTTTTCACTTGATTCATAGGGTGTATTCATATACCATCTTAACACATCTTTAAGCGCATCTTTCATGAGTTTATTTGGCTAAAAGATTGTCACTCAATCAGCCACATTTCATTACAATGAACATCACACTGTGTACACATTTTACACATAAAATACAAAGATTGAACATGTTAATTCATACTTCCAACAGTGAGTACATTCACTGCCAACGTGCACACACACACATCATTTTTTTCTGATCACACATTGGTTGTCATTTTCGTGATTTCACGTACATAAACATATTCACATTCAACACAAAAACATCACACATACCTAAATCTACCAGCAAACAAACCCAACCTACGAATCATTGGGAGCTAGTGACAGGGACATGCAAAGGGGGAACAACCCTAGTTTTCTGAGTGAATATCTTGAATCATAAGGGGTCTCTTGGGAAAGGGACCAAGAGAGAAGAAACCCATACCTTAATTTTCTTGTTCAAACGTGAAGTTGCTGCCCAAAACCCTCTCCAAAATCAGTCCAAGCTTCCTCAACGTCCACACCACTCGACGGACAACTTCTCTTTGCCTTAACGCTTTGGTTACTTTGTTTTTCTTAAAATTTCGTGTGAGTTCTTCAAGTGTGAAGAACTCTTAATATTATTTCAGTTCTTGTACTTGTTTAGGCAGAAAGCAACGTGAAAGAGGTGATGAAACGTGATTTAATTAGCTTAGTGAAAGGACCATTATGCCCTTAAAAAATCAGATTATAAAACATAATTAAATCACCAATATGTTACTTCCATTGGGGCTCGAACTCGAGTGACACCATTTCGCAAAAATGGGTCACTTCGGGTCGACCCAACCCAAATTGATGCTTTAATTAAATTAATTAAATAATCCATTAATTCCTTAGGGTAATTACAATATTACCCTTGGCCTGGAAAAGACTATTTTACCCCTGGACCCTCAAAACTTAAAATTTCCTTTTTTAAGTCCGGTAAAGACTCTTTCGATTAAATCTTTATTTTCGAGAGCCCTACATGGTTGGTTCCAACCTTTCAAGCTCAATTAACTCCCCAAGTTAGTTGGCTTGGCCGTAGTAAGGGTTCTGAGGTCTGGTTCTACGCGTATCAATCCGTGTGAACCTTGGTCTAATCGCAAGCATTCTTGACACCTTAAGCATTTGTCTTATTCATTTTTTTTTAGGGTTGTTACATTCGGAAACTGGTCTTTTGGTGCTAGTGTGTTGTCATTGAAGTTGGTGTGTTGTTTGAGATCTAAAACTTGTAGAAGTCACTCTAGTACCTATATGGGTATGTTTAGGGGTAAATTTCCTCGGTACGACCCCCTAAGGACCACCCAAGGGGTCCTTTAAGAGGACCCTAACTTTGGCCAAGAAGATGCCTAGGCAGCATGATCTACGACCCGAAACCACGACCAGTAGATCCATCTACGTTTAGTGGATCTGGGCGTAGATCAAGCCTGAAAGGGCCTGAATATTTGGCCTATCGGACAAAACCACAGACACAATCCACATCCAGTAGACCAATCCATGGTTCATGGATTGGGGGCGTGGTTTGCTACTACTTTACTAGTGCAAGCTCGGCCAAGGTGGGGTGAATTTAAAGGGTATAAAAGGTTATTTTAGGTATATTAAAATATTTTAAGAGTTTTAAAACAATAAAATACCAATTTAGATTGCATTCTTCAAATTCCCAAATCAGAACCCTATTCTCCTAAACTACTTTCTCTAAAACTCCATTGAAGACCCCAAGCTTCCAAGTCAATTTATTCAAGGTTATTCAAGATTTTTAAAGGGAATTTCGTGGGTTTCTTCAATTATAAGGTATGGTTATCATTTATCCTTGATTAACTTTCCATTCAAGGAGCCAATTCAAATAGATTCAAAGTCCTTGAATGATAAAAAATCTCACCTTCTAATCTAAGCATGGGTTCATTGTTAAATGTTTTCAAAGCCAATATATTGATGAATTAAGGTTTGATTTATGATTTTAAGTTGATTTTATATTGAATTCCTTCCAGAACCCATGTCTTTCTCTAAACTCCTAATTGATTGGAAGTTTGTTGATTGTGAATGTATAATCAATAACATGTGATTATAGGATGTTAGTTTATGAATTCATGTCATTTGTTGTATCTTATTTTGGTGAATTATTGATCCTAAAAAGAGAAGTTATGAATAAGTTAATGTTGAATTTATTATGAGAATGATGGAATTAGATATGTAAATATGTTATTGTCTTATCTCTTGTAGTATCTTGGATCTATGGGTTGAGATGGATTTTTAATGATATAGAATTTTGATAAATTGATGTGTGATCCACTTATGGTGGAGGTGTTTACTTACCTTGTACGTTATGATCATGTCCTTGTTGGCATTTTATGTGTGAGTGAAGTATAATCATGATGTTGTACTGATGAATGTGATGTAAAGGATATGTGTGACCTAAATGAATGAAAAATGATAATGATTAGAAGCTACGTGTGTTAGTATTGGATGATATGTCTGTATTAACAGTAATGAGTGAATGAAGAATGAATGAATGTGGGAATTGGGATAGGAACTCTCACATGACTTGAGGCGGGGTTTCTAGTAACAATCCCAATGTTCCCTTTGAGCTTTCCAATGAATGAATGAATGATGGTTGGGATGGATAACCTCATGTATATTGAGGCGGGGTATTCAGTAGAAATCCCTTACCCTATAATTAATGAATTTAATGAAAGTATAACACTCCATGGGGATTAATGCTAAGCACCGAGTGGATAGTCATATGAGATGGAAACTCTCACATGAGTTGAGGTGGGGTTTGTAGTAGCAATGTCCCTATACCATAACTATGTGCCCACATAGGTCTATAGCTAGTGAATTTCACTGAATCTAGAATAAATGACCTTACCTTAGCAAGTAGGGATCCCTCATCCGATAAGGGTAACACCGGGATTCCATTAGTAGCTCACATGGTCTATGTCGGTTAGGCTTAACCCCCACAAAAGAATGTAATGAACTTATGTTTCCTTAAGGGTGTTCTTCTTATTATAAATGGTGGAATGACGCCATCTACACATTGCACAAGTAGTCACTTAAGAGAAGTCATGGTGTGCTCCTAATAATGCTTATGAAATAAAAGGGCTCTTATAATGACCTCAATAAGCATTTGATCTTATTTTTTATGAAAGAAGTTGTTTATAATGTAAAGATGCATGTTATACTTGGATTGTATTATGAGTCACTTTTATGTCATGTCTTACTGCAGATGAATGTTCCTTGTCTAGGGTGGCTTCAAAGTAGTACTTAGGGTGAGTAGTATTATGGGATTCTACTTACCCATTGCACAAGTTTGACTTAAGCTTGTGTTAGATATTGGTATTAATATGATAATGTTATTCATGTGAAGGTTATTCATCTTAATGCTTTGTTATGTGAAGATGAAAGGTTGGATGGTAAATGCACTTGGGTGATCCTAAGGTGGTGCCTTGGTGTGGATGGTGGTATAGGACATTATCCACATCGCACAAGGCATAACTTATGGGTTACTTGAAGTGAAGGCTCAAGGTAAAGGTAAAAGTATATGCATATGATTTAGTTCAAATGTTAAATGTGACATGTGTGTTAGTTTTGACTTATATTATGCCTTTATTGTTCAAATGTGCATGAAGTTTTACAAAATGGCATGAAGCATGACTTTCAACAAAAATGTCCTTTTTAGCCTGTTTTTTCTTAGTGATCATACTTAGTGCTTAATTGTGCTAACACCATCTTCTTCATGTTTTTAGTACAAGTGTAGGTTAAGGTTGCTATCTGGACTCTCTAGTTTAAATCTTTGATTTCTTTTATCCTAGACTTTGTACGTCCTCATGGATTTGAGGACGAAAAGTTCTTATGTTTTTATTTGATATAATAGAATCGTAAGTACTTTTTCTTCAATTGTAAAGGGTTGTGTCCATGTGATATTGAGTTGATGTCTAAGATGACTATGTTGAGACTTAGTATTCCGTCGTTTATAAACGAGTATTCAATTGTTGACTTTACTGTAAAAAGTTTTAATTTCGCACTATTTTTAATGCTTATGTGATGAATGAATGATAAGGGATTGTATAAGACCCCTTCGGGGTCAGGTATGCCGTGTTGCGACTCGGGGGTGCTCTCAGGTCGTGAAATACAATCATAATTAGGTATTATCCACTATATTGGAATCATACCTAAACCCTACCCATAATGTAAGAAGAAACCTTAGCTAATTGGGTTTTTGACTTCACCATTGGGGGAAAAACCTAGGGGACTCTATGGGGGAAGAACCCATATATTAATAATTTAACATTCCCTGATTCAAAGCCCAGCAAAATATTAAAATGATGGAGAAATTTCGACCCAGGTTGCTGCTGTTCTTCTTCTTCTCCTTCACTTCTAGCGAGAGGATTTTATTGGAGGGAATATGGGTTCTTTGAACAATGGGTTAATTGATTTTGTTTAGGGGTTTATTAGTCTTATATAAGATGTTTATTAAATAACTATCCGACCTCACTTAACCCTAAATAATTAATGGCTTAACCCCCAAACCCCAATTAAATACTAAAGTCTTGAAAACTGCCCTCACTCATGAAAATACCACCCACGGACCATGGCGATGTCACAGAGAGTGCAGAACCTCGTAGGTACGGGCTCTGAGGCTTAAAATGCAGGCCTGTGTAGGCCATGACCCATGACCCCAACCTACGGGGTGTGGGTCATTCTACGTCCAGTAGGTGGTAACTATAGGTTCCTACAATTTTGGAAGTTTTAGGTTTTTTTTTTAGGGTCCTCCTGAAGGAGTCCTTGGGGGGTCGTACCTTGACGCCCTAACCTTAAAACCTCCATACAAAGTGTGTGAATCATTTTTTCAATTTTAACCCTCGAATAAAACTCTAGAACTCTTACCAAAGCTCTAGAAATCTCTAAATCAACTTACTAGTTACTGAGGCATTACAATATCTCCCATTTGGTATCATTTATCCTCGAATGAAGATTCTAAGCACTTGTTAAAGTCACAACTCTAAACTAGCAGCCCATCATGCATGCAACATTTCTAAATGCACACAACCAAATAACAAAACTTTAATTTCAAGCTAAACACATTCAATGCAACAAAAGGGAGTAGGAACTACTTCTACCAACCCAAAATGCACGAAATTCTATATCTACTCATTTTCAAGTAGGAACTAACATCTCCTAGTTCAAACATGCTTGACACACACTCATGGAGCCTAAATGGAATTTATTCTAAAAAGGAATTTATTCTAGGAGGAATCTTTCAACTCCCTACTAAGACATGTTCATTAACTCATCTCATGAAGTCTATATGAAAATCTTATCAAATGCACTAGAACACAAGGCAAAACAATGCATATAAGTAATTTCTATCAAGACCTAAGCATTTTAATGAACATTCATCACATAAGAAGATCATGGAAACATACAATTCACACATGACTTCAGATAAAATCAAATCAAGAGGAACCTATCATCTCAAGCTAGAATAAGAGTAGAAGGAAAAGAATAAGGACATCGGGACATCTCATTGGCCCCTGGCTTCCCAATTAGCACCCTCACCTAAAACCCTCACTAAAGGACACTCCATACCACTTCATGGATCAACTTTCTTGTTATTCTATTTCAACTTGCTGGTCCAAGATATCTACGAATGCTTCTAAAGTAGAGAGGTTGTCATTAAGAAACTCTAGCTCACAAGCAACCCTAGTAACACTACTCAATATCTCATATGAGCCTACCAAGACGGGACTAAATTTATCATACTCTCTACACCTTCTAAGGTGAAAATTTCAAGTAAACCTAACTCGTGAACATCAATAACACTCACCAACCTTGCTATCTAAGCACATTATATCCCCCTAGGGAGAAAACCTATTCAAACTCTTTTAAGAATTACTTCCTTCAATTCTAAGGTTGAAGCAAGTCAACACAAAGATTTCACATCATCACCCCAAAGATTCTAAACCATGGTGAATTACACTTCTACTCTTCTTACAAGATTCTATTCAGTAATACACCTAGGCATTATTTAACACCCTTTTCAACCAATCTATCAACAAACCTAAAAAATCATCATGACTAAGTTGGGTTCTACGATCACCTAAATATAACCACACAATAACTTTCCAAGGTAGGCACATTATCTCCCCCTTGGGAGTAAGCCCACACAAATTTTTCTAAGCATCTTCCATAACATAGATGCAACAATGAAGCACCATTCATACTAAATATAACATCAAAGTCCATCACCTCAGATATATCAAGTCATATATCTATAATTGGCATCACGACCAACCTTTGTTTATCCTTCGCTCCGTGTAGCATAAGCCCTTCGAGTAATTATATCTTAAAGACCATCTGATGAGGAATAAGAGAGATACCTTATAGAGTTAAACTCCATGGTACGACTTAGAGAATGAATAAATGAGATATCCGAAGCATCCAATAGCCTCCTATTCACAAATGTAACGAGCTTCACATTTATGAACAAGACTCTACTAGATGTGTTTTGAGAAAATCCTAGAACCATTCTAGACCTTTTTCTATGATTACGACATTTGTTATGACCCAAGGGTACCCCCTTAGATGTAACATGGCGTACTTGACCTCGGAGGGGTCTCGTACAAGACCTTACATATAATTAACATAAGATAATATAAAAGTATGAGAAATTTATAACTTTTTACAATCAAATTCATTTTTATAAAAGCAGGCAAAAGTTTTTCTATACTTTGCCTCAAACCATCTAATACAACTTTCGAATAAAACTGTTGGGACACAACCCATACAATAGTCTCAACATGAAAATAAAAGACATAAAGGATAATGGGTTTGTCCTCGAAGCTATGAGGACTCAAAAAGATCTTCAACTCCTTAGCTCCTTAAAAATCTATCTCAAAATAACACTCAAGTCTCCAAACGCTACATTTAATTAGAATGTCGGCAAAGTATGCGTTAGTACAAAATATACTAAATTTGTTAGCTAGCATAACCATAAGATCATAATACAAGGGTTAGTCAATATAAGATATAAACCAACATCGTATGAAATACTTTATCAAACATAAACTATAAGCATAAGAGACAATATCATCATAACAAGCAAGGTCTCAAACATAAGCACCATATAAGCATCATATGACTCTTAGTCATCTATACCAGAATAGGAATACTTTCAAGTAACCTCAAGGCATACATCGAGCAATGCATGAAAGTCATCCCATACTATTCTTCACAGTAAGCATAACCTTGAAGTCATCCTAGTCATACTCTAACAACCTCAAAATGAAATAAGATGAACTAGAGACTCACATGGGCTTTATGAGTTAATAACTTCTTAAAATAACGAACAATATATTTTGAAGTAAGTTTTAAAGAGTTTTGAAGTCAAATGTAGAGGGATTACCAAGACGTCTGGAAACTAGTCTTTTATGTGTTGCTGTGTTCTAGTATGTTGTGTATTGTTTGGAGTCGAAAATCAGTGGAGGTGACCCTAGTGCCTTAGTAGTCGAGTTTAGGGTAAAACTGTATGGGCACAACTCCCCACGGACCAACCTAAGGGTCCTTGAGGAGGACCCAAGCTTTGGCCAAAAGGCTGCCAAGGCAGCGTGCATGCGACAGTTCATGGAGGCCAGGGTGCGACACGCGTATGTCGTGCAGAGGCCAAAAGTTTCCTCTGCGTCGTGGGCTTTGCACAAAAAATTTTGCCTAAAATTAATTTTAAGAAAAAAATTGGTGAGTTCCTCCGCTACGCACAACCATGTTCCAGATTAGACTGCGTCAATAAAAGTAAAGTTTAACTTCTCTTACAAGGTCCAATTAATGTAGGGGTGTTTTGGGTATTTTGGAGGTATATTATATATTGGTTTTAGTTCATTTTACATCCATTCCCCAATAAAAAACCCTAACACTCAATTAGAAATAAAATAAATATAGAAGCTCTTCTTTCTCTCTAAATTCTCTCTCTACACAAATCCTCCACTAAAGAACCTTAAGTTCCAAGGAAGAAGATCAATTGTCCAAGGTTTTAACCCAAATTTTGTGGATAGGTATTCAATAAGGTATGGGGACTCTTTATCTTTGATTCCTCTTTCAATCAAAGAGCCAATTGAAAGTATTTTCAAAGTTCTTCAAAAACCCTAAAAACCGCAATTTTGATTCTATGCTTGGGTTCTTGCATGTAATGGTTTCAAATGATGATTTATTTTGTTATTAATGATTATTGATGGTTTTAAGAAAGGAAATTCCATAAAACCTTGTCTTATAAAATTCTCTAATTTTCACAATAAAGTGAGTGTATTGATTTTGAGTAGATGATAATAGAATTATGTTTGAATTGATGTGGGCTGTTCATATAGGGTATTATGTATGTTGAATTGTGAAAAATTGATATTGAATTGAATGATATGAGATTTAAGCCTTGAATGGGAAAATAGTGGTTTGATCTTTATGTTGATTATTGGATCATGTTTAGATTAATTGCATAGTTGAATTCTACTATTACTTATGTTATTCTATTGTGAAATTATAGAGGATGAAGGAATGGTGATGGTGTCTTTTGGAAGAAGGTAAGTTGACCTAATTCCCTTATGAATGTAGAATTAATATTAGCATTGCTCTTATGTGGTATAGTCCACTTATTGTGGCAGTGCATATTTGTTACATATGTTATGATCATGGCCTCGTCGAAAGAATATTTGAATTTTAGTAGTATCTTGTTATGATATATGTGGAGTAGGTTATATGAAGTAATGTGATCTTATATTTTGTGGTATGACTTATATGAATGCATAAAGTGAAGTATGATGTGATTTATGTGTGTGGTCTTGTATAATGTGGGCATGATGTGATGAATAGTGTATTTCTCTAATTTTTACGTGTGATGATGATGGACTATGAGGGTTCTTATATGTGGATATGATGTCTTGTTTAGGTAGACATATGTAGGTGCCCTTTCATAAATGAATGGAAGTCTAGGATCGGTAGACCTAAAGTAGGTACCCTTCTTTGATGACTAATGTGAAACCTTGAATATGAAAAGTATTTAATAATGTGAAGCCTTGAATATGAAAAAAGGGTTAATAGTGAAGCGTTGAAGTGGTAGACCGTAATGGGGCATCCTTCTTGAGTGGAATAATACACTTAGAGGTAGGTTGACTCGAACAGCATGAAACCATCTCTAAGAAATTCATAAGAGCTATCCTTATGAACCATGATCGGTAGATCCTTGTGTTTCCCTTCTTGGTATTGGTATTATGAGTTGGTAGGGATTAATGATGGTACTTTCTCTAATACACTTATATGAATGAACTTAATATATGAGAAATAAGGCAAAACACCGAGTGGATATGCTTGTGGTAGTAGCTCTACTTGAGAATGCGACTAGAGTATAAATAAGACCTTGATATCCCCTAAACCATGTGCCAACGTGGGATATGTCCTAGTTCTACCCTTTGCAATTAGAACACCCTCCATAGAGTAGGGTAGACTTTGGATTCCATACGTAGCTAGTGTGGTCTATGCCGGTTAATTCCTATTCTCATCATGTGGGATGTTCACTCTAGTAGTTGGATAGGCTCTATGACGTGTAGGTAGTAGTATGGGATGCTATCTACACATGGCACGAGTAGGCCTTGGAGATGCTAAAGTGAGTTCCCTAGTTCTTCTAAGACCATTATGTGAGGCCCCCTTACTGTATGATTGACTTCTAAATGAATCAAGTAAAGAATGTTCACCTTAGTGTTAGCATGTTCAAGTAGAAAGGTTCTTATCTAGGGTAGCTTTGAGAAACACTTAGGTGTGCTTGTAAAGTGTTGTATGGGCGGCTCTTTCATGTCTTACTTAGGTAAGTCGTAGTTAAACCTTAGGTAGAGGGTCTAAATGATGAAATGCTTATGTAATGAATATTTCTATGTATTGTGTTTTATGTTGATGTTACTTGAAAAGGACTTTATATTTGAATGTACAAGTGGACTTATATTATGTATCTTAAACTCTTATGATGAAGTTTTTTTATGAAAATGTCATGAAAGCATGTTTCTAGACTAAATGTCCCTTTTAGCTTAGTTTTTGCATGATCTTCATACTTAGTACTTAATTGTGCTAACCCTTTTCTTTCATTATTTAACTTATTGTGCTAACCCCTTTCTTTCATTCTTTAACTTAAGTGTGGGATTTGGAGATGTTTTATGCTATGGAGGTTGATTAGGTTTGTAAGTGGTTAAAGATGAAGACTTGGCGAGTCCTCATAGATTCGAGGATAGTACCCTACATGTTCCTTTATCTCATTTAGTCCTTCTTGAAGTTTTTTATGGGCTTAGTCCCAATGTTGTACTCTTAAGTATTAGATGGTTTATGAGACATACATGTTGTAAAGTTAGTTGTTTTAAATGTCTTTCGGTTGCTTATTAATGAAAGTTTTCTTCGCGTGTGAAAAAAGTTTTCAAGCCTTACTTATTTTGAGTATTGTATGTAATGAAAGATCCATGTGACTTGTATGAGACCTATGAGAGGTCAAATACGCCGGTTTCATCTAAGGAGTACTCCGAGGTCGTTACAAAATTGGTATCATAGCATAAAGTTTTCGGTATGGTCATAGGTCGTCTCAAAACCAAATCTAGTATAGTCTAATTCATAATGTGAAGCGCGCCATATTATGAATATGAATCTATTGCGTGCTAAGAAAGTTTCACTTCTTCATTCTTCTAGTCATGCCTAAGAGTTTTACTCTATAATATCTTTCCCTTGTTCCTTGTGTGATGGTCTCGTGAGTGGGATTCCTTGTAAGGTTTTGTTGTAAGGTTGAGGGAGAGAAAAGGTCATGTGTGACTTGATAGATGTGAGGTGAAAGGTTGTGATGATGACCTTAGGTTGGATGAGTTGTCGTATGATGATGAGTATGGTTGGTCGAACCCAACTTGGATAGGTTGTGTTTTGAGGTGGGTTGAAATAGATGATTAAATAAAGTGATAGAAATGTGTAGGTGTGATGAGTGAGAAGGTTTGATATTGGTAGGCTCTGACCTTAGGAGGGGAGGAGGTGATGTTTGAAAGAGCTAGTATGAGTTTCTCCTAAGTAGGGGATATGGTGGAAAGATGATAAGGCTTTTGAGAGTCTTTGGTGTTCATGAGTTAGGCTTGGTAGATGTTGTCATCTCATGAGGTATAGAGAGTTGAGGAGTTTAGATTCGGTGATGTAGACTTAAGCGAGACCTTGAGTGGTGTTGGTAAGATTGATGGTTCCTTGATTGAGATTCTCATGGTAGGTTCATTTTGACCTTAGATGGGTTTTCCCCAAGTGGGGGAGTATGGTAATTAGTAAGGTTGCTGGGAGTGAGATATCCTTATCCTTTCCTTTATGTACTTATTCAAGCCTAAAACTAAGAGTTTTTAATATATTGGTTCTTGTTGGAGTCTTTTGTGAAAAATGAGCTTCCAAATATTCTCCTTTAGACATGCATATTTTGGTTGAATTCTTGTTAAATGAGAAAATGAGTTTTCATATATTGAATTCACTCATGTTCATGTGAATTTTGTATAATATGTCTATTTGCTTCATGAGGTGAAATTGTGAACATACCTAATGTGTTATTGAGAAACTACCTTTTTAACCTTTTCGAGAAAATTGATTGAATATGACTTACTGGAAATGTTGCATAATTGTGATTTTATGAGAAATTGGCATGATGTGATTAGAAAGGTTGAAGTAAGCATGATATTATGTGGAGAAGGAAGTTCTTCCAAATATGAGATGAGAAATGTGAAGTCTTGATGCATGATGAGTTTGTAGATATTGTTCCTACCTTCTTGTTGTGTTTTGAGTCTCTTATTATGTTGATTTGATGTTCCTCCTAGATTTGTGAATTGTATATGATATTGTATGCATGATTTGGGGTTGTTTGCTTTGGTTGTTTCCCTTTAAATGTTTAAGTGTCATTCGAGGAGAAATGTTTTCCAACTGGGGGAGTATTGTAACACACTCAAAATGAAATAGGATGAACTAGAGCCGGACATTGGTTTTATGAGTTAATAACTTGTTAAAATAATGAAGAATAACTTGTGACGTCAGTTTTAAAGAGTTTTGAAGTCAAACGTTGAGGGATGACCAAGACGTCTGGAAATTAGTATTTTATGTGTTGGTGTGTTCTAGTATGTTGTTCATGTTTTTATGTGTTGTATAGATTCGAAAATCAGTGGAGGTCACCTAGAGACTTTAGAGGCCAAAAGTTACCTCTGCATCGCGGGCTTTGCACACACCTTTCTGCCTCGAATTAATTTTGAGAAACAAAATTAGGGAGTGCCTCCACGACGCGCAGCCATGTTCCAGATTTGACTGCATAAATAAAAGTCAAGGTGGGCTTCTCTTAAAAGGTCCAACTAATGTAGGGGTTTTTGGGTATTTTTGGGGTGTATGATATATTTATTTTAGGTAATTTTACACCCATTCCACAATCAAAAACCCCAACACTCAGTTAGAAATCAAATAAATATAGATGCTCTTCTTTCTCTCTAAATTCTCTCTCTACACAAATGCTCAATTGAAGAACCTTCAAGTCCAAGGAAGAAGATAAATTGTCCAATGTTTCAACCCAAATTTCGTAGATAGGTCTTCAAGAAGGTATGGGGACACTTTATCTTTGATTCCTCTTTCTATCAAAGAGCCAATTCAAAGTATTTTTAAAGTTCTTCAAAAACCCTAAACCCCCCCAATTTCGATTCTATGCAGGGTTCTTGCATGAAATAGTTTTAAATGGTGATTTATGTTGTTTATTAATGATTACTGATGGTTTTAAGAAAGGAAATTCCATGAACCCATGTCTTCTCAAATTTTCTAAATTTCACCATAAAGTGGGTGTATTGATTTTGAGTTGATGATTATAGAATTATGTTTGAATTGATGTGGGCTGTTCATATAGGTTATTATGTGTCTTGAATTGTGAAGAATTTATATTGAATTTAATTGTATGATATTTAAGCCTTGAATGGGAAAATAGTGATTTGGTCTTTATGTTAATCATTGGATCATGTTTAGCTTAATTGCATAGTTGAATTCTACTATTATCTATGTTATTCTATTGTGAAATTATGGATGATGAAGGAATGGTGATGGTGCCTTTTGGAAAGAGGTAATTTGACCTAATTCCTTTACTAATGTAGAACTGATATTAGAATTGCTCTTTTGTGGTATGGTTCAATCATGGTAGCGGTGCTTATTTGTTACATATGTATGATCATGACCTTGTCGGCAGTATTATGTGAATTGTAGTAGTATCTTGTTATGATATATGTGGAGGTACATTGTGTAGTAGGTTATATGAAGTAATGTGATGTTGTATAAGGTGGTATGGCTTATATGAATGCATAAAGTGAATGATGATGTGATATATGTGTGTGATCTTGTATAATATGGGCATGATATGATGAATTGTATATTTCTCTTATGTTACATGTGATGATGATGGACTATGAGGGTCCCTATATGTGGATATGGTGTCTTTTTTAGGTAGACCTATGTAGGTGCCCTTCCATAAATAAATGAAAGTCTATGATCGGTAGACCTAAAGTAGGTACCCTTCCATGAATGACTAATGTGAAACCTTGAATATGAAAAGAAGGTTAATAATTAAGCCTAAAAGTGGTAGACCAGTAATGGTGCCTTTTTCTTGAGTGGAATGACAAACTTAGAGGCAGGTTGGCTGAAACGACATGAACCATCTCTAAGAAAGTCATTAGAGCTATCCTTATGAACCTTGAATGGTAGATCGTTGTGATGCCCTTCTTTGTAATGGTATTATGAGTTGGTAGGGATTAGTGATGGTTCTTTCTTTAATATACTTATTTGAATGAACTTAATATATGAGAAATAAGGCAAAGCACCGAGTGGATATGCTTGTGGTAGTAGCTCTACTTGAGAATGATACTAGAGTACAAAGAAGCCCTTGATATCCCCTAAACCATGTGCCATCATGGGATGTGTCCTAGTTCTACCCTTGGCAAGTAGAACACCCTCCACGGAGTAGGGTAGACTCCGAATTCCATACCTAGCTAGTGTATTTTATGTCGGTTAATTCCTATTCTCATCATGTGGGATGTGCACTCTAGTAGTTGTATATGTTCTATGAAGTGTAGGTAGTAGTATGGGATGCTATATACACATGGCACGAGTAGGCATTGAAGATACTAATGTGAGTTCCCTAGGTCTTCTTAGACCTTTATGTGAAGTCCCCTAATTGTATGATTGACTTCTAAATGACTCACGTAAAGAATGTTCACCTTAATGTCAACATATTTAAGTAGAAAGGTTCTTATCTAGGGTAGCTTTGAGGAACACTTAGGTGTGTTTGTAAAGGGTTTTATGGGCGGCCCTTTCATGTCTTACTTAGGTGGGTCATAGAGCAACCTTAGGTAGAGGGTCTAAATGATGAAATCATTAATTGATGAATATGTCTATGTCTTGTGTTATATGTTGATGTTACTTGAAAATGGCTTTATATGTGAATGTGGACTTATGTTATGTCTCTTAAACTCTTATGATGAAGGTTTTTATCAAAATGTCATGAAAGCATGTTTCGATACTTAATGTCCCTTTTAGCATGGTTTTCGCATGGTCTCCATACTTGGTGCTTAAATGTGCTAACCCCTTTCTTTCTGTTTTTGTCTGAAGTGTAGGGATTTGGAGATGTTGTATGCTATGGAGGTTGATTAGGTTTCTAAGTGGTTGAAGATGAAGACTTGATGAGTCCTCATAGATTCAAGGACAATACCCTACATATTCCTTTATGTCACTTTGTCCCTCTTTAAGTTTTGTATGGGCTTAGTCCCAATGATGTACTCTAAAGTATTAGATGGTTTATGAGACATACATGTTGTAAAGTTAGATGTTTTAAAAGTCTTTCACTTGCTATTAATGAACGTATTCTTTGTGTGCATAGAAAGTTTGAAATTATTACTTATTTTGAGTATCGTATGCAATGAAAGATCCATGTGGCCTGTATGAGACGTCTGAGAGGTCGAATACGCCGGTTTACGACTAGGGGGTACTCTTGGGTCATCACACATACTCACCCTCCTTTGGTCTGATTATTAGCTTACTTCATATCGATAAGGGAACTATCAGATTTAGTCAATCATATCATGTCGAGGAAAGAAACTATGGCAAAATCCTATCTAATCATACACCATAAGCACAAATCATAAAAACAAGGAAATGAACACACCATAGATACCTTTAAAGCATACTCATGCAATGCATAAGTAGGATCCCATACTCATACCGTTACTAAGAAAGTTTCTGAAGTACCTATATTTCAGAATTCTTACTCTTATTTTTATTACTACACTATTTGGGACATAAGCCTTAACCGACATAAACCACGTGAGCTAACATGGAATCCAGTGTCTACCCCATACCAAAAAAGGGGTTACTCTACTTTCTAAGGGTAGAACTATAATCTTAGGTTGGATGAAACTAATGTCTAAGTAACCTATGTGGGAACATAATTATGGGATAAAGGGTTTGCTTATAGAAATCCTACCTCTACTATCGTGAGGGATTACATACCACGAGATTACTCCAAGGAACCTAACTTCTACTAACGCGAGAGCTCCCATATCAAGAGATTTCTACTAGAATATCGACATCTACTAACATGAGGGCTTCCATCTCATATCAATATCGACTCGGTGCTAGGTATTAAGTCGCATTGAGTTAACATTAAGTCTTGACTTAGGTTCATATTTTTCGAAGAATGTCTTGACACTCAATCCAACATAACTCCTACTATAGCTCAGTAGATCATGCGTGAGCAACTATCAACATCCATGACCTATTTATTACGGCTCTAGAGCCCTTGGTTCAATTAGGTGAGACTAGTTTTCCAACCTTAAAATCACTAAATGTGACAAACCTTTCACATTATGTCATAGTCATGCATGAGTGTGTATATGGAATTAACCTTTCAAAAACACTACAACTAGGTCATGAGCATATTCACATTTTTCTCGAAGTGTCTCTAAAGTATGTAATAAACTTCATAAATCATGCATAGCATCATATCTTTCCCATTCTTAGGGTCATAGCTCATATTAAGTCAACACATATAAAATGACTACATTAGACATGTATATAATCATAATTCAAGTAGTTCATATACTACAAGCCTAATCTCATACTTTACCTCCTTGAGGTTCAATTCTTAATTTCAACCATCCCACAAAGGGTCTAAGCACTAGACATGGACATCCCCCTAACCCATTTAATTTTATAACTTTATGCATCCAAGCTTTCACGGGGTAAGTTAGGTTGTAAGGTCTCATCATAACCATTCTATCTAATAGTCTACCATTATCTTATAAGCTTAACTCCTAGAGTCTTAGCGTACATAAATCATCATATTGGATTTTCCCTCAAAACCCTAGAATCATCACTATGTGAGAACCCCGTTCATATCAAGTTCATACTATGCTTAATATCATGTTTAGAATTCTACATTAGACATTGGCATCATCATGACTTAAGTGAATCTATCACTTCACATATTCAAGCATTCACTAGATTAGGTGGGTAAAGATCATTCATCACACTTATCAAATATAGATTTTACTCTCAAATCCTTCACATCTATAACTAATCATATTAAATTCCCTCTAAATCCCTAGTGATCAACATTCAGAACTACAATCCTTACACTCAAGCTTTACTTCTCACAACATTCATTCATACCTAGATTTCAAGGTATTTTAATCACATTGTATTACTAGGTGACTCTAGTCATAATTCACCATATAGGTTCAACTTTAACCTTGAAAGTAAAGATCCATCATATGAATTATAGTCTGCTTCAATTCATATCTATATGATACTAACCTTGAACAATTACTAAACATAATAACAATCCTAGAAGTCTATCAAGTATCATCAATTTCTCTTCACAAGACATAAACCCACATACTTTGATTTCATCAACTTAGACTAGTGTTAACCATATAAATCACATGAATTCATAATAATATCTCAATGCTAATACAATCATAATTAGGTATTATCCACTAGATTGGAATCATACCTAAATCCTACCCACAATGTAAGAGGAAACCCTAGCTAATTTGGTTTTGACTTCACAATTGGGAGGGGGGGGGGTTCCTAGGGGGATTTATGGGGGAAGAATAGATAAATAATATAACATACCATGATTTAAAGCCTAGAAAAAAATTCAAAAGATGAAGGAATTTTGACCTAGGTTGCTGCCCTTCTTGTTCTTTTTCTCCTTCACTTCTAGAGAGAGAATTTCTTGGAGGAAATTGGGATTCTTTGAAGAATGAGTTAATTATTCTAATTTAGGGATTTATTAGTATTATATAGGAGTCTTAATAAATAACTAACCGACCTCTTTTGTCACATACCAAAACCACACCCTAGAAGTTAGGATGTAATCTTGGATTGCGACCGGCGTATTCGACCTCTCGGAGGTCTCATACAAGACTCTCGTATCGTTCATCGCATATACGTAACGAAAAGTAGTGCGGAATTAAAACTTTTCGTAAAACAATATAGAAGTCTTTAAACTCTTTCATATAAGTAAAAATAGGAAAACACTAAGTCTCGATCATCATCTTAAGACACGACAATACTTTGGACACAACCCATACGAGTTGAAAACATACTACTAATAGTCTATTACAAACTTCATAAAAGAAACATAAAAATGACATATATGACCTCGAGTCAAATGAGGACATACTTCAACTTCTCTTGAACGATCTCCTTGTCCAAGTCTTCTTTCCAAAGCTCTTCACCTATTAAGAACTATAGATAGAAGATAAAGCATGGAATTAGTACAACCACATGTACTAAGTATGTCATTATGCATAAAAATCATGAAAATGGACTTTATTGGAAATATGCATCTTTTCATTTTATAAATAATATTTTAATCATAACAACATCAATTATCACCATAGAAACACATAAGGAAACATTAAACCAAAAACATCAATTTCTAAGATCACTTTATAGTGAACTATATTCACTGTACAGTGAATTATTCACTGTTACAGTGAAATGCTTTTAGTTCTCCTTTTAACGACTTCTAGCATGTAATTTCCTCACCTAAAGTCATCCTAAGATTCACTTAATTCACACAAAGAGAGACCGCCCATACACCCTCTCTAGATGTGCCTAAACGACCCTTAAGATTACTCATAATGAGTCACCTACACACTTACAAAGTATCATAAACATCAATGTAAGATTCTTCTACCATAGGTGATTCTAAGTCTCACTTGAGTGAGTTGTGAAGCAACCGCCCATACAATCTCTTACACACACACTCAAGAGATCCAATAGACACCCTAGGATAGAATCATTCTCACTAAACACACCAACACATAGATAATAGGACACTCTCCTTCCAAAGGCTATCCAAAAGACCTACTTAAGTAAATCAAGAAGATAAACTCCATGATTGACCTCTTCAAGATTACCTAAATAGTCCTTGAGATTACCTAAGGCTTAGATCATGTCAACAACACCAAACATCTTCCCTAACTAGAGTCATCCTCAAGACTTCCAAAGATAAGCTATGAAGAGATCATCCTTTATGTCCTCTTCACAATTTAACTAAAGAAGCCATAAGCCACTCTAGATTAGGTACTTATTCACTTACATACTCCATAACGTAAGTCATTAGTTCATTAGGTTATTACTCCATTAATTCATTAAGAGACTCATACAATACATAAGGACATTCAAGTAATGGTCTTAGACAAGACCTAGGAATTCCAAATAACACCATCAAAGTCCAATGTCTAAGTAGCGTCGCATACCACCACCTAAACCTCATAAACTTCTCTAATGCTAATAGGTATTCCATATGATGTGAATAGACAATAACCAACATAGACCATGGTAGCAGAGCATGGAATCCGAAGTTCTATCCTACTTCGATGAGGTGTTTTACTTGCCAATGGTAGAACATAGAGATCCCATGTAAACACATGGTTAAGGAATATGAAGGGCTTCTTTGTATTCTAGTCTCATACTTAACTAGAACTACTTCCCTTTACCATACTCACTCGGTGCTAGCCTTAATTCTCATAGATCAATTCACATTAAGGTTAATACAAATGGGTCCCATATCATGTTCACGACCCAATTACATTTACCCTACCATAGCAAGGTCCATTTGGGCTATCTCACTATGGCGACAAGAATCTCATCGCGACTTTCCTAATGTATGATATGATGCCGTTCCAGCCAATCAACCTTAAGTCCATCACTCATTACATAAAAGATACCATTACAGCTAACTACTTCACAATTCGTAACCTTACCACTTAGTTTAAGGTTCTACATAAATGACCTTCGTATTATCATGCAAGGTCTCACCTATATTAATTTATTCAAGAGTAATACCCTTTAGGTTCCTAAGTAAAGACATCACATATTCACATAAGCATCAAGTAAGGGGCACAAGTCTACCTAAATAAGACACAACATACTTCCATTTATCACATATAGCCTGTCTTTCTTTAGACTCTTAGGAATGACCCTTAACCTTATTTAGTCAACCTATTCATTACCTTAAAATCATCAATTTAACCATTTTAGACTCATCTAACCAAATTAGGAATAACCATGTAACAATTCTAAGACTACACACTTAACAGATAGTTAAAGCATAACATGATTTCCTAGATAGTATCAATAGTCTAACACATACCTCCACATATAGATAGCTATGATTATTCATCATCAAATCAACTACACAAGTGTCCATATAAATTCAAGTAGTGACGACAAGGCCATAATCATCAATGTACTAGAAAGTAACGCCGACAAGGCCACATCAATTCACATAACAATGCCACCAAAGGTGGACCAAACCAATCATAACAGAATTGAAGTATAAATAACAATAAAATAAATAAAATGGGGTAGCATACCTCCATTCCATCATCAACACTTCAATTCAGGTCAACTTACACAATTTGATGACACAAGACCCTTACCCAAGGCCATGAACACCAATTCAATACAAAATTATAGAAATCAATGAAATCTAACCCAATTCAATATAGATTCAACAACCAAATACCAATTTGATAACAATTGAACACAATTCTTACATCAATAGAAAGCCCATAAGAAACTACGCATGAATTCATCAATATTAAGCCAATATCAAGTAACCCATAATTTAGTTAAAATCTTAGGTTCATCAATTTCATGGGTTCATAGGTAATTTAGGTTAAAATCATCAATACAACATCAATCTAATCCATAATAGACGTTTGAAAACATTTAATGCAAGAACCCGTGGAAGAATTATGAAATTGGACAATTCCTCTTTGAAAACTTTGAAAACATCTTTGAAAGTTGGGCTCCTTGATGAAACGAGTTTCAAGAATCAAAAGTCATACCTCAATGATGATAATTCTTCACTTTGATGAAGAATTTCCACTCAAAACGTCACACCAAGTTGTTTCTTCAATTTGGACTTCAATGGAGTCTTTGGGATTTCTAAGGGATTTTGGGGGTTTGTTTTTGGAAGAATGAATTATTCTAAGTGTTTAGCACTTATGTACTCATTTAAAATACCCAAAAGACCCTTAACAAACCCCCTAAACTCTTATTTGGAAGTGGGGTGAATTTACATTTTCACCCCTAACTTGGCAGCAGACCTGTGCGCAGAGACAGTCTTCATTGACGACTGCCCTCGACGGGGCGTCACCCCCACGACGGGCCGTCACTGGCCCCGGTCGGTGGTTACAGTAGCTTGCCAAACCTCCTTTCACTCCCATGGTTAAGTCCCCATCGACGACACCCTTTGACGGGGCGTCAACAGGCCTACGAGCCGTCGACTGCTCCGTCGTTTGGGTCTGCCCGGGAAANTTGATAAACCCTCTACTTTCTCTTCCCTCCTCTCACGGGGAAAGTACTTACTAAGAAAAGCTTTGAATTCTTCCCACTCAATAGGACCGACTCCACCGGCCTATTGTCCTTCTATTGAGTGTACCAAATTGGAGACACATCTCTCAATTTATAAGAAGCCAACTCCGCCTTCTCCCTAGATGTAACCCCCATAGCACTCAAAACTTTGTACGCACCATCAAGAAATTCTTGGGGATCCTCATTCACCTCAGAGCCAAGAAAGATTGGAGGATTCAACCTCACAAAGTCTCTCAACCTAGATGACATAGTGCTCTCAAAAGCATTAACCCTAGGCACCATGTTCAAGTTAGCTTGAGCCGTTATGGCTCGGGCAAAAGCAAGCAAAGCCTCTCCAATCACCCTATTAGACAACTCCGGCACTTCATTACCTCCTTCCACATTAGGGGCATGATCACCTTGAGGAGGCACTTAAGCACCTTGTGCACCTTGGACACCTTGCCCATCTTGAAGCACTTGTTTAACTTTCTCAACTTGAGGAGGATCTTCCTCATTCACCCTTCGCTCTTCCATCTTTCTAGCGGCCATCCTTATAGTATTCATCTCCTAGAAAACAAGGAAACACTTTTAGAAGGATACTCATAACATAACTCAACCGCACGATATATGAGTAGAAATGAAGGGAAACACTATCGTCCTATAGCCTCTCGCCCATAGATGTGTCGCGACTCACACCGATGGTCAAGACTCTACTTTTCGAGACTTTTCAATTCCTAAGACTACTTTCATTAAACCATGCTCTGATACCAAGCTTGTCACATTCCGAAACCACACCCTAGAAGTTAGGATGCAATCTTGGATTGCGACCGGCGTATTTGACCTCTCGGAGGTCTCATACAAGACTCTCGCATCGTTCATCCCATATACATAACGAAAAGTAGTGCGGAATTAAAACTTTTCGTAAAACAATATAGATGTCTTTAAACTCTTTCATATAAGTAGAAATAGGAAAACACTAAGTCTCGATCATCATCTTAAGACACGACAATACTTGGGACACAACCCATACGAGTTGAAAACATACTACTAATAGTCTATTAAAAACTTCATAAAAGAAACATAAAATGACATATATGCCCTCGAGTAAAATGAGGACATACTTCAACTTCTCTTGAACGATCTCCTTGTCCAAGTCTTCTTCCCAAAGCTCTTCACCTATTAAGAACTATAGATAGAAAATAAAGCATGGAATTAGTACAACCACATGTACTAAGTATGTCATTATACATAAAAATCATGAAAACGAACTTTATTGGAAATATGCATCTTTTCATTTTATAAATAATATTTTAATCATAACAACATCAATTATCAACATAGAAACACATAAGGAAATATTAAACCAAAAACATCAATTTCTAAGATCACTGTACAGTGAATTATTCACTGTTACAGTGAAATGCTTTAAGTTCTCCTTTTAACGACTTCTAGCATGTAATTTCCTCACCTAAAGTCATCCTAAGATTCACTTAAGTCACACAAAGAGAGACCGCCCATACACCCTCTCTAGATGTGCCTAAACGACCCTTAAGATTACTCATAATGAGTCACCTACACACTTACAAAGTATCATAAACATCAATGTAAGATTCTTCTACCAAAGGTGATTCTAAGTCTCACTTGAGTGAGTTGTGAAGCAACCGCCCATACAATATCTTACACACACACTCAAGAGATCCAATAGACTCCGTAGGATAGAATCATTCTCACTAAACACACCAACACATAGATGATAGGACACTCTCCTTCCAAAGGCTATCCAAAAGACCTACTTAAGTAAATCAAGAAGATAACGTCCATGATTGACCTCTTCAAGATTACCTAAATAGTCCTTGAGATTACCTATGACTTAGATCATGTCAACAACACCAAACATCTTCCATAACTAGAGTCATCCTCAAGACTTCCAAAGATAAGCTATGAAGAGATCATCCTTTATGCCCTCTTCACAATTTAACTAAAGAATCCATAAGCCACTCTAGATTAGGTACTTATTCACTTACATACTCCATAACGTAAGTCATTGGTTCATTAGGTCATTAATCCATTAATTCATTAAGAGACTCATACAATACATAAGGACATTCAAGTAATGGTCTTAGACAAGACCTAGGAACTCCAAATAACACCATCAAAGTCTATTGTGCAATGTCTAAGTGGCGTCCCATACCACCACCTAAACCTCATAAACTTCTCTAATGCTAATAGGTATTCCATATGATGAGAATATACAATAACCGACATAGACCATGGTAGCAAAGCATGGAATCCGAAGTTCTATCCTACTTCGATGAGGTGTTCTACTTGCCGATAGTAGAACATAGAGATCCCTTGTAGGCACATGGTTAAGGAATATGAAGGGCTTCTTTGTATTCTACTCTCATACTTAAATAGAACTACTTCCCTTTACCATACTCACTCGGTGCTAGCCTTAATTCTCATAGATCAATTCATATTAAGGTTCATACAAATGGGTCCCATATCATGTTCATGACCCAATTACATTTACCCTACCATAGCAAGGTCCATTTGGGCTATCTCACTATGACTACAAGAAGCTCATCGCGACTTTCCTAAGGTATGATATGATGCCTTTCCAGCCAATCAACCTTAAGTCCATCACTCATTACATGAAGGATACCATTACGGCTAACTATTTCACAATTCGAAACGTTACCACTTAGTTCAAGGTTCTACATAAATGACCTTCATATTATCATGCAAGGTCTCACATATATTCATTTATTCAAGAATAAGACCATTTAGGTTCCTAGGTCAAGACATCACATATTCACATAAGCATCAAGTAAGGGGCACAAGTCTACCTAAACAAGACACAACATACTTCCATTTATCACATATAGCCTATCTTGCTTTTGACTCTTAGGAATGACCCTTAACCTTATTTATTCAACCTATTCATTACCTTAACTGTAACAACCCTAAAAATGGATAAGATAAGTAATGCTTAATGTGTCTAGAATGCCTACGATTTGACCAGGGTTCACACGGATTGATGCGTGTAGAACCAGACCTCAGAACCCTTGCTACAGCCAAGACAACTAACTTGGGGAGTTAGTTGAGCTTGGAAAGGTTGGGTCCAACCATGTAGGGCTCTCAAATACGAAGATTTACTCGAAGGAGTCTTTACCAGACTTAAAAAGGGGAAATCTTAGGTTTGAAGGGTCTAGGGGTAAAATGGTCTTTTCCTGGCTAAGGGTAGTATCGTAATTAACCTAAATATATAATTAATTATTTAATTAATAATGTGGAGGGGCAATTTGGGGAGAGAGGGCCGAAATTGGGCTCTTGAAGTGAAGTCTTGCTCCACCCGGGTTCGAACCTAGGTGGAAGCAATGAATTAAAGTGATTTTTATTTAAGCTATTGAATTAATGTAATTAATTAATAATTATTATTCATTATCTGATTTAAAATAAAATAAAATCAGATTTTTATTAAATAATCAAAACCCTATTGACTAAGTCCTAAAACTAGACTCCTAAGCCTCCTACAACTCCCACTCTCTCACGTTTATCTCTCCACTCTCACGCTCAATCTCTCTTCTTCTTTATCACGTATTCTCTCTGCCAAAATAAGAGTCAAGAGCATAAAAATGAATCTAAGTTCTTCACACTTGAAGAACTCACACGAAATCACAAGAAAACAAACGTTAATCACACACTAGGCTAAGAGAGGTTGTCATTCAAGTGGAGTTGACATTGAGAAGGCTTAGACGTGATCTTGGGTGGAGTTTTTGGGCAGCAAGTCGAGGGTTTAACGTCAAAAAGGTATGGGTTCTCTTCTCTCTTGGTCCCTTTCCCAAGAGACCCCTTAAGGTTCAAATTATTCAGTCCGAAAACTAGGATTGTTTCCCCTTTTGCATGCCCCTGTCACTAGCTCCCAATGAATCGTAGGCTGGGTATGATTGCTGGTAGATTTAGGTGTATGTTATGTTTTCATGATGAATATGATTATGTTTGTGTACTTGAAATCGTATAAAAGACAATCATGTGTTCGAAATTATGTGCAAGCGTGTGTGTGCAAACATGTTACAGTAACTAAGGTTCTCGGGTTAAGGCTCCAAATTTGATAATGTTATGGTTGTCATTTTACGTGCATAAACCTATGTAAATCGTGATGTTCATTAAAATGAAAGTGTGGCTAATTTGAGTACCAATCTTTTGGCTAAAAGAATTTATGAAAAATGCACCCCAAAACGTAATATATGTATGATCTATGAATTTCCCTAAAAGTTCAAGTGAAAGTGTTGGTTAAAATGAGCTAAAAAAATGACTAAATTTCCAGCAAACTTACAAGTTTGGTTTAGGATAAATAATGATGAATAAATCTGGAAATTTATTTGAGTGTAAAGGGATGAGGCCACCAGGATTCGAACCTGTGACCTCACCCGTGTAATGTCTTAAAATCGAAAAAAAAAGAAGAAGAAATGGGGTCAAGGGGAATCGATATTGGGTGTGCTGGCTGAAAATGTAAAGTACAAAAATTAATAAAATAAAATGGGAGGCGTGGGAATCGAACCCACGACCTCCAGGCAGCGAGTGGAAGTAAAGGAAAAATAAAAGAAAAGAAATGTGAGGCGTGGGAATCAAACCCACGACCTTAAGGCAGTGAAGGGAGTTAAGAGAAAAATATAGATAAAAGAATTGTGAGGCGTGGGAATTGAACCCACGACCTCTAGGCAGGCTGCGAAATAAAAGAAAAATAAAGAGAGGCTGTGGGGGTTTGATCCCACAACCTCATGGTCTATGCGAATTGGACAAGGAGAATTAAATGAAGAAAATAAAAGGGGTTGTGGGGGTTCGATCCCACAATCCCTCGGTCAAATAAGAGGAGATTCCAAGGAGAAAAATAAAGAGGGAATGTTGATGTTGGGGCTCGATCTAGGGTTCCAATGTAATATGGACTAAAAATAAAATCAAGGAAAAATGTAAGTATTGTCCAAGGGATTCGAACTTGGGTTCCCTTGCCCAAATTCCGTATTGATACATAAGTCATACGTGAATTAAATGTTCAAGAATAATGCCACCTACTTAGATCAAAATCGAGATCTTGGCATACATACAAGATGCATAAGTCTTGTACTACATAATCTTAGGAAGATATGAGTCACCTAACGAACTATGAATGAAGACTCATAGCTTGTATGTATAAACCCATAAGTCTAGCATACGTTTAATAATAAGTGAACCTAAGATGTATGTAATGAAATAATGTAACCCTAGAAGGGTTAAGTACGAGTGTGAAATACACTAAATGGACAAGAGCATTGGCATACAATGAAATGATTATTATGTAATGAAACGATGAAACTATAGAAGGGTTAAGTAAGAGTGTGAAACACACAAATGGCCAAGTGCATTGGCATATGATGAAATGAACATTCACGTAAAATGTGGTGAGTAATTATGAAGAGCAAATGTGCTAATGTTAATGAATGTGGTGACAACATGATATGAGGCTAATGTAAAAGATGAGAACAATCTCAAATGAGCCTAAGTAAATGTTACCAAAACGTACTCACCTATGAGAGCGTAAAGTTAATGAAGAGACCAGTCTCTATGAACACTCTAATGAAAGTATTGAGATTAACACACTTAATACTAATGATGAGATGAGAAATCATCTATTGAGCTATGATGTCCTCATACTAGAAGCCAGCTTCCATGACGTATGAGTTAAATGTAATGGAACTTTATTCTGAGCACCAATAGACTAGCTATGAGCGATGACGCCTTCTTTCGGGAAGGGCGGAGGTTCACGTAACTCTCATGAGATGAGACTGTCCACCATGCCGGGTATGGGTCTCCTTATATCTCCTGGTCTTCGAACCTATATTGCCAATATAGGGATCTGGCGGAGTTAAAATCCCATGTACGCTAGCATGTTTTGGGTCACTTTCGCCGGTGATTCCACCTTTTTTCGGTGTGGGGGAGACACTGGATTTAATGATGCTCACATGATCTATGTCGGTTAAAGTTAAAGTTCCCAATGAATGAATGAGACCAGCCTCAAATGATGCACATAATGAATTGAACGATACCAAAGGTGTTAGAATAGGATAATCAAGAGGTGAGCTAGACTCAAGTAATGACACTAGGTTATTCTTGATCATTGCACAACAAACCCGATGAGAGTCTTAAACTACATCATAGCTGGTGTTTACACTGGCTTATGAATGAATGAAATGAAGTACGTATGAATGAATGAAGCAGACTCTGTGTTTGCTAAAGAAGACTCCCTAGTTGAGGTCCCATATGTTGAGCCCTCATTTTAGGAAGTCTTAATGTCAAGTCCATGATTCCAAGGTCTCATGGCATATGAATGAATGATATGAAAGATGTTATGTGCTATATGCAATATGATATGTTCTATGTGTAAGACGTTATGTGTTGTGGGCAATATGATAAGTATGATGATGCATGTTACTCTCATGGCATGACTTTTCTAATCCAAATTTGGAAAGCTCACTAACTTTCCTAATCCAAATTTGGAAAGCTCACTGACTTTCCTAATCCAAATTTGGAAAGTTCACTAACTTTCCTAATCCCAATTTGGCAAGTCCACTGACTTCACTTTCCATAATCATGTTGTTAGGAAAGTGCTATTCTTACTCATGCATGTCCTTGTGTGTGCTTGCATATACCCATACTTAGTACAAGTGTGTACTAATCCCCTACAACTCTATATTTTTAGGTGCAGGCACAGGTGGACGCTAGAGCTTACAGGTTGACGTTGCAGCTATCCGGACGTGGAGCTTTCATCCGGACTTGGTACCCTCATGCTTTCGAGGATGTCTACCTTTACTATCTAGCTTAGATGTAGGCTTTATCTAGTGGAGTATGTTCCACTAGTGTTTCTTTCCGTTTTAATTTCAGACATTGTATTGGTGCCATTTTGGCAATTATACATTTAATGCAGTATTGAACTATTTCTTTCAGTTGATAATCTTAATGTTAGATGGTTGATGGTGAACACTATGAATGTAAGTAGAATAACCTTTATGCATGATAAGAAACAAAAAGTTTCAAATTTTCCGCTAAAATTAACCTAGATGAAGTAAGAATGACGTATGTAGGCTTGTCTGCGACCTCTGAGAGGTCAACGACGCCGGTCTTATCTGGGGTCTAGACTCCGGTCGTGACATTAACATCATCAATTTAACCATTTTAGACTCATCTAACCAAATTAGGAATAACCATGTAACAATTCTAAGACTACACACTTAACACATAGTCAAAGCATAACATGATTTCCTAGATAGTATCAATAGTCTAACAAATACCTCCATATATAGATAGATATGATTATACATCATCAAATCAACTACACAAGTATCCATATAAATTCAAGTAGTGCCGACAAGGCCATAATCATCAATGTACTAGAAAGTAACGCCGACAAGGCTACATCAATTCACATAACACCGCCACCAAAGGTGGACCAAACCAATAATAATAGAATCGAAGTATAAATAACATCAAAATAAAGAAAATGGGGCAGCATACCTCCATTCCATCATCAACACTTCAATTCAAGTCAACTTACTCAATTTGATGGCACAAGACCCTTACCCAAGGCCATGAACACCAATTCAATACAAAATTATAGAAATCAATGAAATCTAACCCAATTCAATATAGATTAGTCAATCAAATACCAATTTTATAAAAATTGAACACAATTCTTACATCAATAGAAAGCCCATAAGAAACTACACATGGATTCATCAATATTACGCCAATATCAAGTAACCCATAATTTAGTCAAAATCTTAGGTTCATAAATTTCATGGGTTCATAGGTAATTTAGGTTAAAATCATCAATACAACATCAATATAATCCATAATAGACGTTTGAAAACATTTAATGCAAGAACCCATGGAAGAATTATGAAATTGGACAATTCCTCTTTGAAAACTTTGAAAACATATTTGAAAGTTGGGATCCTTGATGAAACGAGTTTCAAGGATAAAAATACATACCTCAATGATGATAATTCTTCATTTTTATGAAGAATTTCCACTCAAAACGTCACACCAAGCTGTTTCTTCCAATTGGACTTCAATGGAGTCTTTGGAATTTCTAAGGGAGTTTGGGGTTTTGTTTTTGGAAGAATGAATTATTCTAAGTGTTTAACACTTATATACTCATTTAAAATACCCAAAAGACCCTTAATAAACCTCCTAAACTCTTATTTGGAAGTGGGGTGAATTTACATTTTTACCCCTAACTTGGTAGCACACCTGTGAAGCAGAGACAATCTTCATTGACGACTGCCCTCGACGGGGCGTCGCCCCCATGACGGGCCGTCACTGGCCACCGTCGGTGGTTACAGTAGCTTGAAAAAGATCCTTTACCTCCCATGGTTAAGTCCACATCGACGAAACCCTTTGACAGGGAGTCAACAGGCCTACGAGCCGTCGACTGCTCCATCGTTTGGGGTCTTCCTGGGACAGCCTTGCCAACAGGTTTGGGTCCTTCCTCAAGGACCCTTGGATGGTCCTTGAGGATAATTTTCCAGACGTTTCCAACCCAAACATTATCTTATATGAGTTTAACACCTCTCACATAAATTTCATCCAAAAAGAACACGTAAAACTTGACAGAACATGCCTAGACACACGAGGTCGATTCAAGGCATATCTTTCGAACGACATGAACGTTCTTCGACGTTTGACCTCCAAACTTCACGAAACTTGACACACTGCCTATACATGATATAATAACTCATTTAAGGACCTCAAAACCTCATGAATAACACATAAACACATAGAACCACACATGAGGCTTTTAGGTGACTTAGTCGTCGAACGTCTTAGTCATCCCTTGACGTATGACTTCCAACACACCTAATACTTTAGATACTGCCTCTATGCAATATTATAGACCACATTAGGACCTTAGACCACAATTACCAACATGTTAGGTTCTAGTTAACCTAAGTCATTTTCGGGGTCTTACATCTTTTAACCCCAATCTAATTATTGACTTAACCCACAAACCCCTAATTAAAAACTAAAAGTCTTGAAAACTACCCTTACTCACTAAACCACACCCACGTACCATTTGTGGGGGTCACGGACCGTGCTGCACCTCCATAGATGCTGGTTCTGAGGCTGAAATGCATGCCTTTGTGAAACACCCCAAAAGTTATAACCAAAACTAGAGCACTAAATTTAGGATTCTAGACTGTGTTGTTGAAGATTAGAATCGTAGATTAGACTTCCCGTACTTTGAATAAGGGGCTTAGTAGTTGAACCTCAATACATGTATTAGACCCCTTAGTTAAGTAGACCATCTATGTGATGGTATAAGGTTGCAAGGGCCTAAGCTAGAAAGTTTGAATGTAAGAAACCTTGTTCTTTGAGAGGCTGTTTGGCGACACGAGCACTTGATCGCCCAATGGGTTGGGCGAGTCACCCTTGTGATCTTTATATAGCCTAGTTACTTACCCATTTTGCCATGATTCTTGACCAAAGGGCGAACTAGGTGGAAACTCACCAACCAGCTTGGCGAATCACCCTTTTTCCCTCCAATCGCCCAATGGTCAGCCCCTTTTGTGAGCTGCTATGACAAATGGAGAACTAAAGGTCCAAATGGCGAACAACCTAATGAATTGGAGATCCCAAGTGTTCCAAAGGGCGGACCAAAACGTGAAGGAGGCATATATTAAAGTTGAAAACGTTTAGGGACCTTAGTATTTACCAAATTGCCCCCACATTATTCTAGTTCTTCCCTAGAAACTATATAAGCTTATTAGACCTAATTCTACTTCATTTTTAGTCTCTCCCCTAGAATCAAAAGGAAACCCACTTCATACTACACTCCCAAATAATTCTCTCTCTAGACAACCTAAGAAGAAGAAGAATGAAAAGAAGAGAAGGAGGCCAGATCAAAATCTTCCATTGAAGCAAGCTTAGTGGGTCTTTGATTTGAGGTATGTGAAGCTATTCATCTATGGGTTCTTCCACCCATAGAGTACCTTAGAATTTCCCCTAATTTGTGAAGAAGAACCCCAATGAACGTATGATTACTTCCAATGTTTGGGTTTTAGGTGGGTATGATTCCAAAAGGTGGGATACTACTCATACATGATTGAATTAGTGTTGAATCTTGATATTATGAAGAATTTATGTGAATTCCTTTATTTAACCTAATTTTCAAAGTATGTAGGTTTATCCCTTTTGATGAGGAATTTATGATTCTTGATATATCCTCTTAGATTGTTGTCATGCATGTGACTTAATCAAGATTAGTAATATGAAATCATGAACTACCTAGACTTATGTATGTAGGATAGGATATGAATTGATATGATTAGAATTGGAACCTTTGATGAATCATGCTTAGGATTAGCTATGCCTAATGCTTGTAACTAGTTTGTATGGTGATCTAGACTAGTATGATTATTATGGAGTATAGCTTGAATTTAGGGCTTGAAGTCATAATTTTGATCATTAGGGCTTATAGAATAAGTCTAATACGATGATTTAGCTTGCATGTATGTAGAATGTGGAAGGTTAATCACCTAAAATTAATCATGCTTGTTAGATAGAATAGCTTGACATTGTGTTTTATGACTCCTTCATGGATAGTTGAATTATGTAGCTTGGGATGGTAGATGCCATGGTAGCTTTGGATGGAATATCTCTTGGTAGCTTGATATGGTAGATCTCATGATAGCTTGGGGTGGAGGAGTTAATCTCTCTCATGGTTAGCTTGATCTTGCATTAGTAGAATGATTTTCATGGTAGCTTGCATTAGTATAGGCAAGGTAGACTAGGAAAGAGGATTGATACTCCCCTAGGGGTAGCTTGAAGTAGCTTGATTGGAATGCCTTCATGATAGCTTGACTTGGTTAGGCCAAAAACATTTCATGGTAGCTTTAGGATAGATGACTTATGCTCTTATAATGGTAGCTTGGCTTGCATACAAGGTGAATTTCATGGAATAACTTGAGATGGATTAATCATGGTTGCTTAGGGTTGAGAATTCATACTCCCCTAAGGATAGCTTGCATCTTGATGGGATGGGTGCATGGTGGCTAGGCTGGTATAGTTGTAACCTTCCTATAATAACTTGGATTGTATGATATGATGTTTCCATGTTAGTTAGGCTTAGCATGACAGAATGCTATTATTGATAGACTAGTATGAAAGATAGTTAGCATTGAGTAAGCTAGCCTAAATGAGTACTTAGTGTGAATGGTAGAATGGGATACCATTCATAAATGGCACAAATATGACTTGAAGCTACTTATAAGATGTCCTCTTATGAAGTATTTGCAGCTTGGTTAGTGGCTATAGTTGCCTTCCATGATATGATTGACTTAGGATGATACTTCGTTGTCAAATATGAAAGTAGGTCTTTAGTGACACCTAGAAGGGGGAAGGGGCGGTAACACATGAATAGGGTGACTTCAAGATATGCTTAGTATGTGTTGTAGAATGGGATGCCCCACATGCATTGCACAAGTGTTCCTTGAGGTGATCTAGGGGTATAGTGCTCTTATGTCATGAAAACCTAGGTCTTAAGTAGGAAGGTGGACTATGGACAAGGATGACCAAAGAGAGGTACTTAGCTTAGGCAGTATTATGAGATGATATCTAGGCCTTGCACATGTATACTTGGAGGTAGCTTGGGAAGTTGTTCACTTGAGTATGAAAGACTAATGGTTGAAGTATGAACGTATGTTGAATTGTTATGATATGATGTTTATGTTATGATTATGTTATTATCTCTTATGCTTATGTTCTATGTCGGCTAACCATTTGAGATGCTCCTATGATGTTATGTTAGCTTTCATACATAGTACCTTTGTACTAACGCATGTTGCCTACATTCTAACCAAATGTAGGGTTGGATATTTGAGTTGCATTAGAGGTAGAGTTTCAAGGATCCTAGAGAAGCAAAGAAGTGGTGAGTCCTCAATGCTTCGAGGACGAACCTTTATGTTCCTTTTATGTATTTCATTATGTATTAGACTTTATGTGGGCTGTGTCCCAAGAATTTTTTCATGTCATTCATAGATGGTTTGAGTAAAATGATGTTATAAAGACTTTCGCTTTTATGAAATACTTTTCGAGTTATGTTTAAAAAGAAAGTTTAAAATTCTTCCATATTTTTCTATGCTTTTATGTAATGAATGTTAAGGGCTTGTATAAGATATCTTCGATCGAATACGCCATGTTATGAATAGAGGGTGCTCTCGGGCCATGACACCTTGATCCACGACCCCAACCTACGGGGCATGGGTCCACCTACAGCCAGTAGGTTGCGTCCGTAGGTTGCTGTAATTTTGGCAGGTTTAAGGTTGTTTGGAGGGTCCTCCTCAAGGACCCCTTGGGTGGTTCTTGGGGGTTCGTACCTTGAATCTCTAACACTAACACCTCAATTCTAAGTACGTGAATCCTTTTTATGATGTTAACCCTCAAATCAAACTCTAAAACTCTTATGAAAAGCTCTAGAACTCTCTAGTTCAACTTACTAGTTTCCGGGACATAACAATTACATGTTTTATGGGGGATGCCAGTAGTTAGAACCCTACCCCATATCGGAGCTCAATACGAATTTAAAAGTTGTACTTTGCTCATATTTTTTAAATAAATATTTCCTTATTGTCATCTTTAAGATTATTACTCAAATCTAAAAGTATTTAGTGCTAAAAAATACTAATGATCTCTTTAGGAAATCGGTGTTTCCTCTCATCTTAAATGTAATTTTTTTTTATCTTGGGTACACTTAATCCCCATATATTATTTTAAAGAAAATGAACTCAACTCTACTCTTCCTCAAACTCAAATTCTCAAGTCTCAAAACAAGTTTTAAAAGGTTTCGAAAAGACTTCTCAAAAGACTCGAAAGAACTCTCAAGACTTGACTCTTAGCTCTACCTTGAATTCAAGATTATGATTCAAGTTTTGAATTATTTTAAGATGTTTAGAAGTAGTTTCGATTAGTTAGAAACAATTGGGAGGAAAGGAATCCTTTGAAATAACTCAGACGGGCTAAAAGATGAAGAACATGTCGGGGAAGATGACCTTGGCGCACTTAGTGGTGTGGGGCGCCAGCCCCTAAAATACAGAGCCACAGTGCTGGCGCGAAGCACCAGCCACCTCTGGTGCATTGGTTGAGCATCGCCCTAGGCACCGCCTATAAAACTCGGTGAATTTTCCTCTTCGATTTATGACCCTAATTACCTAAAATCAAATAGTTTCTTTCCCAATCACTTTGATTCGAATACCCAACACAAGTACACAATAATCTACTCAAAATAACCCTCAAATCACTAACTTTATCTCAATAAATCATCAAAATCCCAACAATCAAGATTACAAATGGAATTTCAAGAAAACTCATCAAGAACTCAAATCCTCAAGTTTGAGAACTAAATTGCATGATTGGCGTGTGGGTGAAAGAATGCAACACTATGAGAACTCACATAACTGTTAGGTATCAAACCCTTGGTACGAAAACAACCCTTGATTTGCAGTAAATTTCGATGAACGCCTTGAATCTTCCCTCCTTTCTCCTTTTTCCTCTTCTTGAATTTTTTTCTAAAACCCTAAGTGTACATTAGATTTGTGAAAACTGGATTTTATACCTCTAAAAATTACCATTATACATTTTAATCCGATTGGGTAAGGAAAAGACCAAAATACCATTCATATTTTCTGATAATTTTCCTTAATTGGACAACCTGACTTCAAAAGGGCATAATTCCCTAATACGAGCTCGAAAATTAGCAAAATTTGCAGTGTTGGGAAGAGTATTCCAAGACCTTTAATTTGATATTTTATGGGCTACCTAATTCATCATGTACTGAATGTTATGGTTGTTTGAAGTTGATTCAAAATTCACAACTTAAGCATAACTTGAAAAATTCAAATTTGACTATTTCCAATTCAATTCTTATTAAATTTAGCTCTTTTAAAGGCGAGATATTAAGATATCTATTCCTTAGGAATAATCATCCTCGAATGAGATCAGTCTAAGTAAACTATGGGTGGTAACATTAAACACCCAACTCAAACACCCAACATGCAATTTACACATCATGACATATCATTTTTGAGAATGTTTTACAAAAAGTCATTACATTGGTCTAGAATTTCACTGGAGGTAAAGAGTTGTGAGTATTTCCTCTTCCTATCCTCCTCAGCTTCCTAAGTAGCTTCCTCAACAAAATGATTCCTCAATAAAACCTTGACTGCTGCAGTCTCCTTGGTTCTCCCCTTGCGAACTTGATGATCAAGTATCTCAATGGAAATCTCCTAGGCTGTCATTAATACCAATATTTTCAGTTGGTACAATAAGCAAAAGATCTCCTATACACTTCTTCACTATTGAAATGTGGAATACCTAATGGACTGCTGCTAATTTTGGTGCTAGCTCTAATTTATAAGCTACATTACCAATCCTATTGGATATCCGGTAAGGACCAATATAATGGATACTAAGTTTCCCCTTCGTATGACACCCTTCATGGGTGTATCCTTCAATTAAACTCAATCATCTACCTCAAACTCTAAGTCCCTTCTCCTAATATCATTATAGAGTGGTAACTATTGTTGTAAGAAAATTCAGTTACAGGTAAATGATCATCAAAATTACCCTTGAAATTGATTAGAGATGCCCTAAACCTATCTTCTTTAAGTCTCGATTATGCGCTCTGCTTGACCACCGGTCTTAGGATGGGAAGTAGTACTCAAATTTACCTTCGAACCCAAACCTTTCTAGAAAGTCTTCCAATTGTGCGGTGAATTGCGTACCTCTATATGAATTAATGGACATTGTAACTCCATCAAGTCTGACTACCTCTTGTATATTTAACTTAGCATAATACTCTGCTAAATAGGTAGTCTTTACCAGTAAAAAAATGGGTTGATTTTGTCATTTGATCTACAATCACCTAAATCAAATCATGCTTCCTGCAAGATAGCGGAAAACTAGTAATGAAATACATATTGATCATCTCCAACTTCCATTCTGGAAGATATATATTCAGAGCTATACCACCGGGCCTCTAGAGCTATACCTTGACTAGTTGGCAATTTGGGCACTTAGAAATGAACTTTGCAATACCCCTGCATACCACTACACCAATAGACTTCACAAAAGTCATGGCTCATCTTTGTGGAACTCGTATGGATAGACTATCTTGAGTTATTGATATACCGTGAGTTTACGATATTTTTAATACATTTCACTTAAGAGTTGTGTAGGTCTAGAGCCATTTTGTATTAGAACTAATGTTTGTTGGGCTAAATTTGTAGGAAATAGGCTTGGAAGACGCCGAGAGATATACAACTAAAATTCTGCAGAAGTGACCTCCCATGGATGTGACCCACTTACTGTAGGTCTAGTCACATTCCGATAATAGTTAGGTGTGCACTAGTCTTCAGGGAAATCAAACCAAAGGTAGAGTTGCGGAGGAGAGTGACAGTTCGTGGTTTGACCCATGGGCCTTCTTGTAGGTTTGTCATTTGGTTCTGAAAGTAGAGGTTCCAATACTTGATTGAAGATTCCAAGTATGGAGCCACAGATAAGGACCCACAGACAATGGATTGACCCACGGTCCTCCTGTAGGTCAGTCATTTGGATCTTCAACTGAAGGTTCCAGCTTCTGAGAAATTGTCTATCTTTTGAACCATGGAAGGGACCTAAAGACTATAGGTCAGTAAATGATCCATAGGTCAATATCGTCGATTGAAGTCGCGTCTAGAAAAGTTTATTTCCTTATTTTATTTCCTTTTTGTTTAGGATAAGTTTTTCTATAAATAGGATATGTTAACCTCATTTTTGGGGGTTAGACATTATAGTTTACTTCTAGTTTTTCGTATTCTTTTGAGGAATCAATTTTGCAACTTTGGCAATTTGATTTCCCCAATTTGTTTTACAAGATTTTAACTCTGCAATTCAAGTTGAGATTTGGGGTTTCTTCTACTCAGTACGGAAGTTCATGATTTTTTCTTCTAAAATATGAATTGTGTTCTTTCAAGCATGAGTAGTGAATCCACAACTAGGGTTGTGGGAACCAAGAGCGATTAACAATGTATGAATATTAAATAAGTAATTGTTGATTAGTATTGATTTATTCATTGATAATTATTTTGTTTAGAAGTCTTTTTTTAACGGTGGCCAACGTTAGAACTCGCCTTTGTTGCTACTTGCCGGACCAAAGAGGTAGTTAATAAGAAAAGAAATATCAACATAGATTTAGTATAATACTACCTAATAGTGTAATGTCAATTGGTGCGAGGGTGAAAACTAAGTCATACATTAATGTGATGACTAATCTGAGGTAAAGGTAAGAGTTAGTAAATTAAACACACATAAACGAACCAAGGTGCGAGGTGAAATTATCTATTTGGTAAACCAAGAACTTAGAGATACATAACTTATCACTTTGCATGTGATACACTAGAAAATGATTACTATTATTAGGATTAACACGTTATGAGCTTATGGGGAACACATACACCCTAGCTTCTCTATCTTATTGATAATGATAAAGTTTTTATGTTGCTCACTTGTTACTTAACAATCAATTAGTTATTTGTTACACAACCCCCCCCCCCCCACCATTTTTTTTTACTTGTTTCAAAAATAATAAGTATAAGTATAACCATATTTCTCGTGGGATTGACCACTACCTACTAGTTGGCTTCTCTATTTGACAATGATCGCTTATAATTCTTTAGGGAGGTGTAATTTGAACATATCAAATTATGGCGCTGCTAGTAGGGAATAAGACTTTTAGATTAAGTTTAACTACATTATTAAACTTAATTCAATTATTTTCTAATTTTACTTTTACTTTTGTTTTTCTTTCTACAGGTTTCTACTATAGTGTATGACAAGTACACAGAGTCGAGGCGAACCATTGACTCCTTACGATCTAGATTTGACCAAAGCTTTGCGCAAGATGAATAACAAAGGGGTTCAAGTTAATGCAATCGGAGGAAATCTGGGTAATGAAGTTAAGTTGCAGCCTCCTGGGGTTGTTAATGAGCACGCTGAGGATCATGGTGGTAATATACTAGGGATGCATTGAGGGTACACAATCCACTAGAACTAATGTTGTGTGATAACTATAGGGTCAACTTCAATGTCGTTGCTTCGGAATGACCTATGATGCTACCTACTCTACCTCCGGGACACAAATTTGTGGTGACTAGCAGTTTGATGCAGATGCTTCCAACGAGGGATTTATTTTCTGGTATGGAATATAATGGATCCGCATGGGCACATGGCCAAGTTAAGGAGTATTTGCAAGAGTTGCATGGGTAGACCGTAAGTGGACATGAATGTTAATGGATTGAGAGTCCTCCCTTTATCTTTGACCAATGATGTTCCGGTGTGGTTTTCTGATTTCCCATATAACTCTATTCATACGTGGGATAAATTTCACAATGTGTTCATGGCCAAGTACTTAACATTTTCAAAGAACCTGAACCACCAAGATAAACTCAACAACTTCATGGCCGCTACCTAGAGAGTCTCTGAGTAGTTTGTGGGATAGGTTCATTGCATTATTAAGAAGTGTTACAAATCATCACATTGATGATGAGTCGTTGAAGGAATACCTCTACAGATGTCAGGAAGAAAATAACAAGGTTGTGCTGGATACCATCGCTGGGGGTTCGTACAGTGAGTGCACCTTTTAGAATATCGCTGAGAAATTAGAGAACATCTACCAAAACAACAAAGCTTGGAGCACTAGAATGTCAGATACTAAGATAAGTACTTTTGCAGTTTAATCTGTACCTAATAAATATGCCGATGATATTCATGAGAAGATGGCTCAAATGAGAACCGAATTAGGGTTGGTGTTGAAGCATGTGAGTGGAGGTGCCGAAAAAGTAAATGTTGTGAATTTGACTAAAAATCCACCACCAACGGTTGAGGAATGTTACTATGAAAAGGATGCATATTTGGTGAATGATTAGACAGGGAGTTTCCAAGAAAGCTCCCAAGGTTCCATCTTAGATAATTGGTGCCAAGGGCAAGTAAACCAAGTTTGGAACTATTACAACTACAACGGAGAGGGTCAATATGTCCCAGATGGAACTACAATCACAAGAATAACTATAATTGGAATAATTGTGGCAACAAAAACAATAGGGTTGGTCCTTATGTTCTACGTGCAAATTGGGAATCTGGTAATAGGGAAGATGGAGGTAGTACGTCACATATTGATGATATGATGCAGAAGATAATGAAGAAGTTTGCTTCATGTGATGAGAATTTGAAGGACATACAAAATGACTTTTATAGTATTGGTCAAAAGGTTGATGCCCATGCAGTGTCTATCAACCAACTTGAGCAATAGATGAATCAGTTTTCTACTACAGTAAACCCACACCACCTCGACACACCTTCTATAAACATTATACAAAATCCAAAGTATGATGGGCATTGTATGGCAGTCACTACTCGAGGGGGTAAATAGACCATTGATCCACCTATGCCGTCTGAGGTTGAAATTCTAGTTGAGAAAGATGACGATGATACTGAGATTAGTGGAGAGTCCAAAAATGCTATAGAGAAGGAAGCAAAGATTACGCAAACAATTATTCCCATACCTAGACCTCCACCTCCATTCCCACAGAGGTTGGTGAAGAAGAATGACTAAGGAAAATACCATAGGTTTATCTCTATGTTGAAACAAATTTCCATCTATGTTTCGTTGATAGATGTTTTGGAGCAGTTGCATGGGTATGGAAAATTTATAAAGGAGTTGGTGACTAAGAAGAGGGCAGTCAGATTTGGAGATGATGATAGGGTGAGAAATGAAGAGGGCAGTCAGATTTGGAGATGATGATAGGGTGAGAAATTATAGTGTTATTTCTACAAGTCACTTGTGCATAAGGAGGATCCTGGTGCCATTACTATTCCATATACCATCGGGGTGTTAAATTTTGCTAAGGCGTTGTGTGATTTGGTGTAACACTCCGAAAGTCCAAAACCTAATCTTGAGCCTCACATGAGTGTCTAAGGTTTGTAACACTGTTTTAAGGTCAAAAATATTTTTATAAGTCATTTAGGAAGTTTAAGAGTCAAAACGTTAAGGAATGTCCATGACGTCTAGAGACTAGTGAAAAAGGTGCTAGTGTGCCTTAGCCTATTTCAAGAGGTTTTAGGAGTCTGAAATTGATGAAAATTGGTGGAAGGGTGTCAAACTAGTGTTAGAGCGTGTTTAGGGTCGAAACGTCCGGGTATGACTGTCACGACCGTCAAGTACACCCTAGATGTTAGGGTGTAGTTGAGTTCGTCACACGACAATTGAGACTTCAAGAAGTCTCAATTAAGCCTCTCGTACCGTTCATTGCATAATAAACATTCTAAAATGAGTAAGAATTTAAAACTTTCTTCACACACGGAGAACTCTTTCTATAAACAATACGCAAATGTAAGACTTTCATTAAAATATTAAACCTTTACAATAACCTTTTGAACCATCTAAGCTTTAGAGTATACAATACTTGGGACTAAGCCCATACAAGACATAAAGTAAAGACTTAAGACATAACGGATCATGTGGATATTGTCCTCGAATAGATGAGGACTCACCAATACTTCATCTTCAAACCTTAGAAACCTATCCATCCTCCATGGAACATCAAGACTTCCAATTCCCTACACTTTAGTCAAAAAGGGAAAAGAAGGGGTTAGCATATTAGATGTACTAAGTATGGAAGCCATGCAAAAACCATGAAAAAGGGACATTTAGTCAATAACATGCTTTTCATGAATTTTGATTAAAACATCATACTATAATCATAAGAACAACATTTAACATTTTATAAATACATAAGAAATCATTTAAGCAATTAATCACATTTTAAATTTCACTTTCCAGTGAACCACTTCACTGTATAGTGCATTCCTTCACTGTTACAGTGAAGTGCTTATCCTTCACATTTGACATCTTCTAGCATGTAGTCAACCCCCTAAAAGCTATCCTAAGACTCACTTAAGTCATACAAAGAGAGACCGCCCATACACCCTCTCAAAGCATGCCTAAAGGATCCTTAAGACTACTTAAAATGAGACACATACACACTTTCAATACATTAAGCACATAACATGAGATCCCCCTACCAAAGGTGTTTCCAAGGTTCACTTGGGTGAGTGTGGAGCGACCACGCATACAATCCCTTTCACACACACAAGGGATCCTATAGAATACCTAACATAGAATCATTCTCACTTAATACCATGACATACATCAAACATGACATTCTCCTTTCAAAGGTTATCCAAAGACCTACTCAAGTAACTCAAGAAGAGAATGTCCATAATTAACCTCTTCAAGATTACCTAAGTAATCCTTAAGGCTTACCTAGGTTAGGATCATGTCCACATAATCAATCACGTTTCCTTAACTAGAATCATTACCAAGACTTATCTAAGTAAGAGATGAAGTGACCATTCCCTTGCCCCCTTCATACCTTAACTAGACAACTCTTAACTACTCTAGATAAGTAATTATTCATTTAACATTCTTTCTTAAATTAAGTCATTTTCATTTAAGAGACATTCATCACATAAGGACATTCAAGTAATGATCTTGGAGAAGACCTAGGGACTCTCACTAACACCTTCAAAGCCTAATGTGCAATGTCTAGATAGCGTCCCATACCACCACCTAAACTTCATAGAACTTCTCTAATGCTAATAAGTATCCCACATGATTAGAACATGCAATAGCCTACATAGAGCATGGTAGCAAAGCATGGAATCTGGAGTTTTATCCTACTCCGATGAGGTTATTCTACTTGCCAATGGTAGAACTTGGACACATCCCATGTAGGCACATGTTTAAGGAATATGAAGGTCTTCTTTGTATTCTAGCCTCATTCTTTAACTAGAAATACTTCCCTTGCCATACTCACTCGGTGCTAGCCTTTGTTCTCATAGATTAATTCACATTAAGGTTCATACAAAAGAGTTCCATATCAAGTTCATAACCCAATTATATTTACCCTACCAAAGAAAGGTCCACTAGGGCTACCTCCCTATGGAGACAAGAAGCTCATCATGACTTTCCTAAGGATTGATATGATGCCGTTCCAGCCAATCAACCTTAAGTCCATCATTCATTACATGAAGGATACCATTACGGCTTTCGACTTCAATTTTGATAACCTTACCACTAGGTTCAAGGTTTCACATAAAGGACCCTCTTATCATTATTCAAGGTCTCACCTAACATTCATTAATTCAAGACTAATACTCTTTAGGTTCCTAAGTCAAGACATCACATATTCATATTCATACATGCATCAAGTAAGAGACACAAGTCTACCTAAACACGACAGAACATACTTCACTTTATTCATATAGCATAACATTATTTAAACATTTAGGAATGACCCTTAACATCATACCTATTCATTACCTTAACATCATCAACATAACCATTATAGACTCATATAGCCAAGTTAGCAATAACCATGTATCAAATTTAAGACTACACACTTAACACATAGTCATAGCATAACATGATTACCTAAATAGCATTCATAAAAGAAGTCACATACTTTAACATTACTTCACATATAGATAAATATGATCATACTTCACATAATCAACTACACAAATCATCACATTACTTCAAGTAGTGCCGACAAGGCCATGATCATTATAATACTTAAAATAACGCCGACAAGGCCACATCAATTCACATAACACCGCAACCATAAGTTGACCAAACCAATCACATATTATCCAAGAGCTAAATTACAATTGCAATACATAATAATAAGAGAGTTAGGGAAGGATACCACCCACTTCATCTCACCACTTCAATCCAAAGCTAAACCATCCAATTCAATACCATAAGGCCCTTACCCATGACCATGAACATCAATTCAATAAATAAATCATAATACTCAATGAATATAAATCAATTCAATATAGATTTACCAATCAAAGACCAATTAGATATCAATTGAATACAATCATTTACATCATTAGAAAATCCATAGAAAAATACACTAGAATCTATAAGCATTAAGTTCATATCAATTCAATAAGTTTAATAGTCAATAGATCTAAGAATATACAATACTCAATTGATAAAATTGAAACAGCCTATAAACCATACATACATAATCTATACATGAATCAAAAGCCCATAACAATCTACACATGAATTCATTAATCTCAAAGCATAATCAATTCACCCATATTTTTATGAAATTAAGAGATTTGAGAAGCTTAAGGGTTCATGGATAATTTCATTGGAAAAAATAAATTATACATCAATAACATCATATCTTAAGCTTTGAAAATGTTTCATGCAAGAACCCAAGACTTAGAGTAGAAATTGGACTTTTTCATCTTTTTGAAATCTTTGAAAATCATATTTGGAATTGGCTGTAAGGTTATAGCAAGACTTATATGAAGAACTCCCATACCTTATTTGAAGAAACCAATTCTAATTGAAGAAGAAACTCCATTGAAGACCCATCTTCAAGCTTCATCTTCACTTTTAACTCTCATGGAGGTTTTTGGGAAAACTTTAGGAGGGAAGGGGTTTTGATTTAGATGCTAGGGTTTAAATGATAGTTTAATCACTTACATACTCTTAAAATACCCCTAAACACCTAAAACAACCGTCCCCATGTTTTATAAGACTTGGGGTGAATTTCCCAAACCCCCCAAGGCTTAACAGAAAAACTGTCAAATTTTCAGCACCATCAACGCCAGCATCGACAGTCCGTAGTCTCACCTACACCCCGTCGATGGGGTCTCGTTGGTTGCACCTGAAACTCCTCAACATGAAGGACACATGTATCCATCGATGAGACCCATCGAAGGTCCGTCGCCTAGTCGACTGGCCGTCGTTTGGGTCGTCGTTTGGACACTGCCTGGCAGTGTTGAGTTCCAAGATGGGGTCCTCCTCTAGGGCCCCTTTTGGGTCCTACGTGGAGTCGTACCCAGATGTTTCCAACCCAAACATTTACGTATACAAGTTTAAAACCTCCCACATGAGTTTCATCGAAAACTAACACATAAAACTCGACGAAACATGCTTAGACACACAAGCTCATTTCAAGGCACATCTTCCGAACATCATGGACGTTCTTGAACGTTTGACCTCCAAACTTCACGAAACTTGACACACTGCCTATATACACCATATTAACTCATTTAAGGACCATATAATCTCATGCATCACACATAAAAACATAGGACCACACATAACCACATATGATGCACTTAGGTGACTTAATCGTCGAACGTCTTGGTCGTCCCTTGACGTTTGACTTCCAGTGCACCTAAACTCTTAGCTACTCATGACAATATCATTAGGATCTAGCTTCACCTAATTCATTTTAGGTATATTACAATGACTCCCCAAGGAACACCCTAGGGGTCCTTGGAGAGGACCCTCACATTTGACCCAAATTTGCAAAAGTAGGTAGTAGCTGCCTACGGTTGCAGGCGACGAGACGTATCCTAGATGACAGGGCGTCGATGCCTACGTCATTGAGGACTTAGTTATTTTCCAAAAATGTCCAAAATTCATAATCTCTGACCCAAACTAGGGATGTTCAGGATAGTAGGGGGGAGAGGCATCGACTGACCTACGGACCATAGGTCGAGGTCTCGTAGGTCAAGTCTGTAATTTCGCTGGGGATTTTTAAGTGAAGTCAATTAATTAGTTAATTAGTTAGGGGATTCATTAGGGGTTAATAAGTGGTTAATTAAGTTATTTAAATGACTATATAAACTACCCTAAGCCTAAACCCAACTTAACACCCCTAATTCCCAAACTTAAGTTACTCGTCCTTCTCTAAAATATCTCTCTCTCCCAAAGAAGAACTCCATATAAGACCAAGGCTAGGGATATATGGAATCAAGAGGTTAACTTTTGTCCCCAATCTTCAATTAATATTAAGGTATGGGATCTCTTCACCTTTGTGATTCATTTCCCCAAAGGGTTCTGTCAAAATTTGTTTAAAAAAGGGGAGTATCATATGGGTTTCCTTCTAATCAAAGATTGATCTTTTCAGTTGTTTTGTTCTTGATTTTATTGGTTATTGTGGTTATATTATGATGTATTATTGTTAAATTATGGTATTTATTCTAAACCTAGTATTATGGAATATGTGATGAATTGACCCCAATTCCATATGCCTAGGTTATGAACTAGTGTAGAATTGATTAGTGTTGATGTAATTGATTAGTTATTGTGTTAATTACTATTGTATGATGTTAATACACCTATTATTGTATGAAATTGGTTGGTTGATGGTAAGACCATGTATGATGGCTTTTGAAGGAGAACTGGTAAGACTTTCTGATCCTAAGCTTTACTTCAATTGGGATGGCTTGTACTTGATGATGAAGTTTAATTGAAGAATATCTTGAGATTAGTTTAAGTAGGTATTGGTATGATGATGAAATTGAAATGTCTTGATTATGTGGATTGTGAGATTATGATTAAAATGTAATCATATAAGGTTGGTTATGAGTTACGTATGTGCCTTACTATGACATGATGAAGATAATGTGTTAATCTCACATATGAGGGTTGTATGAAAGGATGTTCTCATGAAATTCCTATTGAGATAATGACTATGACTATACAAGGATATAGTCTCCTATGACATAAACTATGTTCTGATTGTTAAAGAAAGACTTAAAGACATTTCAAAAGGAACTCTAGCTTAGCACCGAGTTAACTAGTAGTGAGGACTGTCCCTTTCCAAGTAGGGAAGGTAGGTTCACTATTGTACTCATGAGATAGATATTACAATTCCAAATGCATAAAGAGGGTCTCAAACATGTCTCCTATTTCTTGAACTATGTGCGCCCCATAGGAATACTAGCTAGTGGATCCACCTAGATGCTAATTCATGTATTGGTACTACCTTTGCAAGTAGTCCACCTTCTTCGGTGTAGGGTTTCATGACACCGGATTCCACATTAGCTCATGTGGTCTATGTTAGTTAAGGCAAGTATTCCCAAAAGTAAAATGAAGTAATAAAATGAATTCTAACTAGGGGGAATTAAGGGGTTTGACTTAGTCTAGGAAGGGGTATGTTACTCTACATATTCATGCACTAGTTAGCCTCGAGGGAAGTACTAGGAGAGTGTTCTCATATCTTATGAAGTAAATGATGTGCATATGTTGACTTATGAACATGTTGATGATTCTATATGATGTTGGTTTCACTTATTAATATGTTTTTGGTCTTTATTTCTAAATATGATGATGAATACTCATGATTGGTATGTTAGATAAAGCTAGACATGTATTTGTGATCCTTTGGTTAGTTTACTTGATTGAGTGGGGTTATGGGGCTTCACTTGGTCATTGCACTTGTAAGCTTGTCTTGCAAATATTGTAATGTATGAACTCTTTTGCATGCTTTGTTGTCATAACATGATGTTGGAGTTACCTTGGCCATGAATTCTAATATGCTATACACATGTTGACTTCACTTAACTTGATAATGTTTTTCTTGTGTTAAAGGTGTTTTGTCTTAAGGAATATATGATTATTGTCTTATATGTGTTCTTGGTTGTGCATAAGGCTTTTCAAGTAACTTGGCCTGGTTTTGAATAAATGTCCCATTTAGGATGATTTCTAAGTTGTGTGTGCATATGTTTCCATAATTAGTACAAGTGATGTACTAACCCCTATTTCTCCTCTTTTCCCAAACATTTTAGGTTCCGTTCGATGAAGGGTTCGTGGCCAATTTGAAAGGAAAGCTTGGATCATTTCTCCAAGTGTTGGTATGTCCTCAAGATCTAAGAATGATGCCTTTTCTCATTGTACATATGTGACTTGCTATAGTCTAAAGACATTCATTTCACTCTTATTGTTCAAGACATTGTTGTAAGCCCTAAGTGGAAATTATACATTTGTGTTAGGGCTATGTCCGAATTGTTCTATTCCGACTTAGATGGTTTTATATGAGACATCTCGATTAGACTTTATGTTGTATATTGTATATGTGACTTGAAAGTAGAAGCCTATGTAAGCTTCCTATGCGAGGAGTCTAAGTAAACTCCCTCTGTATATATTATATGTAAGCAAGAGGTATATGTAAGCCTCATGATGTAGATGCAGATGAAAAGTTCTAATTTTCCGCACTTTTTGACATATGATATGTAATGACGAATGCGAAGAGGTTAGTCTTATTCCTCTCCTAGGACGATGATGCCGGTTATGTCTAGGGGGTGCTCCCCTGATGTGACATTTGGGTGCTAGCATTAATATGATTCCATTGCCTATTTACAAGAAGTTGGGTTTAGGGACTCCAAAATAAACTGTACTGCGATTGCTTTTTGCTGATAGAACTCAAAAGTGGCCCATCGGTGTGCTCCAAAATGTACTTGTGAAACTGGAGTGTTCTATCTTTCTGACGGATTTTGTTATACTTGATTCTAAGGTTGATTTGGAGGTTCCCATAATAGAGACTATTCCTTTCTATTCGGCTCGCCTTAGTCGATATGGAGAAAGGGCATATGAAGTTCTGATTAAATAATGAAGAGGTAAATTTTAATATTTGTAGGTCAATGAAGCAAGAAAATGATCTCAAGTCAGTGTCAGTGATGAATCATATTGTAGAACGAGGTTCTGATGTGTCTATTGAAGAGAGTTTGGGTGTTGATGCACTGGCATCGGTAATGATGAATATTGAGGGTGATGGTATTGAAGACTATTGTAACATCCGGGTTTACCCCCTAGAGGTAACCGGCATCGGCGTCCTCTTTGAGGACTAAGACTATCCCCTTAGTTTTCATCATTGCATTCACAAGTCAAAAATACGGAAGACTTTAAAACTTTTACTATTTCTACATTGAGGTTTACATAGACTTCTACATACACGTAATAGTATTAACATCGAGTATACATAGACCCTTCATAAAAGAAGATTACTTAGTCTTCTACTTTTATTCCACATACATATGTATAAGATAGAATAGAGTCATAAAATCCGTCTCATCTCATAACCATCTACAATGACAATAGCAATTCGAGCATAGGCCTACATAAATATAAGAAAGCCAATATAGGCTTATACAACTTGTCCTCAAATGAAAGATAGAGTAAACATAAGTGTCTTAATATCTAACCAAATCCGTAGCTAGAATATTGGCATCGTCCTCGGCCAAATGAGGACCTACCACTTGGATGAGAGAGAATATCCAAGACTCCGTTTAGATCGCCTTGAACGAAACCTCAACTACAGGAACCTAAAATGTTTGGCAGAAAATGGGGTTAGTACGCCACATGTACTAAGTATGAGACCATATGCACATATAACAACAAAACATGCTAAAAAGGGACATTTAGTTAAATCATTCCATTTTACCTTTTAAATGACTTATGCAAAATCAACAAACCATATCAATCATTTAGGCATGTTCAACTAATCAAATAAGCTATATGCACATCAACATACTTGAACCCATAATCTCATATAAGTCTATCACCAAGTAATAACATCACAAGCATGAATAAGAGTTCATCATGTAAATAGCAAAGCAAGACAACTAATCATAAATTCTCATAAATTCAACAAGTGCAATGACCAAGCAAAGCTCCATAACCTTACTCAATCAAGTAACCCAACAAGAAGCATAAATAGTAACTCACTTCACATAATATAGCCCTCAAATAGAAATAACTTCATACTTTAACAATAAAGCCCAATTACATATTCATAAGCATCATAATCATCATATAAGATCATTTACATTTATCATTATTTACATACATAATATTAACCTCCTAAAGCTTCTATGAAGGCAAACTAGTGCAAGGCATAGGTAGAGTCCCATACCCCTACCTAAGCTAAGTCAAACCCCTGAAGTCACTTTAGTTAGTTTATACATCATTAATTCATTATATTTTAGGGAAACTTATCTAAACCGATATAGACCACATTAGCTAATGTGGAATCCGGTGTTATGGAACCCTACACCTAAAGAAGGGGGACTACTTGCCTAAGTAGTACCTAAAACATGAACATAACAACTACGTGGATCCACTAGCTAGTATTCCTATGGGGGCAACATAGTTCAAGAACTAGGAGACATAATTGGGACCCTCTTTATGCTACATGCATTATATTCTCCAATCTCAAGTATACATTAGTGATCCTACCTTCCCTATGTGGGAAGGGACACTCCTCTTTCTAGTTCACTCGGTGCTAAGCTAAATCCCTTATTGAAATGTGTTTAATCTTTATTTATCAATCATAACTTAGTTTAGGTCATAACCCTTGTATAATCATCATCATAATAGCTCAATAGGAATTGCATGAGTATAATCCTTTCATCACAATCCTCATAAGTAAGATTGGCACATTACATATTCTTTCATAATAAGGCGCATTGGTAATCACCATCATCCTTATGACTTTACATCTTAATCAACCTCACAACCATAAGCAAGACATTTCAATTCAACATCATACCACCCTATCAATCCTAAACAAGGCATACTCCAACACAATCATCATGACTTAATCACAAGTACCCATAATTGAAGCAAAGTATAGGGATCACAAGACTTACCAAGTCTCCTTCACAATTCATCATCAAGGTGTTACCCTTAACCCTTAGTTCAACTCAATTAGGTCATCAAATCACGATAATTCAATAACCAATATAGTCACAAGGCTAGAAGAATCACTACATCACAATTCAATAATATATCAAAGCTTAGGATTAAGTCAATTCATCATAGCCTAGATCACTTCTCAAGAAATAGTATGAAAGACTATACAAAATCCTAATTCATTCATAATAAAAATAAAAACATCATCTAGTAGTAATTCAACCCTTAACCAAGTCAGTTGAATTTACAATAGACAATATAAGTCAAGTTCATAACCTAGGGTTAGGGACTTAGGATCATGTTCTTCAATTTAGGCAAGACAATAAAAAATTACCATAATCAAGTTAAAATACATGTTAATATATTCAATATAACCTAAAGAAAACATCAACAGCTCAATTCATAACTTCAAATTCATAATTGAATGAAACCCATTTGGAAACTCTAGATTTGAAAATACTTTGAATGAATCCTTTGAGGAAAGAGGTCTCAAAGGTGAAGAGATCCCATACCTGAACTTTTTGGTGAAGATTTGGAGATGAAATCACCCTTTTCTAGCCCCCAATACCCTTCCTTGACTTAGCCTTCAATGAATTCTTACAATAGAGAGAAAGAAGAGAGAAGATAGAGGAATTGTTTTAGGAGTTCTAATTAGTTTAATGGGGTTGGGGACTTTATATGGATGATTAACTAACTTAATTATACCCCCTTAATCCCCTAATTAACCACCTAACCCCTTAACTAATTAAATGAAACCAATTAAAAACGTGCAGGAAACCAAGACCCTCACAGACGGAACCCCATCGACGGGCCGTCTGTGAGTCGACGGACTGACCCCCTCTCGTCCTGCACATCCGTAGGTAAGTTCAAAAACTTGTGCAGGCGGGGACTTCCTCCAATTGGCTATGTGTGGGACGACGGTGACATCAATGCCCCGTCATTCCACACACAGACCGTGGCCTGTCCCGTCGATGCACACTGCCCAGGCAGTGTTGCCTCAACCAGTAGGGGTCCTCCTCAAGGTCCCTTGGTTGGTCCTTGGGGAGTCGTACCCGGACATTTTGACCATGAAACATTTCTAACACGTTTACACAAATTTTCACCAAATTTCATTAATTTCTGACTCTTAAAAACTAGTCAAATAGGCTAAGGCACACTAGTACCCCTTTGAACCAACTTCCGAACGTCATGGATGTTCTTGGACGTTTTGGTTCCTAAACTTCTTAAATGACCTATATTCGTTAAACTAACCATAAAAACAGTGCCTAGACTTCATGACACCTATGCTAGGCTTTACGACACGTCTTGGATTTCTGAAGTGTTATATTATCCCCCCTTAGGAACATTCGTCCCCGAATGACACTAAAACTCTTTTGAAGGAAGGAATAGACTCAAGACTAGAAGCCCAACCAACAACAATGCAATATAACATAATACATATAATTTCAATCAAGGAAATTCAAAAACTTCAATTACCAAATGTGAGACTTAACATTACTTCATGAGGCATTCCTTCTCACAACAACATATGAGCTCAACATGATATATATGAGTCAATTAGAATCAATTTCAACTTATCAAAATTCCATACATTATTTCATAAAGACTCACCATTTCAAGATGCACAACATAACTCAAAACAAGCCAAAAGCAAAATTTCAAGTTCAAGGCACAAATCACTGTAGCTTCACTGTAAAGTTTTCAAAAATGCACATTTTGCAAAACTTCACCCAAAAATCAAGAAAATTCAATTTCTAGTCATATTTATATTATTAAATGGTTAACCTTAATTATAAAAAAGATGAGGATAACGGGACTTCATGTCGGCCTCGGCCTCCCATGTTGCACCCTCAACTAGGTGATTTTTCCATAACACTTTTACGGATACCACCTATTTGTTCCTCAACCTCTTCATTTGCCTATCAAGGATTTGAACCGGAACCTCCTCATAAGAGAGGTTATCCTTGACACCAAGACCCTCAATAGGAAGAATGTACTCGGGATAACCGACACACTTCTTAAGCATAGAAACATGGAAAACCGAATGAACCGAAGCCAATTCACTAGGCAACCTCAACTCATAGGCAACCTTACCAACCCTTTGCAAGATATCATAGAGACCCACATAACGAGGACTCAACTTCCCTTTCTTGCCAAATCTAACAACTCCCTTCATAGGTGAAATTTTCAAATACACCTTATCACTTTCTTCAAACTCAATATCCCTCCTCCTATGATCGGAAAAGACTTTTGCCGACGATAGGACGTTTGCAAGCGATTTCTTATAATATGAACTTTTTCCAAAGTTTTATAAATCAAATCGGGACCAAGAATTGAAGACTCACCGACTTCGAACCACCCAATAGGAGACCTACACCTCCTACCATACAAGGATTCATAGGGATCCATGGAAATGGATGAATGGAAACTATTATTGTAAGCAAACTCTACCAATGGCAAGTGCTTATCCCGACTTCCTTTGAAATCGATGATACAGCTCTAAGCATATCCTCAAGGGTTTGAATAGTACGTTCTGCTTGACCAACCATTTGGTGATGAAAAGCGGTACTCAACTTCACCTTAGTACCCAACCCTTCTTGAAATGACCTACAAAACCTAGATGTGAATTGTGAACCCCTATCCTATATGATGGATAACAGAATACCATAGGGACACACAATCTCATCTATGAAGATTTTAGCATAATTTTCCGCCGAATAAGTAGATTTAACGGGAATAAAGTGAGCGGACTTGGTCAACCTATCAACCACCACCCATATGGAATCATATTGCTTTTGGGTCTTAGGCAAACCTACCACAAAATCCATATTGATGTCTTCCCACTTCCAAGTAGGAATTTGGATTTCTTTGTAACATTCCAGAAAATGCACATGCCTAGTGAAAAGTCTAGTAAGTTTTTAGGAATGCGTATTGGGGTACATAGTCATCCCAATGCCCAATATCGAGAAATATTGGGCATATAAGAGAATATTGGCTTAAGGGTGTTAGCAAAGTTTTATATGTTAACAAGTATTTAAAATATAATCCAAGCTTGTATAAGAATTGTACCTGCAATGAAGACCCTAAGCTAAAATAACTATATTCTTCACATATTCTTGATATTCACTCATTAAGTACTAGGAATCCAAGTGTCAAGCCTAGGTACCATAACACATAACCATTTGAAATGATCATATAGATTAAGCAGTTCCCAAGAACATAATGAGGATCCTTGGGCCAATAAGTTATCATTCCAAATGAACCTTCCTTAATATTTAGTTAGTAAAGTGCACGTAAACATATGTGCAAGTACACGTGCAACCGGCCAAGGGACCAAGCTAACTGATTCGGTTAGAGCAGTTGGGGACAGGCGCGCGTCCGGGTCTGCCCACATGGGGCCAAGATCCCTAACCGGTCCTAGACTCTAACTACCTAACCTAAATAACTAACTAACCTAGGACTAACCAAAATAACCAACTAGTGGACCCGACAACCTAAGACCTAACCGGGTGACATTAAGAAAAGTAACTAACTAACAAACATTCTAGTACCTAACCTAGGATGGTCCAAACGGTTTGTTATGGTCCTAAAATCTTAGGGGTACTTTAGTAATTACCCTAGGTTACCTTATTAATTAAATTAGCAACTTAATTAATTAATTTAAAAGGACAAAACCAAAATCATTAAGCAAAATTCCAGATTTCGGTTAAGTCAAGGTTCTTCTATTTTTAGTCAATTTAGGAGGGGCATTTTGGTAAATAGATACTTGAGTTAATTAATTAAGTTATTTAGTCTAAGATGAATTAGTTAATATTCAGTTCCTAAAGATTTAGACTCATGGTATTCATCATAAACCCTACGACTAAAAACAGTGAGAAAACGTAAAGAAACCCTAGGCGATTTCAAGCAAGTTCTCCAAGGTTTTCGTGCAAAGTGCAAGGTGATCTTCGTAGATTTAATTCTACAGTAAGGTATGGGTTTTCTCTCCTGGATTCCTTTCTCCAAGATTCCTTTCAAACGTTTTGAAATCAACAATATCAAAACTAGGGTTGTTCCTAATGAATCGCATGTTCATCTCCCTAGTTCTCCTTATTTCTGATTCTAGTAATTTGTTTAAATGTAAATCTCGAGCATGTTGTTTGTATGTGGTGCTAACTGATCATTATGTGTAGGTTATGTGATTGATAATGTCGAATGATACCTATATGTTAGATCCGTACGATTAGGGTGTTATTTACATGAGATAATAATGTTGTAATGCCTATTTGTGTTCGAGAAGATGGAATTGTTATAAGTTGTTCATTGAATTGTTTGATAGACTAATCAAATGTTAAAAGTTGGCTTGTTTAACATGATAGTTTACTATAATGTATTCATGAAGTAATTGAATTGGCTAGTGATAATATCATAGTTTGATTTATGCCAACAAATTGGCTTAATAATATTATCTCCCAAAATATGTGAAGTCATACCAATCTCTACATTATTGAATTCATAACATAGGGTATGATAATCAATGGGACAAGTCCCAACATACCCTATCCACACGAACTTGTGAACGTAATAGCATTGAATAAGTGGTTATAACTTTCATAAAGAATTGTACAAGACTATCAATTAACGTTGAACAAGTTAAGGTGAGTAATGAAATAAATAAAAGCTTAAGTTATGAAATTGACTTAATATAGAGTGTTAAATGAAGTGAGACAAGTCTTAATTATACTTAATCAATTTTGTCAAAGTTACTCACATAAGAGGGTGCTAGAATCCGTAAGACAAGTCTCACTAGCACCATGATGAAAATGTAAGATTTAAGTTCATATTCATCAAGTATAGAAAAGGGATGACCAATCATCCATTGACTTAAGTATACCTCATACTAGAAGCAAGCTTCCATAATGTTTGATTCAACTCTAAAAGATATAAAGTAAAATAAATCTTAGCTTAGCACCGATAGACTAGCAATGAGCTTGTGCTAGCACATGTAAGCCTCATGAGACGAGATCACCACCCCGATGAACCAGGGTCTCCGAAAGTCTCCTAGTCTTTGAACTATATTTCCAGCATAGGGACTACCTAGTGGATTTATTCACCTAAGAATGCTAGGCAGTTTTGGTTTCACTTTGGCCGGTGATTCCACCTCTTTTCAGTGTGGGGAAGAAACCAGATTTCATGTTTAGCTCACATGATCTATGTCGGTTAAAGCTCAGGAAAGTATTCGGTTCACTTCAGACGTGAATCCCTCTTTTCGGTGTGGGGAAGGCACTGAACTTGGTTTCACTTTATCCGGTGAACCCCTCTTTTTGGTGTGGGGAAGACACTGAGTTTTGCTTCACTTTAACCGGTGAACCACCTCTTTTCGATGTGGGGAAGACACTGGATTTTATGTTAGCTCGCATGATCTACTTCAGTTAATGCTAAAGAATTCTTTAAAGAAAGTAAGAAAGAATGAAAGGAACATGTTTAAAGTGAACAATAGATCCAAGAAGTAGAAACGTAAGTTCAATGTGATCTAAGTAAGCAAGAGATTAAGAATGTCAATCATTAATGTTGATAAGAATGAAGTTTTAACAAGTTAGTGGTTTATGCCAATATTGGAGTATGAATATATGCCTCAAAGATTTATATATTAGGTAAACAACCAATTAATGGGCATAGCCAATAATGATTGGCTTATAAATACATTCATACCCAATTTAAGAAGAATGAGAAATCTAACTTGTAAGTAAGGTAGCCAAATCATTTCCTTAGTCTTGTGAATTACTTACTCGATTCGTTGTAGGTTTGGGACTACCATAAATCATTGGACTTGTAAGTAAAACATAGGATCAAAGGAGATCATTGAACTATACAACAAAAATAAGAAAAGACTAAAAAATAAACTAAGGCTGGGAATAGGAGCTTTCGGCCTAAGGGAGCAAAAATAATTTTTGTTTACGTTGTTCTAAAATTATGTTCATGATTCCAAGGTCTTATGTTCATATAGAAAATGAGTTGTGTGCCTTAATTGCGTGAGAACAGTTCATATTGATAGCATGAATCATAAGTAACTATTTAATAAAGTAAAGTGACTTAACTTTCCAGAAATGACATGTTGCTTTAGGAAGAGCTTTCCTTGATCATTCATAGTCCTTATGTGTTTATGTGCATACACCCATACTTAGTAAAAGTGTGTATTAACACCATATATTATTACTATTTGTATAGGTGCAGGTTCTAGAGAAGATTGAAGATTCGACAGAGCGGTTTGGATTAGCGATCTCCAGACTTTGGTAGGTCCTCTTCTGTTCGAGGATGCTACACTTTATTATTCTAGATTAGTACATTAGATATAGCTAGTGTCTACTGTCCCTAGCATTTTATTTCAAATATTTGTTCAAGCGTTTGTAATAACGCCGATTGGCAAACTATTATTATTATTATTATTATTCTCTTTTTCGATTGTTTAATCTTTAATAGATGGTCGATTTAGTTTGATCTCATTAGAATATCACTCTTATGCAATATATATATGAAGTCTATGTACACTTCAATAAGTAATTAAAAAGTCTTAAATTTTCTGCAAATTTAACTGTATGATTGTGATGAAATCTAAGATGAGGCTTGTCTGCGACCTCTGAGAGGTTAACAACGCCGGTTATATTTAGATTCCAGAATTCGTGTGTGACAAACTTGGTATCAGAAGATGAGGTTAAATTACCTAGGAACTAAGGCTTAACACAACCACGTTGCGTAGTTTCTAACTTATGGTTGTGAAGTGCACCACAATCATGACTTAGAGAATTTGTGATGTTATGAATTTTCCCTTCTTCTACTCTTTATCGTGCTGCTAGAGCTTTGACATTTTGTGTCATTCTAGCATCTAACTTCCTTCTTGTGTGAGCGCGTAGAAAAATGCACACAAGAATTAAGATGGCCGAGTGATCTAAGGCGCCAGACTCAAAATCTGGTCTTCGCAAGAAAGGCAATGATCGGAATGCCCAGCGTGACATAAATTCGTGTGGTAAGTGTGGCCGTTCGCATGGAATTTAGTGCATGGTAGGTTCTAATGCCTTTTATGGGTGTTAATGAAGAGGAGAACGTTGAGTTGGCTGCATACCAGTTACGTTTCTAAGACTGCCTTTCGTACTACGTATGGTTATTACTAGTTTCATGTCATGTCATTCGGTGTCACTAACGCACCAGCCGCGTTTATGGACCTTATGAATAGAGTCTTTCGTGAATATCTTGATTCTTTTGTCATAGTATTCATGGATGACATCCTCATATACTCTAAGACTAGAGATGAGCATGAACAACATTTGAGAATGACATTGCAAGTACTCAGGGAACATTAGTTGTATGCAAAGTTCAGCAAATGTGAGTTTTGGCTGAGATCAGTGACCTTTCTTGGCCATGTTGTGACCGACCAGGGTGTAGAGGTCGATCCGAAAAAGATAGAGGCAGTAAAGAATTGGCTGAGACCCCTCACTCCTACCGATATTCGAAGTTTCTTGGGTTTGGATAATTATTATCGCAGGTTTGTGGAGGGCTTTACCGCAATTGCTGCTCTATTAACTGATTTAACAAAGAAGAAGGCGAAGTTTGAGTGGTCTAAAACTTGTGAAAATAGCTTTCAAAAGCTCAAAGACCGACTCACTTCGGCCCCAGTTCTCACATTGCCGAGAAGTGGTTAAGGGTATGTGGTGTACTGTGACGCTTCCCGAGTAGGTTTGGGATGTGTTCTGATGAAAGATGGCAAGGTGATTGCATATGCATCAAGACAGTTGAAAATCCACGAGAAGAATTACCCTACGCATGATCTTGAGTTAGCTACTGTGGTGTTTGCGTTGAAACTTTGGAGACATTACTTATATGGTGTACATGTTGATGTATTTACTGCCCATAAACGTCTTCATTATGTTTTTACTCAGAGAGAATTGAATCTTCGTCAGAGAAGTTGGCTAGAGTTATTAAAGGATTATGACATGAGTGTGCACTATCACCCAGGTAAGGCCAACGTAGTGGCCGATGCTTTGAGCCGATTGAGCATGGGCAGTGTGTCTCATATCGATGATGAGAAGAAAGAGTTGGTTAAAGAAGTACACCGATTAGCTAGGTTAGGTGTACGGTTGGTAGATTCACCAAATGGGGGTGTTACGGTCCATTCAAGTTCTGCATCCTCATTTGTTGTAGATGTTAATGCCAAGCAGCATCTCGACCCAGTACTCATGGAGTTGAAAGATTCAGTGTTAAGTAAGATGAATAAATCATTCTCCCTGGGGGGATGGTGTGCTTAGGTACCAAGGAAGATTGTGCGTACCAAATATCGATGAATGGAGGCCTAATATTATTGCAGAGGCTCATGTCTCTAGGTATTCCATTCATCTAGGTTCCACCAAGATGTATCATGATCTGAAGGAAATTTATTGGTGGGAAGGTACACTACAAGAAAAACAGTGTTTAGCGACGGCAAAAATCCATCACTATATGAAGAAAATCTGTCACTAATAAATATTAGCGACGGATTAGCTACAGAATATTGACTATTGCTATTATGCTCGTCAGTAAGATCTTAGTGACGAAAAATGAGTTCCATCACAAATTTAGCTATGTCTTAGTGACGAACTACGTCCGTCGCCATATTGTAGCGACGGAAAGATTCGTCATTATATTTATACAATTTTGTTGCTAATTTCATAATTCTATGATGAAAAATGATGCTTCGTCTCAATTTTAGCGACGTCATAGTGACGAAACATTTTCGTCGCCACATGTTAGTGACGGAAAGATTCGTCATTATATTTATATAGTTTTATTGCTAATTTCATAATTCATTTCGTTATTTTGCAACAAAATTTCCGTCGCAACATATTTTGTAACAGCATATTAGGCCTTAAATAATTCATCATTGATCCGTCGCCAACATTCTTTTTACAGCAACGACCAAATAGTAGCTAAATTTGTTGCTAAAATTGTTCTTATGCACTGCTGAAATATATTAAATTAAAATTACTAAATACTCTAAAATTAACAAACATTCATATAATATAATACTCATAGACGATTCATAATATATAAATAGAAAACTCAAAAACAACATATTTCTGGTTAAAATATACAAAAAAAACTATCAAGTACTCTTAAATAAACCCATGTTCATCAAAATATTACTACGCGCAATTTCTAGTTTCCAAAAAGTATGACATTATCAAAAACTGAAGTTGTGGAGGTATTAACTTGAAATAGAGGTATCAACCTCGTCCACATTACTGGCAGGAGGCATGGGCGCCGCAGACGATGGATTGCCGGATGGAGTAATCGATGCTTTCACCTGCTAAAACATAATAGGAACAAGATGACTAGTTAGTGCAGACATCATTTTCTTTACAAACTCGTCCATATTTGTTGTCGATGTTGATTGAGAAAATGGATGAGGTATAGATGATGACCCACAAAGTTTTTGCCCATAGTTATTTTTTGCTTCTGATCCAACACCGTACATTCTTCTTTTCTTTTCTCCTCCCACAACTTTGTAATATGCTTTATATTGATCAATATGAGTTTCAGACAATGTTTTTTCCTTTAAGATTTCTTCATATTTTTCCTAAAATAAGTAGAGAAAATGAGAAAGCAATAATGATATGGAACAAACCAAATTTTGAAGGAAAATGCAGAAAATAGACAAAGTCATGCTCAATACAGTTTAGAGAGTGGCAGAGACACTAAGAATAAAGATGCCCCTTTCAGTTAAGTTTGGTACTATTCCATATGATTCTTTAAAATATACCAGCTGCTCTTTAGAAAGATAAAGTAGTATATGTGAGCGCAGGATGAGGAATCCCTTTGAAACTGAGCAAACAGATAGAAATAAAAAACTTCACAAGTTGACTAGAATGGAATTCATAGATGTGTACACCATTTGTCTAGAATTTGGCATACCCTCTAAAGAGAACTTATCAATACCTCTATCTAGTGTAGCAGTTGTTGTGTCTGTGGTAATAAACAATGGGTAGCCAAGTAATTGCTAAAAACATCCACCCCAAGAGAAGATCATGTCAAGAGAGTTATCTCTTATTACAGTACCACACAGACAATGACAACTAACAATTCAGGGAAACCCCCTCCCCATCACCCTACCCCAACACTCGCTAAGTTCATCGGTGACTGACTTTTGGAAGCTAGAGTCACTATGAAACAACAGTACAATCACACCAAAAAAATAGTAAAAAATTGCACCAGAAAAGCCTCAAAACAGTGGCAGTGGTTTCTTTCTAAAACGATACTATAATCGCATCGAAAAGTCTCAAAACATCATTAGAACTGTACCAAACAATAGAAACAAATACACTTTAAAACAGTAAAAAAATGCACCATAAACTGCAGTAGGAAAGAACTGAGACACCTCCAAGTTTTAGACTTACATGGATATCTCAAGAACGCTCACCAACAAATGTTTTTCCATCATGTCCATGTGTATCAACATGCAGATGTAACTCACTTGGCGTGGGATCTCGGCCTTTTTCAATAGCCTATACAAAACAAATCACGTTATATATATCATATAAGAGAAGATGTTAGTTATAGAGTTTGTAGAATATATATATACTCACAAGTTTCTTGCGATGTTCTCCGATCAAAATAGAGCCACCAGTGTGAGTCCCAACAACAGTTTCACGACCGCCACGATGATTTTGCGAATTAATTTCTTATTTCCTAATAGACTCTGAACTTCCCCAAAGCTCCATCCATCTTTCCCACACATCTTCTGGTACATAACCTGGCCTAACTCCTCCTTTTTTTATTTTAGAAATGAAATTCCTGTAGTTCAATGCTGCCTTAACCATCCATTGTGTTTTGACTTCGTTTTCACTAATGGAAACATCCCAGCAGAACTTTTTCTCAAACAAGTTTTGAAAGTAATACATTAATGTCCTATCTATATATGTGAATACACTTGCTAAAATCACTTACGATAAAAAAATTAAACCTTACATTCTCCAAAATAACCATTTCTTACATCATTTGAAACACCTTTCCAATTGATTCCATTGGGATCAACCTTACTTTTGAAAGATTTGGATATGAAACTAGAGCATATTTGAGAAGGTTCGAGTCTGTATAACTTAGAAGAGGTTATTAGGAGGGCAATCATAAATCAGAATTCAAAGACAACAAGTATCATCAATACAACAAGTAGGAATAAAATTAAAAGAATGGACTAACCCTGCAGAAGTTAGAAAGACAAGGGTCCTTGGATGGCTACAGTTGGATTCACCTTCAGCAACTGTATTTGTATGACCTGTTGGAACATTGCTACGGGAAGAAAGACCTTGACCTATTAGGTTACTGTCATTTGGTGTAGCTGGAGGTGTCTCGGAGATGGTTGGGCTAGTACTTTGAGTTGACGTTTCAATATTGGTCTCGTACCACCTTGTTGAGGAGAAACTGTAGTGGGCTTGGGAATAGTTGGCATGTTTACACGAATAGCAGAATTATTCTTACATGAGGATTTTCCACGACCTCTGCCTCCAGCAATACCTATAAACAAAAAAACACTGTTGTTAGATAATGAGATTACATGGAACAATAATACTGAAATATGAAAATTGTCTCTGTAATTAAGAGCTTGTTGATCAAGTAAAAAAATTAGTACTTGGAGATACAAGAGTAACAAGAGTAACTATCTAAAACAAAAGTAACAACAGTGAAGGGTTCATGAACTTATATCAGAAGATTTACACTAAGAATTAATTTCTGATAAGGCTCTAGAACATTGTTGTGTGTAGAAAGACCCTAACCTGTTCAGTTACTCTCATTTGGTGTAACTGAAGGTGTCTCAGAGATGATTGGGCTAATACTCAGAGTTGACGTTATAATATTGATCGTGGTACCACCTTTTCGAGGAGAAAATCTAGTGGTCTTGGGAATAGTTGGCATGCTTACACGAACAGCAGGATTACTCCTACCTGAGGATTTTCGACGACCTCTGCCTTCAGCCATACCTATAAACAAAAAAAACACTATTGTTATATAATTTGGAACAAAGATGAAATATGAAAACTGTCTCTGTAAGAGCTTGTTGATATGAAATCTATCATGTGCTTCTTATAAGGCTCCAGAAACTGATAGTTACACAATCACTGTCAATTAATGTCATTCAATTCAAAGAAATGATCAAAAATTTACATTACAATAAGTCTCCCAAAGATGTAATTAGGAATTGAAATAAGAAATTAAGCACACGTAGTTCAAAGACAAGAGCTATTTCTTTTTAAATCCTAAACTGAAAAGCAGAAACTACAGCAGATTATCCTCAATTGAAAATAAAAAACAAACAAAATATAGTGAAAATACAATAGCAAATGATCAAGTACTAGTCACTTCTTCTTCAAAGTCTTCCTCTTCCTCTTCTTCTTCCTCGTCCTCATCCTCATCCTCAACCTCATCCTCATCCTCATCCTCATCAATTTCATACTCTTCTTCCGTGGATACTATGTGGATCTCAAGATTCTCTTGCAAAAGTCCATCATCAATGGGTTCATCCATTTCAATTAAATCCCATTTGGATCATTTAAGAGTAGAAGCACATCAACGGAAACTGTCATATCTATCTCATGGACTTCAACTTCTTCAACTTGAAATGGAACATTTACTTCTGAAACTATTGCCACTTCCTCATTAGGCAATTCAATAAAATTTCGAGGTTTGACCTTCAGCACAGCTACCCAATCATCATTGTCCTTTTTCTTGCTAGGATAAGGTACATAACACACTTGTGTTGCTTGCATTGCAAGAATAAAAGGTTCATATTTTTATATCGACGACGATGGTTAATATCAACCAATTTGTATTGATTGTTCCTTTTAACACCAACATCCATAGTTGGGTCAAACCATTCACATTTGAATAATACAGTTTGATTTAAAGGTGATTCACGGTATTCCACTTGTATTATCTCTTTTATCCGTCCATAGTAATCACCAAAATTTGAATCTGCGATACAAACTCGACTATTCATTGTTGATCTTGTGCTACCATGACATTCTGTGTGAAATTTGTATCCATTCACAAAATACACAGAATAACATGTAGCGTCTATTAATGGTCCACGAGCAAGACTACGCAAGAATTCATTCTCAATGGGATTGCATTAAACCTATTTTTAAAAAAATTTAAGACTTAGTAAATTTTAAAAATAAATTTAAGTATGTTACTGTATAAAAGATAATTTCACAATACTCACAAATTCCTTGAACCATATAGAGAAATGTTCTTCAAGACTCTCGTCTATTTGACCCTGAGATAGATTCGGAAATTCTTCTTGCAAACGTTGCTTGAACATACTTCATTACAACAAAATAAATTCAATTGAAAAGTCAAGATTTAAGGATATTTTTATATTATTAAGAAAATAAAATTAACTTTCGTTACGTCACAAACGACTCAACCTCCTCACAATTTAGTAAGATATAAGTTTGGGCAGCCTTTATTTCTTCGAGGGATAAATCCCTTTTTTTTGCTTCTCCCCATAGTCGACCTGGATGGGAGAATATTGATAAATTTCCTTCAATATCTTCTTAATCCCCACCATCATCATTACGGTCCACGTTATGATTACGTGTCATGACATGAGGTTCAAAATAATGAGAAAACAGTTGTGTTGACTCTGTCGTTAAGTACGCTTCACAAATGGAACCCTCAACACTAGCTTTATTTCCAATCATCCTTTTAAGAGTTCCTAGATACCTAAATATATAACATGTATGGAACATTACATTAGAAGATAAAAATATATGGCATACTAATCACTAACATTATATAAAGCTTTACATTTACCTTTCAAAAGGGTACATCCATCGATATTGTACAGGTCCAACTATCCTTGCTTCATATGGAAGGTGTACAGGAAGATGTTCCATTGAGTTAAAGAATCTGGGAGGAAATATGCGTACTAACTTGCAAAAGATTTGTGGGATGTCTCTCTCTAATCTCTCCATGTCATCAACTCGTAGAGTAGAAGTAAGATCTTTGAAAAATAAGCTCAATTCTGTAAGTGCTTGCCACACATTACTAGGAAGTAGTTCGCAAAATGCAATAGGCAATAGTTGTGGCATGAACACGTGACAATCATGACTTTTCATGCCATATATCCTTTTCGCATTTTTGTCTGGACATCTACCCAAATTGGAAACATACCCATCTGGAAACTTTAAGCCTTTCACCCAATTGAACAAGATAGCTCTTTCTTCCCTGTCTATCGTATATATAGCTTTAGGATATTTTCCATTACTATCCTTTGCCAATTGAGGTCGATTACAAAACTTTACTGTATCTTGACGTGATTGTGGATTGTCTTTGGTTTTGTCATCAAAACTAAGAACGGTGTTAAACACATTATCAAAGACATTTTTTTCAATATGCATGACATCAAGATTATGTCGAATCATGTTAGAACTCCAATAAGGCAAATCCCAAAAGATGCTTCTCTTTTTTACATCCGCAAGACTTACATACTCTTCGATTGACTTGTTCTGCATCTAACTCTGTTACTTTTCTTATGTCCAAATCACAAATTTGATTTAATATTTTCTCTCCTGTTCTATAGGGCGGAGGTGATCTTTGGACAGTCTTGCTTTTAAGAAAATTCTTACTATCTCTCCTAAATGGGTGATGTTGGTCAAGAAGCATCCGATCATAATCAAACCAAGATGTTTTACTACCATGGGTCAATCTAAAAGATTATGTTTCCTCCATACAATAGGGACATGCAAACTTACCAACAATACTCCATCCTGATAACATAGAATATGCTGGAAAGTCACTGATTGTCCACGTCAAAGTTGCCCTTCGTTGAAAGTTTTGCTTTTTTGAGATGTCAAATGCTTGCACGCCTGTCTCTCACAACAAAGTCAATTCCTTTATTAGAGGCTGCAAATAAACATCAATTTTATGTTTGGGATTGTTTGGCCCTGGAACAATGACTGTTAAGAACATATAAGCCTCTTTCATACACATTCCTGGAGGTAAATTATAAGGTGTGACAATCACTGGCCATGAAGAGTATCTGCTCCCAGACTGATTAAATGGTTGGAAACCATTAGTACATAATCCCAACCTTACATTTCTTGGTTCATTAGCAAAAAAAAGATTAGTGTCATTGAAGTGCTTCCAAGCCACAGAGTCTAATGGATGACGCATTACACCATCCTCTTTTGTATGCTCATGATGCCATCTCATGTCGGCAGTTGTAGCATGAGATGCATTAAATCTTTGCAATCTAGGAATCAAAGGAAAATAATACATTTTCTTGTAAGGGATCAATTTCCTCTTACGAGAGCCAACACGACGCTTGTATCTATCATGTCCAAAAAATGTACAAGATGTAAGGTGTTCATCATCACCCCAATACAACATACATCCTGATTCACAGCAATCAATCTTTTCAACTGGCAAACCCAAGCTACGCACTAGCTTCTTGGTCTGATTGTAGCTATCAAGCACTATGTAATCTTCAGGTAAAGACTCTTTCAACAATTGCATCATTTGGTTATAACCTCTCTATGACATGTTGTTCTCCATTTTAATATTTAACATTCGAGAGACAACAGCAAGTTGAGAGAGCGAAGAATCGGGATATAATTTTGCATCAGCTGCTTGTAGCAAATCATATAATTTTTGAGACTCGGGATTAGGATCTTCCTCCATTGAAGATTCACAAGGTGAGACGACTCATCTTCAGTATTGCCAAAAGATTGCAACTTGAACCTTGGGGAAAGTTAGGACCAGCTGCATCTAAAATCATTTGACGGTATGGATTATCATATCCTAATTCAGGTGTAGCACCACCATTCAAATCTTGATCACAAGAAATCTCACCAATCATATTTTTTTCTCCTTGATATTTCCAGGTAAAATAGTTATCAACAAATCCAGATTTATAAAGGTGATGCTTAATCGTTTCAACATCCATGAACCTAAAGTTGTGACATTTCTTACATGGACATCTAACTTTATTGTCACTCATGCGATTCTGTTGCAAACATGCTAATTCGATAAATTTATCCACTCCAATTACAAAACTAGAATTTATAGCCCCTCGACCATCCAACCTATCATACATCCAACCACGCTCTAGATTATTCATGTTCCTAATAAAGTTTGAATTTACAAGAATAAAAAATCAGTAACAAGCACAAACTGTGGACCATAAGGTACTCTCATTCACATTCATCAAATAAGAACAAAACATGCATTTAGGCAAAACAAAAATAATTTCTACAGTTCTTCACTAGGCAGACTTAGTCCCACAAAATTGATGACAAACAAAAGGTATTGAAGCATTACAGTTGAAAAGAAAGCATCATTAACAGTAGCAAAACTGAATGTAAAACATAGGCTTACAGACAATAAAAACGAAGAACAGAGATTCTACGACATAGCGAAGAGTAGTCACCAAAAATAGATTCAAACAAAAAGGAACAAATAAGCGTCAATACTAAATACTAAACGATAAAAGCCAACTTTCACATTAATATGAATCAACAAAATTCATTAAGAACCCATGTATAGCAAATTAAATTCATCAATTCTCATCTACAAACAACAGTGATACAACAACAAACTAGCGAGGCATATCATGAATAGAAGAAGACGAGGAGAAGATTACAGAGGAAACGTTACCTTTCTCCAGGCAGTGACTATACAGTGAAAAGCTTGGAGACTTCTTGTCACTGTTATTTCGAGATATCGAGAATTTCGTCAGGCAAAGTAGAAGCAAGCAAGGTTGGAGTCCAAAAAAAAAACTGAAAAACTTTCAAAATAAGAAATTAGAGCAAAGTAGAAGCAAACAACAGTAACAAAAGAAAGTAAAATATTAAAAACAATAGTTAACTCAATCCTTTCAACACTAAAAGAAAAGACACAATGAAAACACATACATTTCATCGAGGTCATGATAAAAGTTTATAGCTAACACATAAAACCTTTAGAAAAGAACGTACCAAACAACTAGTGTTGAAACTTCTACTAACAATTTCATAAGAAGAGACTAAGAACAATAGAAAATCTCTTCTTTTGCTAATGAACGTAGAAGCTAATTTAAGCCATTGAAACGCCTCATTCTCACCTCATATCTCGCCGTGAATGCTAAAGTAGATAGAGCACACACTCTTATCTTGAAACATAATTGAGATATGTACTCATCATTAAATCTAATTGCTAAATCATGTCAATACCTATTTATCTTTTTTGGATTCTCTTTTTCTATCAACTTTTAGCAAGTTATATCTGTAAGATTTTCTAATCTACCTGCAATGCTTAAAGAGAACATATAATAAATAAATACAAGTATCTTATAATGTGTACATCAATAGAAAGTATCATTTTATTTTTGAAACACTGCTTACAAGTTTTAGGTGGTGAAGTAGAAGAAGAACTTCAATCAGAAGTGATTTATCGGCGATTTTTCGTTGTGTTAGAGTGAGTTCAGTAGACAATGTGGTTTATCAATATGCCTAACATCACGTATCCAAGAAAATTTCCAGAAGACTAATGTTCTTCCTTGATAACCCCATCCCGTTTCCCCAGTTATGTTTCACCAAATAAAAGTTAAAACCCTCCTCTTCACCGTACTAGAAGCTCACCGAACATATGAAAAAAATAGAAATTACCAAAGGTAGAAGCTCACCTTTCACCTGAGGATGAAGGAAACAGGAGCAATTTCACCGTGAACCTGAGATGGGAACAATTTCACATGAGATGGGAGCAATCGAAAGGAGAGAGATATGAGAGCAATCAAAAGGAGAAATCAAATTCTTAGCTCAAGGAGACCGGAGAAAGGAGAAGGAGACCGGTAAAACCTATTTTTTAGGGATTGTAATTTTGTTTCCTTTTTGTGCTTTCAATGACTGATGACTTGGTAAAAAATATTGCAACAAACTAAGCGACGGATTCTGATATTCGTCCGTCGCTATAAATAAATATAATTATTTACATTAATTTTTAGCGACGGAAATTTCCATCAACACGTAATTTAAATTCCATAAAAATATATTTTACATTCTAGCAACGCTTGTCCGTCACTAATTCCGTCGCAATATATTATTAAATTTATAACACTTACTTTGTTGTAAAATCAGTAGCAAAATTTAAGGCGCCAAAGTTTCCTGGTATTATTTCGCGACAAAAAACATATTTCGTCGCCAATCCGTTGCTATATTTTAACTCAAAAATATATTTGTAAATTTTGCAACAAAATGACTACTTCGTTGCTAATCCGTAGTTATATAGCAACGGAATTGATTATGCCGCTAATATCCGTCGCTAAACACTATTTTTTTTGTAGTGGTATGAAGTGAGATATCTCTAAATTTGTTGAAGAGTGTCCCAATTGCCAACAGTTTAAGGCCGAACACCTTAAGCCTGGAGGTCTTACTCAGTCGATTGAGATTACAACGTGGAAGTGGGAGGCTATTAATATAGATTTTGTGGTTGGTCTGCCCAGAACCCGAAGACTACATGATTCCATTTGGGTCATTGTTGGTAGGATGACTAAGTCTACTCACTTCATTCCTCTCACGATCTCATCAATATATAGCTTGGCATAATCTCCGGCTCTGTAGCAGACTTCAC
>CM040618.1:58329763-58354797 GCA_022817965.1 Solanum lycopersicoides
CACAAGTGGGCTGTGAAACTTACAACTACCGCCGGATGTGCAGGACGAGAGAGGGTCAGTCCGTTGACTCACAGACGGCCCGTCGATGGGGTCCGTCTGTGAGGTCTTGATTTTTGCACGTTTTTTAATTCGTTTCATTTAATTAGTTAAGGGTTAGGTGGTTAATTAGGGGATTAAGGGGGTATAATTAAGTTAGTTAATCATACATATAAAGTCTCCAACCCCATTAAACTAATTAGAACTCCTAAAACAATTCCTCTATTTTTCTGTTCTTTCACTCTCTATTGGAAGACTCCATTGAAGGCTAAATCAAGGAAGGGTATTGGGGATGGAAAACGGTGATTTCATCTCCAAATCGTAACCAAAACTTTGAGGTATGGTATATCTCTTCACCTTTTGAGACTCTTTCCTCAAAGGGTTCATTCAAAGTGTTTTCAAATCTAGAGTTTTCAAATGGGTTTTCATTCAATTACGAATTTGAAGTTATGAATTGAGTTGTTGATGTTTTCTTTGGTATGTTTGAATAGATTAACATGTATTTTAACTTTTGTGCAGGCGGAGGCTTACTCCAATTGGCTAAGTGTGGGACAACGGTGGCATCAACGCCCCGTCAGTCCACAGACGGACCGTGGCCTGTCCCGTCGATGCACACTACCCAGGCAGTGTTGCCTCAACCTGCAGGGGTCCTCCTCAAGGGCCCTTGGTTGTTCCTTGGGGAGTCGTACCCGGACGTTTTGACCATGAAACATTTCTAACACGCGTTAACGACAATTTCACCAAATTTCATTAATTTTCGACTCTTAAAAACCAGTCAAATAGGCTACGGCACACTTGTACCCCTTTGAACCAACTTCCAAACGTCATGGACATTCTTGGACGTTTTGATTTATAAACTTCCTAAATGACCTATATTCATTAAACTAACCTAAAAAATAGTATCTAGACTTCATGACACCTATGCTAGGCTTTACGACATGTCTTGGATTTCCGAAGTGTTACAACTATGATGAATTGGTCTTTGCACTTGATTGGTTCAAATTCCGTTCCAAACCAAAAAAACTTGAGTTGTGTATGAGGAATTGCGATTCTCCACCCACAAATCTTCTGTTGAGAAGGCTCCAAAATTTGAGTGTAAGGCTCTACCATCACATTTTAGGAATGTATTCTTGGGGAGAGATGGTATTTTATCAATCATCATTGTGACAGATTTGAATGTGGTACAATTTGAGGCATTGGTTTATGTGTTGAAAAGGTTTAAGAGAGCTATTGGATGGACTATTGCAGACATTATTGGGATACCTCCTGGCATTTATTCTCATAAAATTCAACTCATGCCAGATCACAAGCCTAATATTGAGAACCAAAGGAGACTGAATCCGCCTATACAAGAGGTAGTGAAAGTAAATTATCAAGTGGTTGGATGTTGGAGTCATTTGTATCATTGCAGATAGTAGTTGGGTATGTTCTGTTTATTGCATTCCCAAGATATGTGGGATTACTGTGGTACCGAATGCAAAAAATGAGCTTCTTCCGATGCGACCAAATATCGGATGAAGAGTATGCATGGACTACCGGAAATTAAATGCTTGGACAGAAAATGATCACTTCTCTATGTCGTTCATGGATCAGATGTGGGACAACCTCGCTAGTAAGGGTTGGTATTGATTTCTTGATTGTTATTCGGTCAACAATTAGATCTCCATAGCTTTATAAGATCAAGAGAAGACCACCTTCACTTGAACTTATGGAACTTTTGCCTTCAAACGAATGCCATTTGGGTTGTGTAATGCTCTAGCGACCTTCCAGTGTTGCATGATGTCGATATTTTATGATACGGTGGAGGACATTATTGAGGTATCTATGGATGATTTCTCCATGGTAGGTGACTCATTTGATAGTTTTTTGGATCATTTGGCCGAGGTACTTAAACGGTGTGAAGAGTGCAATCTTATATGCTCAATTGGAAAAAGTGACACTTCATAGTGAAAGAAGGGATAGTTCTGGGTCATCAGATATTTGAGAAGCGTATTGAGGTTGATAGAGCAAAAGTCGAGGTGTAATGACCCAAGAGCACCCCCTAGTTGTTACCGGCATATTCGACCTCGAAGAGGTTTGATACAAACCCTTAACATAATCTTAATTGCATAATGAACTGGGAAAAATGAAAATTTTAGAACTTTTTACAATAGAAGTTCAAACTTCATTTTCATAAAGCAAAATAGTAGGAATCTAATACCATTGTCACACATACACCATCTACTAATACAAATGCAATATAAAATCTTTGAATATGGTACTTAGCCCTTTAGACACAATAGTCTTATAGAAAGAAAGTAGATAGGAAAGGTTATAAAGTAAATAACATCAACAGAGAATTCATAGAGTATCATCAAATGCATTAGTCCTCGGATTTTTTAGTACCTACCACAAGTCTTCGAGATAAGAAGTCCAAGCTTTCTTCAGGGATGTAGGAGCCAACCACTTAGCCGAAACCTATACACATGATAGAAAAGGAGAAAGGGGTTGGTAAAATTAATGCACTAAGTATGGTGAAATGCATAAAAACTTTTAAAACATGAGAAAAGGACATTTTCATGAAAAGTATACATTTATGGCGGTTTTGCAAGCAATTTACATCACCAACACAATACATAAGGCAACACCACCATAATTTCCATACTACAATAAAATCATGACTTTAGCACTTCTTAAGGTCTACTTGTGCAATATAAAGTTAGCATCCCATAATACCAACTCTAACAAGCATCCCCTAGAAACCACCTTAGCCACAAACCTTACCTATACATTTCACCATATCCATAAGCATAATTTAAGCATATAGATCATGAACCACATTTGAATATAGTGATAATTTCACCCCTAGCATTATTCATTCAACACATATTCTTTCATATCATGTCATAACTACAAAGAACTACCCATAATACCGTTCTAAGACTACCAGTGCAATGTACAAGTGAAGTCTACTTAGTAAACCTATTAGGATATCATAGTTCATACTTAATTCATTACTTAATTATTTAGGGAATATCAACTATAATTGACATAGACCATGAGAGATTACATGAAATCCAGTGTCATAAAGCCCCACACCAATAAAGGGTCTTCTACTTGGAAAGGTAGAACCTACATACTAGACACTATGTGGATCCACTAGCTAAGTGCTACGGGGGCACATAGTTAAGGGATTGGGATATTTCTTCCAGAGACTCTACCTACTTCAATAACGGAGGATTCCCCCTCTCATGAGTATCTCTAGGATGACACAACCTCTTGCATTAAAGGAAGGGTTTTTTCCTCATTGGCCATATCCTTTCGGTGGTTAGTATACTTTCCCAATTTACTATCATTAATCTTTTTAACTATATCTACATGTTTTAATGAGTAGTCCCTCTTCGTTCAATACAATTCAACATAAAGCTCTTAGATTCATTAGGTGAGAATACATTTTCAACATAGAATCAACATACATATTGACACACCCCAGAAATTCTATGATCTAATATAGAGCCTCCCATGAAGAGCAAAGACTTAGAACACTGTTTTAAGGATTAAAATAATGTATATGAAATATTTAGGAAGTGTGAGAGACAAAACCTCAAGGAACGTCCAGGACGTCCGGAGACTAGAAATTAGGTGCTAGTGTGCCTTGGCATGTTTTATGGGATTTCAGGAATAGGAATTTAATGAAATTTGTTAGAAAGGATTTAAACATGTATTAAAATATGTTTAGGGTTGAAACGTCCGGTTATGACTCCACAAGGAACACCCTAAGGGTCCTTGGGGAGGACCCTTCCCAAATGACCAAAAGTTATTTTAGACAGTGGGCAATCGACCAGCCAATCAACGAGCCGTCAATGCATCGATGTTCTGTCGATGGCACCATCCTCCCACACTAAAAATGAAACAAAAACATGTCCTTGATCAAATCGAAAGACCTGCAGGACAGTGGGTGCAAGGGGTAGTCGACTAACCTATGCACCATAGGTTGGGGTCTCGTAGGTCAGCTCTGGTTTTGGGTTGTCCATTTTAAGTGAGTCAATTAAATTAGTTGGTTTCTTAGGAGGTTAATTAGTAGTTAGGGTAAGGTTAATTATGTTAATTATGTTATTATATAAGACATAACCCTCATTAAACTCACCCAACACCCCCACAATCCCCAAACCCACATCTCTCTAACCTCTCTCTTCCCAAACTCAAAGCTTCCATTGAAGAAACTCTAGGGCATCAAGTTGAGGACTAATTCACTAAGGGTTTCATTACAAATCCGTGGAAAGAACATCACCAATGTATGTTTTCTTTCACTCTTGGGATTCTTTCCCCAAGAGGCTCCTTCAACTATAGTTTCAAACAATACCAAGACTAGGGTTTCAATCTAGACATGAAGTCTCCTTTCAAAACGAAATTATTGTTCAATTGTGATTAATTATGATCCTTTGTTGTTGATTAAATATGGAATTATGGGAAATTTTTTATAACCACTTGAGATTCCCCCTTGAACCCTTGATCTTCCCTAAACTCATGAAACCTTGAAATTCAATGGTAATTAAGAAATATGATGAGTATGTGGATTATGTAGATTGATATTAAACTTTTATTATTCAATAAATTTACCTTGATTATGTATTGGACATATGTTCTTGAGTAATGGGAATATGAACGATCATGAGAGGGTAATAAGGTATGAAATTTGATCTTTCTTGGATTCAAATATGTAAGATGAGTTACTTAGATAGTAATGCTTGTATGCCTAATGTGTTGTGGTAATGTTGGTGATTGGTATCCCTCGTCCTCAACCCTAGACTTGTGAATTCATTATAAAGTATGTAAATATGTTATAATATGATTGTTATATGATTGAATGTAGCTTCTCAAGACTGTAACAAAGAGTTAAGTGAAAAAGTTATTCACTTGTTAAATGTTTTCTAGAGTGAAAGGATTGTTCTCACTTGTGATGACCTATGAGCTAATGTGATAAGATATTTACATAGGGGTATAGAAGTGACCAATATAAAATTGTATGGAGAAATAAGATGATTAAAAAGGTAAAAGATGTTTAGCATTGAAAAGAAATGTAAAGAGATGGAGGTCTCACGTTTAGCAAGTCCAACCTCCCACATGGGTTTCCTCACGTTTAGTATGTCAGGATTCCCAAGTAATGTATTGTTTCATAAATTGGGAATCCCCACGCTAGTAATTTAGAGTTCCTAGAAACAATATCCTTGACCCTTAACTATGTGCCCACATAGGACTCTAGCTTAGTGGATCCATCTAGATAGATACGTATGAATGGTTACACCTTAGGCAAATGTTAACCCTCTCTTTTCGGTGTGGGAGTAGAATATCGGATTCATGTAGCTCACATGGTCTCATGTCGGTTATTGCACTTATTTCCCTAATGTAAAAGCAAATGAATAAGTTAAGTATGTGAACTCTTATTAGGTTTGTCTTAAAGGCTACTACATAGTGTGAGGGAGCGTATGGGACTTCTCTTACACATAACACATGTGGGATCCTAAGGGATTGTTCTAGTAGTGTTATTTTATGATTATGACTATGATTTTGATTATGATTATGTTGATAAGCTATGAGTAGTAATGATGTATTAAGCATATCATGATGAATTATGGATATGTGGTAAGTATGAGGTGTGTTGATTAATGTGCTACTTTGCCTTGGATGGGGTTATGGGGTTCTATCTTTTGCATTGCAAAAGTATTGCTTAGGTGGTCTACATGGTGGGTTGATATATTGTTGAATTGACTTACTATGCTTATCATATGTGCATGTTGAGTTCAGTTAATAGAAAACATGATTTTTACTAAATTTCCTTTTCTCATGCATTGATGATTTTCTTACATAGAAGCCATACTTAGTAGGTGTGATGTACTAACCCATATTTCTCCCTTTTCCCCAAACATTTTTGGTTCCGATCGTTGAAGAGTTTGTGGCCAATTTGCAAGACTTCGATCTTTTCCCAAGTCATTGGTGAGTCCTCATGTCCGGATTGTTGCCATGTTTTAATCTAGCTATGATGTTGCTTTTATTTAGAAACATTCATTATTTGTCTTATCATTGAGACAATTTATGTAAGCCTATAATGGCATATTGTTCATGTATTGTCTATGTCCAAACGTTTAACTCTTGTAGATGGTTATATGTGAGTTGAGACTTTAGACACTTATATTATTTGATATGCTAAAGAATAAGTCTATGTAAACTTCATATGCGAGGAGTCTATGTAAACTCCATGAATATAATATGCGAGAAGTCTAAGTACATTTCACTACGTAAAATTTTAAATTCCCCCCCCCCCCGCTTTCTTTACCTATGATATGATATGACGAATGCTAAGGGCTTGTCTAAGTCCTGTTCGAGGACAAGGACGCCGATTACGCCTAGGGGATTCTTTGGGTCGTAACAAACTTGGTATCAGAGCATGAGGTTGAGTAATGTGAGGATTTATGTCACACTAAACAACTTCTATGTAGGGTCTTATTCATAATTGTGAAGCGCGCCACACTTTCTAATGAGAGACTATGAGATGCTTAGGAACTTTCAATCTTTTGTTATTTCTTAGTTGTGCCTAAGGGTCGTACTATTAGTCCTTTCTTCTAATCCTATTATTGTGCTTATAGGCAATGAATACAAGGAGGAACAATGCTTGAAGGGCCGAGGAGGAGAATTTGAATGAGGTGGTTGCCCCTCAAGCTCCCCAAAACCCTCAAGTTCCCATTGAAGAAGGGTCTATGTCTAACGTTGAGATAAGGGCGGATATTCATAGATTGACTCAAGTGTTGGCCACTCAAGTTGCAAGGGATGCAAGAGCTCAAGTGAACCCCAATTCTAACACCACCGCTTCAAAGGATTAGAATTTCACAAGTATGAATCCCCCTACTTTCTATGGTTCTAAGGTGGAGGAGGACCCATAAGGGTTCATTGATGAAGTTTTCAAAGTTCTTGATGCTATGGGTGTGTTTTTCAAGAAAAGGCAGAACTAGCCGCCTACTAACTCAAAGATGTGGCTCAAGTGTGGTATGAGAAATAGAAGGATGAGAGGCCAGTTAGAGAAGGCCGGATTACTTGGGGAGATTTCAAGACGGCCTTCCTTGATAGGTTCTTTCCCTTGGATCTAAGGAAAAGAAAATGCAAGAATTCACCAACCTTTGTCAAGGGGGTTTGAGTTTAAAAGAGTATAGCCTCAAGTTCACTCAACTATCAAAGCATGCTCCTACTATGGTTGCAGATTCTAGAGCTAAAATGAATAAATTTGTTATGGGGATATACTACCTAGTGGTTAATGAATGTAGGTTGGCTATATTGATTCCTAGCATGGACATTTGTCTTATCTTGGTTCATGCCGAACAAATTGAGGAGCAAAAGCTTAAGCAAGTTGGTAGGGAGTTGAAGAAGACAAGAACCGAAGATGGAAATTCTTTTAAGACTAGATTTGAGGTTCAAGACAAACCAAGGTTAAAGGAGGGTTTTTCCATTGAAGTCCTTCTAATTCTACAATGGTCAACAAGAATAAGGTGCCTACTCTCAGCCCCAAAAGGGGAAAGGTGGTGGTTCTTATGTTGAGAAGCCTTTTTGTTCAAAATATGGTAGAAAACATGATGGTAAGTGCCTTTTCGGCATGGGTAATTGCTATGGTTTGCAAGAGTGGTCATATGAAGAGAGATTTCCCTATTATGAAAGATCAAGGAAGGTAAAATGCTCAAGTTCAAGCAAATGCCCCAAATCTGGATTCTCCTAAAAAGAATTACTTTTATGCTCTCCTATCCCGAGGTGTAAAGAAAGCTCCCCGGGTGTGGTTACCGGTATGTTACAATTATTTTCCTTTAATGTGTATACTTTGTTAGATCCTGGAGCTACATTGTCATTTGTGACCCCTCTTGTAGCCGTGAAATTTGATATACTACCCGACATCTTAGATGAGCCCTTTTAGGTTTCCACCCCGGTGGGTTATTCCGTGGTGGCTAAAAGAGTCTATAAAGGTTGTCCTATTTCATTTCCCAATATTGTTACATTAGTTGACTTGATATAACTTGATATTCTAGATTTTGATGTCATATTGGGAATGGATCGGTCGCATGCTTGCTTTGCCTCTATTGATTGTAGGACAAGGGTAGTCAAATTTCATTTTCCAAATGAACCCATTTTTGAGTGGAAGGGAGGAAACTCAAATCCTAGGGGTAAAATCATTTCGTGTCTAAAAGCTTGCATGTTGATTGGAAAGGGTTGTCTCTACCACATAGTTAGAGTTAGGGATCTTGAATATGAGATCCCTCCAATAGAGTCGGTATCCGTAGTGAAGGAATTTCCGGAGATATTTCCCGATGACCTGCCCGGAGTTCCTCCCAAACAGGTGTAACAACCCTAAAAAGGGATATGCTAAGTAATGCTTATTGTATCTAGAATGCCTACGATTAGACCGGGTTCACACGGATTGATGCGCGTAGAACTAGACCTAAAAACCCTTGCTACAGCCAAGCCAACTAACTTGGGGAGTTAGTTGAGCTTGGAAAGGTTGGGTCCAACCACGTAGGGCTATCGAATACGAAGATTTACTCGAATGAGTCTTTATCGGACTTAAAAAGGGAAAGTCATAGTTTTGGAGAGTCTAGGGGTAAAATGGTCTTTTTCCAGACTAAGGGTAGTTTCGTAATTACCCTAAATATATAAATAATTATTTAATTAATAAGGTGGAGAGAGATTTTGGGGAGAGAGGGCCAAAAATTGGCTCTTGAAGTGAAGTCTTGCTCCACCAGGGTTCGAGCCTAGGTGGAAGCAATGAATTAAAGTTGTTTTTATTTAAGTTGATAAATTAATGTAATTAATTAATATTTATTATTTATTAGCTGATTAAATTAAAAGGGAAATAATATTTTTAATATTTAATAAAAATCTTATTTGACTAAGTCCTAAACTAGACTCCTAAGCCTAAGCTAACTCTCTCCTCTCACGTTGATCTCTCTCTCACGTCTCTATCACTCTCACTCACGATTCTCTCTGCCAAATAACTAAAAAAAACAGTAGGTAAACCAAAGTTCTTCACACTTGAAGAACTCACAACGAAAAATTATAAACAAACAACTAATCAATCACGTAGGCAAAGAGAAGGTTTTCCGTCGAGTTTGGTGTTGGACGTGTGTTCGGAGGAGTTCTTTGGGCTGCAAGTTCAAGGTTTGAACGTCAAAATAAGTTATGGGTTCTCTTCTATCTTGGTCCCTTTCCCAAGATACCCCTAAGGTAGAGACGAATCTATTCCGAAAACTAGGGTTGTTCCCCGTTGCATGTCCCTATCACTAGCTCCCAATGATTTGTAGGTTGGGTATGTTTGCTGGTAGATATTAGGCGTGTATTGTGTTTTCGTGAAAGAATATGTTCATGAATGTGTGTTAAAAATCGTATGAATGACAACCTATGTGTTCCAAAACTATGTGCATGTGTGCGCAAAAATGTGGCAGTGACTAGGTCTTCTCGGGTTAAGGCTCAAAGATTGTGATGTTATGGTTGTTATCTTACGTGCATAAATTTATGTAAATCGTGATGTTCATATGAGTTGAAATGTGGCTGATTTGAATGATAATCTCTTGGATAAACGAATCCATGAAAAATGCACCTAAGAACGTATTAAATGATCTACGAATTACCCTATGATGTTACGTGTAAATGTTGATGAAAGTATGATGAAAATTTTCAAAACAAATTCCAGATTTATGTAAGGAATTTCGGTCAAGTTAAGAGGTTTTAAAATGTTGTGAAAAATGAATTAAAACAAGTGAGGTCATGGAGGATTGAACCCGTGACCTCACCATGTTAAAAACCATGAAAATAAAGAAGAAAAAAGGAATGTGGTGAAGGGGATTCGAACCATGGACTAGGCAGTAAAGGAGAGTAAAATAAAATGAAAATAAACGAAATGTGAGGCGTGGGAATTTAACCCACGACCTCTAGGCAGTAAAGGAGAGTGAAAGAAAATGAAAATAAAAGAAATGTGAGGTGTGGGAATTGTACCCACGACCTCTAGGCAGTAAAGGAGAGTGAAAGAAAATGAAAATAAAAGAAATGTGAGGACTGGGAATGGAACCCACGACCTCTAGGCAATAAAGGGGAACTAAAAGAAAAATAAAGAGAGGCTGTGGGGGTTCGATCCCCCAACCTTATGGTCAAGGCGAAATAGTCAAGGAAAATTAAATAAAAAAATAAAAGGGGCTGTGGGGGTTCGAACCCACAACCCCTCGGCCAAGGGAGAGAGAGTTTAAAGAAAAGAAATTAAAAGAAAATGAGGTTGTGGGGGTTCGATCCCGCATCCTCTCAATCCCATTGAGCGAAAAATGAAGAGAAAAATTAAGGGAAAAATAAAATGAAGGTGTTGGGGCTCGATCTTGGGTCCCCAAGCCGTGTGGACCAAAATAAAATAAATGAAAAATGTAAGTGTTGTCCAAGGGATTCAAAATTGAGTTCCCTTGCGCAAATTCCATATTGATACATAAGTCGTACGTGAATTAAATGTTTAAGAATAATGTCGTTTACATAGATCGAAATCAAGATCTTGGCATACATACAAGATGCATAAGTCTTGTACCACATAATCTTAGGAAGATATGAATCACTTAAACGAACTATGAATGAAGCCTCATGGCTTGTATGTATAGACCCATAAGTCTAGCATACGTTTAAAAATAAGTGAACCTAAGATGTATGTAATGAAGTGATATAACCCTAGAAGGGTTAGGTAAGAGTGTAAAACACACTAAATGGCCAAGTGTATTGGCATACGATGAAATGAATATTATGTAATGAAATGATGAAACCCTAGAAGGGTTAAGTAAGAGTATGAAACACATAAATGACCAAGTGCATTGGCATATGATGAAATGAACATTCACGTAAAATGGGGTGAGTAATTATGAAGAGCAAATGTGCTAATGTTAATGAATGTGGTGACAACGTGATAAAAGGCTAATGTGAAAGATGAGAGCAATCTCAAATTAGCCTAAGTAAATGTTACCAAAACGTACTCACCTATGAGAGTGTAAAGTTAATGAAGAGACCATTCTCTATGAACACTCCAATGAAAGTATTGAGAATAACGTATAATTAATACTAATGATGAGATGAGAAATCTCTATTGAGCTATGATGTCCTCATACTAGAAGTAAGCTTCCATGACATATGAGTTGAATGAAATGGAACTTTATACTGAGCATCGATAGACTAGCTATGAGCGGTGATGCCTTCTTTCGGGAAGGACGGAGGTTCACGTAACTCTCATGAGATGAGACTGTCCGGCATGCCGGTATGGGTCTCCTTATATCTCCTAGTCTTCGAACCTATACTGCCAATATAGGATCTGGCGGGTTCAATCCCATGTACGCTAGCATGTTTTGGGTCACTTTGGCCGGTGATTCCACCTCTTTTCGGTGTGGGGGAGACACTGGATTTCATGATGCTCACATGATCTATGTCGGTTAAAGTTAAAGTTCCCAATGAATGAATGAGGCCAGCCTCAAATGATGCACATAATGAAATGAACGATACCAAAGGTGTTAAGATAGGATAATCAAGAGGTGAGCTAGACTCAAGTAATGACACTAGGTTATTCTTGATTATTGCACAGCAAACCCGATGAGAGTCTTAAATTACATCCTAGGTATAGCTGGTGTTACACTAGCTTATGAATGAATGAAATGAAGTACGTATGAATGAATGAAGCAGACTCTGTGTTTTAAAGAAGGCTCCCTAGTTGAGGTCCCATATGTTGAGCCCTCATTTTGGGAAGTCTTAATGTCAAGTCCATGATTCCAAGGTCTCATGGCATATGAATGAATGATATGAAAGATGTTATGTGCTATATGCAATATGATATGTATGTGTAAGATGTTATGTGTTGTGTGCAATATGATAAGTATGATGATGCATGTTACTCTCATGCATACTTTCCTAATCCAAATTTGGAAAGCTCACTGACTTTCCTAATCCAAATTTGGTAAGCTCACTGACTTTCCTAATCCAAATTAGGAAAGTTCACTAACTTTCCTAATCCCAATTTGTCAAGTCCACTGACTTGACTTTCCATAATCATGTTGTTAGGAAAGAGCTATTCTTACTCATGCATGTCCTTGGTGTGTGCTTGCATATACCCATACTTAGTACAAGTGTGTACTAATCCCATACAACTCTATATTTTTAGGTGCAGGCACAGGTGGACGCTAGAGCTTACAGGTTGACGTTGCAGCTATCCGGACGTGGAGCTTTCATCCGGACTTGGTAGGCCCTCATGCTTTCGAGGATGTCTACCGTTATTATCTAGCTTAGATGTAGGCTTTAGCTAGTGGAGCATGTTCCACTAGTGTTTCTTTCCACTTTCATTTCAGACTTTGTATTGGTGCCGTTTTGGCAAAAATACGTTTAATTCAATTATGAACTGTTTCTTTCATTTGATTATCTCTACATTAGATGGTTGATTTGTGAACGCCTATGATGTTATGTTTAAAATGTTTACATGAAATAAGAAAACAAAAAGTTCAAATTTTCCGCTAAAATTAACCTAGATGAAGTAAGAATGACGTATGTAGGCTTGTCTGCGACCTCTGAGAGGTCAACGACGCCGGTATCGTCTGGTGTCTAGATTCAGGTCGTGAATAAGCTTGTATCAGAGCACTAGGTTAAATTCCGAGTATAATAAGTTCACATCAACCACATTGAGTAGTTTCTAAGTCATGGTAGTGAAGTGCACCACTATCCTGAATTAGAGACTGCATGATGCTTAGGAAAATTTCCCTTCTTCTACTCTTTATCGTGCTATCTAGAGCTTTGACACTTTGTGTCATTCTAAGTATCTAACTTCCTTCTTGTGTGCTCGCGTAGAAGAATACACACAAGAATTAGGATGGCCAAGTGGTCTAAGGCGCCAGACTCAAGATCTGGCCTTCCCAAGAAGGGGCAGTGATAGAAATGCCCACGTGAACGAAAGACGTTTGGTAAGAGTGGTTGTTCGCATGGAGGTGAGTGTGTGGTATTCTAAAGCCTGCTATGAGTATTGATGAAGAGGAGAAGGCTAAGTTGGCTGCTTACTAGCTCAAGGAGATGCTTAGGTAGGATTACTTCATAAATGCTAGACTACCATAGACTATCGAAACAGGGTAGTAAGGTTAAGTTTCCGAATAAGTTAGAGTTAAAATGAATTCATGTTTGCATGTCATGTTATGTTTTTGTATAGCGTGGACATGATTTTGTGTTGCATGAGTTGTGAGGTGCATCAAGTAAGTGCGATTGAGAAGGAAGTTCCTCAATCTCAAATATGAAGCTTCAGATAAGCTTGAGTAATATGCATTATCCAGAGTAAGTGTGAAACAGAAATTCACAAAGAGTAAAGTCTCAAGTATGTTAAGATATCTTCGAAAATCACCCTCTTATTTTAAAATGATGTGTAGTGTCATTCGGGACGAATTTCCTAAGGAGGGGATAATGTAACAACCCTAAAAATGATATGCTAAGTAATGCTTAATGTGTCTAGAATGCCTACGATTAGACCGGGTTCACACGGATTGATGCCGTAGAACCAGACCTGGAACCCTTGCAACAGCCAAGCCAACTAACTTGGGAGTTAGTTGAGCTTGGAAAGGTTGGGTCCAACCATGTAGGGCTCTCTAATACGAAGATTTACTCGAATGAGTCTTACCGGACTTAAAAAGGGAAGTCATAGTTTTGGAGGGTCTAGGGTAAAATGGTCTTTTTCCAGGCTAAGGTGTATCGTAATTACCCTAAATATATAATATTATTTAATTAATAAGGTGGAGGGTATTTTGGGGAAGAGGGCCGAAAATTGGCTCTTGAAGTGAAGTCTTGCTCCACCCGGGTTCGAGCCTAGGTGGAAGCAATGAATTAAAGTTTTTTTATTTAAGTTGATAAATTAATGTAATTAATTAATATTTATTATTTAGTAGCTGATATTAAATTAAAGGGAAATCATATTTTTAATATTAATAAAAACCTTATTTGACTAAGTCCTTAAACTAGACTCCTAAGCCTAAGCTAACTCTCTCCTCTCACGCTCATCTCTCTCTACGTCTCTATCACTCTCACTCACGATTCTCTCTGCCAAATAACTTAAAAAACAGTTAGGTAAACCAAAGTTCTTCACACTTGAAGAACTCACAATGAAAAATTATAAACAAACAACTAATCAATCACGTAGGCAAAGAGAAGGTTTTCCGTCGAGTTTGGTGTTGAATTTTGTGTTGGACGTTGTTTAGAGGAGTTCTTTGGCAGCAAGTTCAAGGTTTGAACGTCAAAATAAGGTATGGGTTCTCTTGTCTCTTGGTCCCTTTCCCAAGAGACCCCTAAGGTACAGACGAATCTATTTCGAAAACTAGGGTTATTCCCCGTTGCATGTCCTTGTCACTAGCTCCCAATGATTTGTAGGTTGGGTATGTTTGCTGGTAGATATTAGGCGTGTATTATTTTTTCGTGAAAGAATATGTTCATGAATGTGTGTTAAAAATCGTATGAATGACAACCTATGTGTTCCAAACAATGTGCATGTGTGCGCAAAAATGTCGAGTGACTATGTCTCGGTTAAGGCTCAAAGATTGTGATGTTATGGTTGTTATCTACGTGCATAAATTTATGTAAATCGTGATGTTCATATGAGTTGAAATGTGGCTGATTTGAATGATAATCTCTTGGCTAAACGAATCCATGAAAAATGCACCTAAGAACGTATTAAATGATCTACGAATTACCCTATGAATTTACGTGTAAATTGATGAAAGTATGCTGAAAAATTTAAAAAAAATTCCAGATTTAAGTAAGGAATTTCGGTCAAGTTAAGAGGTTTCAAAATGTTGTGAAAAATGAATTAAAACAAGTGAGGTCATGGAGGATTGAACCCGTGACCTCACCATGTTAAAAACCATGAAAATAAAGAAGTAAAAAGAAATGTGGTGAAGGGGATTCGAACCATGGTCTAGGCAGTAAAGGAGAGAAAAAGAAAATGAAAATAAAAGAAATGTGAGGCGTGGGAATTGAACCCACGACCTCTAGGCAGTAAAGAAGTGAAAGAAAATGAAAAAAAAGAAATGTGAGGTGTGGGAATGAACCCACGACCTCTAGGCAGTAAAGGAGGAAAAAAATGAAAATAAAAGAAATGTGAGGCGTGGGAATGAACCCACGACCTCTAGGCAGTAAAGGAGAACTAAGAAAAATAAAGAGAGGCTGTGGGGGGTTCGATCCCCCAACCTCATGGTCAAGCGAAATAGTCAGGAAATTAAATTAAAAAAAAAAAAGGGGCTGTGGGGGTTCGAACCCACAACCCCTGGCCAAGGAGAGAGAGTTTAAGAAAAGAAATTAAAAAAAATGAGGTTGTGGGGGTTCGATCCCACATCCTCTCAATCCCATTGAGCGAAAAATGAAGAGAAAAACTAAGGGAAAAATAAAATGAAGGTGTTGGGCTCGACTTGGGTCCCCAAGCCGTGTGGACCAAAATAAAATAAATGAAAAATGTAAGTGTTGTCCAAGGGATTCGAAATGGGTTCCCTTGCCCAAATTCCGTATTGATACATAAGTCATACGTGAATTAAATGTCAAGAATAATGCCGCTACATAGATCGAAATCGAGATCTTGGCATACATACAAGATGCATAAGTCTTGTACCACATAATCTTAGGAAGATATGAATCACTTAAACGAACTATGAATGAAGCCTCATGGCTTGTATGTATAGACCCATAAGTCTAGCATACGTTTAAAAATAAGTGAACCTAAGATGTATGTAATGAAATGATATAACCCTAGAAGGGTTAAGTAGAGTGTAAAACACACTAAATGGCCAAGTGTATTGGCATACGATGAAATGAATATTATGTAATGAAATGATGAAACCCTAGAAGGGTTAAGTAAGAGTGTGAAACACACAAATGGCCAAGTGCATTGGCATATGATGAAATGAACATTCACGTAAAAGGGGTGAGTAATTATGAAGAGCAAATGTGCTAATGTTAATGAATGTGGTGACAACATGATAAGAGGCTAATGTGAAAGATGAGAGCAATCTCAAATGAGCCTAAGTAAATGTTACCAAAACGTACTCCTATGAGAGTGTAAAGTTAATGAAGAGACCAGTCTCTATGAACACTCTAATGAAAGTATTGAGATAACATACTTAATACTAATGATGAGATGAGAAATCATCTATTGAGCTATGATGTCCTCATACTAGAAGCCAGCTTCCATGACGTATGAGTTGAATGAAATGGAACTTTATACTGAGCACCGATAGACTAGCTATGAGCGGTGATGCCTTCTTTGGGAAGGGCGGAGGTTCACGTAACTCACATGAGATGAGACTGTCCGGCATGCCGAGTATGGGTCTCCTTATATCTCCTAGTCTTCGAACCTATACTGCCAATATAGTGATCTGGCGGAGTTCAATCCCATGTACTCTAGCATGTTTTGGGTCACTTTGGCCGGTGATTCCACCTCTTTTCGGTGTGGGGGAGACACTGGATTTCATGATGCTCACATGATCTATGTCGGTTAAAGTTAAAGTTCCCAATGAATGAATGAGGCCAGCCTCAAATGATGCACATAATGAAATGAACGATACCAAAGGTGTTAGGATAGGATAATCAAGAGGTGAGCTAGACTCAAGTAATGACACTAGGTTATTCTTGATCATTGCACAGCAAACCCGATGAGAGTCTTAAACTACATCCTAGGTATAGCTGGTGTTTACACTAGCTTATGAATGAATGAAATGAAGTACGTATGAATGAATGAAGCAGACTCTGTGTTTGTAAAGAAGGCTCCCTAGTTGAGGTCCCATATGTTGAGCCCTCATTTTGGGAAGTCTTAATGTCAAGTCCATGATTCCAAGGTCTCATGGCATATGAATGAATGATATGAAAGATGTTATGTGCTATATGCAATATGATATGTGCTATGTGTAAGATGTTATGTTGTGTGCAATATGATAAGTATGATGATGCATGTTACTCTCATGCATGACTTTCCTAATCCAAATTTGGAAAGCTCACTGACTTTCCTAATCCAAATTTGGAAAGCTCACTGACTTTCCTAATCCAAATTTGGAAAGTTCACTAACTTTCCTAATCCCAATTTGGCAAGTCCACTGACTTGACTTTCCATAATCATGTTGTTAGGAAAGAGCTATTCTTACTCATGCATGTCCTTGGTGTGTGCTTGCATATACCCATACTTAGTACAAGTGTGTACTAATCCCATACAACTCTATATTTTTAGGTGCAGGCACAGGTGGACGCTAGAGCTTACAGGTTGACGTTGCAGCTATCCGGACGTGGAGCTTTCATCCGGACTTGGTAGGCCCTCATGCTTTCGAGGATGTCTACCGTTATTATCTAGCTTAGATGTAGGCTTTAGCTAGTGGAGCATGTTCCACTAGTGTTTCTTTCCACTTTCATTTCAGACTTTGTATTGGTGCCGTTTTGGCAAAATACGTTTAATGCAATTATGAACTATTTCTTTCATTTGATTATCTCTAATTAGATGGTTGATTTGTGAACGCCTATGATGTTATGTTTAAAATGTTTACATGAAATAAGAAAACAAAAAGTTCAAATTTTCCGCTAAAATTAACCTAGATGAAGTAAGAATGACGTATGTAGGCTTGTCTGCGACCTCTGAGAGGTCAACGACGCCGGTCTCGTCTGGGTCTAGATTCGGTCGTGACAAAGTTGTATCAGAGCACTAGGTTAAATTCCGAGATAATAAGTTCACATCAACCACATTGAGTAGTTTCTAAGTCATGGTAGTGAAGTGCACCACTATCCTGAATTAGAGACTGCATGATGCTTAGGAAAATTTCCCTTCTTCTACTCTTTATCGTGCTATCTAGAGCTTTGACACTTTGTGTCATTCTAAGTATCTAACTTCCTTCTTGTGTGCTCGCGTAGAAGAATACACACAAGAATTAGGATGGCCAAGTGGTCTAAGGCGCCAGACTCAAGATCTGGCCTTCCCAAGAAGGGGCAGTGATAGAAATGCCCATGTGAACGAAAGACGTTTGGTAAGAGTGGTTGTTCGCATGGAGGTGAGTGTGTGGTAGGTTCTAAAGCCTGCTATGAGTATTGATGAAGAGGAGAAGGCTAAGTTGGCTGCTTACTGGATCAAGGAGATGACTTAGGTATGGATTACTTCATAAATGCTAGACTACCATAGACTATCGCAACAGGGTAGTAAGGTTAAGTTTGCGAATAAGTTAGAGTTAAAATGAATTCATATTTGCATGTCATGTTGCTGTTTTTGTATAACGTGGGCATGATTTTTGTGTTGCATGAGTTATGAGGTGCATCAAGCTAAGTGCGATTGAGAAGGAAGTTCCTCAATCTCAAATATGAAGCTTCAGATAAGCTTTAGTAATATCATTATCCAGAGTAAGTGTGAAACAGAAATTTACAAAGAGTAAAGTCTCAAGTATGTTAAGATATCTTCGAAAATCACCCTCTTTATTTTAAAATGATGTGTAGTGTCATTCGGGGATGAATGTTCCTAAGGAGGGGATAATGTAACAACCCTAAAAATGGATATGCTAAGTAATGCTTAATGTGTCTAGAATGCCTACGATTAGACCTGGTTCACACGGATTGATGCGCGTAGAACCAGACCTCGAAACCCTTGTTAGAGCCAAGCCAACTAACTTGGGGAGTTATTTGAGCTTGGAAAGGTTGGGTCCAACCATGTAGGGCTCTCTAATACGAAGATTTACTCGAATATGTCTTTACCGGACTTAAAAATGGAAAGTCATAGTTTTGGAGGGTCTAGGGGTAAAATGGTCTTTTTCCAGGCTAAGGGTAGTATCGTAATTACCCTAAATATATAAATAATTATTTAATTAATAAGGTGGAGGGGCATTTTGGGGAGAGAGGGCCGAAAATTGGCTCTTGAAGTGAAGTCTTGCTCCACCCGGGTTCGAACCTAGGTGGAAGCAATGAATTAAAGTTGTTTTTATTTAAGTTGATAAATTAATGTAATTAATTAATATTTATTATTTATTAGCTGATTAAATTAAAAGGGAAAATCAGATTTTTAATATTTAATAAAAACCTTATTTGACTAAGTCCTAAACTAGACTCCTAAGCCTAAGCTAACTCTCTCCTCTCACGCTCATCTCTCTCTCACGTCTCTATCACTCTCACTCACGATTCTCTCTGCCAAATAACTTCAAAAACAGTAGGTAAACCAAAGTTCTTCACACTTGAAGAACTCACAACGAAAAATTATAAAAAAAAACTAATCAATCACGTAGGCAAAGAGAAGGTTTTCCGTCGAGTTTGGTGTTGAACTTTTAGTGTTGGACGTGTGTTTGGAGGAGTTCTTTGGCAGCAAGTCAAGGTTTGAACGTCAAAAAGGTATGGGTTCTTCTCTCTTGGTCCCTTTCCCAAGAGACCCCTAAGGTTACAGACGAATCTATTCGAAAACTAGGGTTGTTCCCCGTTGCATGTCCTGTCACTAGCTCCCAATGATTTGTAGGTTGGTATGTTTGCTGGTAGAAATATTAGGCGTGTATTATTTTTCGTGGAATATGTTCATGAATGTGTGTTAAAATCGTATGAATGACAACCTATGTGTTCCGAAACTATGTACATGTGTGCGCAAAAATGTGGGAGTGACTATGTGTCGTGTTAAGGCTCAAAGATTGTGATGTTATGGTTGTTATCTTACGTGCATAAATTTATGTAAATTGTGATGTTCATATGAGTTGAAATGTGGCTGATTTGAATGATAATCTCTTGGCTAAACGAATCCATGAAAAATGCACCTAAGAACGTATTAAATGATCTACGAATTACCCTATGAAGTTACGTGTAAATGTTGATGAAAGTATGCTGAAAAGTTTAAAAAAAAATTCCAGATTTAAGTAAGGAATTTCGGTCAAGTTAAGAGGTTTCAAAATATTGTGAAAAATGAATTAAAACAAGTGAGGTAATGGAGGATTGAACCCGTGACCTCACCATGTTAAAAACCATGAAAATAAAGAAGTAAAAAGGAATGTGGTGAAGGGGATTCGAACCATGTTCTAGGCAGTAGAGGAGAGTAAAAGAAAATGAAAATAAAAGAAATGTGAGGCGTTGGAATTGAACCCACGACCTCTAGTCAGTGAAGGAGAGTGAAAGAAAATGAAAACAAAAGAAATGTGAGGCGTGGGAATTGAACCCACGACCTCTAGGCAGTAAAGGAGAGTGAAAGAAAATGAAAATAAAAGAAATGTGAGGCGTGGGAATTGAACCCACGACCTCTAGGCAGTAAAGGGGAATAAAAGAAAATAAAGAGAGGCTGGGGGGTTCCCCAACCTCATGGTCAACGCGAAATAGTCAAGAAAATTAAATAAAAAAAATAAAAGGGGTTGTGGGGGTTCGAACCCACAACCCCTCGGCCAGAGAGAGAGTTTAAGAAAAGAAATTAAAAGAAAATGAGGTTGTGGGGGTTCGATCCCAATCCTCTCAATCCCATTGAGCAAAAATGAAAGAAAAACTAAGGGAAAAATAAAATGAAGTGTTGGGCTCGACTTAGGTCCCCAAGCCGTGTGGACCAAAATAAAATAAATGAAAAATGTAAGTGTTGTCCAAGGGATTCGAAATTGGGTTCCCTTGCCCAAATTCCGTATTGATACATAAGTCATACGTGAATTAAATGTTCAAGAATAATGCCGCTACATAGATCGAAATCGAGATCTTGGCATACATACAAGATGCATAAGTCTTGTACCACATAATCTTAGGAAGATATGAATCACTTAAACGAACTATGAATGAAGCCTCATGGCTTGTATGTATAGACCCATAAGTCTAGCATACGTTTAAAAATAAGTGAACCTAAGATGTATGTAATGAAATGATGTAACCCTAGAAGGGTTAAGTAGAGTGTAAAACACACTAAATGGCCAAGTGCATTGGCATACGATGAAATGAATATTATGTAATGAAATGATGAAACCCTAGAAGGGTTAAGTAAGATGTGAAACACACAAATGGCCAAGTGCATTGGCATATGATGAAATGAACATTCACGTAAAAGGGGTGAGTAATTATGAAGAGCAAATGTGCTAATGTTAATGAATGTGGTGACAACATGATAGAGGCTAATGTGAAAGATGAGAGCAATCTCAAATGAGCCTAAGTAAATGTTACCAAAACGTACTCACCTATGAGAGTGTAAAGTTAATGAAGAGACCAGTCTCTATGAACACTCTAATGAAAGTATTGAGAATAACATACTTAATACTAATGATGAGATGAGAAATCATCTATTGAGCTATGATGTCCTCATACTAGAAGCCAGCTTCCATGACGTATGAGTTGAATGAAATGGAACTTTATACTGAGCACCGATAGACTAGCTATGAGCGGTGATGCCTTCTTTCGGGAAGGGCGGAGGTTCACGTAACTCTCATGAGATGAGACTGTCCGGCATGCCGGTATGGGTCTCCTTATATCTCCTAGTCTTCGAACCTATACTGCCAATATAGGGATCTGGCGGGGTTCAATTCCCATGTACGCTAGCATGTTTTGGGTCACTTTGGCCGGTGATTCCACCTCTTTTCGGTGTGGGGGAGACACTGGATTTCATGATGCTCACATGATCTATGTCGGTTAAAGTTAAAGTTCCCAATGAATGAATGAGGCCAGCCTCAAATGATGCACATAATGAAATGAACGATACCAAAGGTGTTAGGATAGGATAATCAAGAGGTGAGCTAGACTCAAGTAATGACACTAGGTTATTCTTGATCATTGCACAGCAAACCCGATGAGAGTCTTAAACTACATCCTAGGTATAGCTGGTGTTTACACTAGCTTATGAATGAATGAAATGAAGTACGTATGAATGAATGAAGCAGACTCTGTGTTTGTTAAAGAAGGCTCCCTAGTTGAGGTCCCATATGTTGAGCCCTCATTTTGGGAAGTCTTAATGTCAAGTCCATGATTCCAAGGTCTCATGGCATATGAATGAATGATACGAAAGATGTTATGTGCTATATGCAATATGATATGTGATATGTGTAAGATGTTAAGTGTTGTGTGCAATATGATAAGTATGATAATGCATGATACTCTTGCATGACTTTCCTAATCCAAATTTGGAAAGCTCACTGACTTTCCTAATCCAAATTTGGTAAGCTCACTGACTTTCCTAATCCAAATTAGGAAAGTTCACTAACTTTCCTAATCCCAATTTGTCAAGTCCACTGACTTGACTTTCCATAATCATGTTGTTAGGAATGAGCTATTCTTACTCATGCATGTCCTTGGTGTGTGCTTGCATATACCCATACTTAGTACAAGTGTGTACTAATCCCATACAACTCTATATTTTTAGGTGCAGGCACAGGTGGACGCTAGAGCTTACAGGTTGACGTTGCAGCTATCCGGACGTGGAGCTTTCATTCGGACTTTGTACGCCCTCATGCTTTTGAGTATGTCTACCGTTATTATCTAGCTTAGATGTAGGCTTTAGCTAGTGGAGCATGTTCCACTAGTGTTTCTTTCCACATTATTTCAGACATTGTATTGGTGCCATTTTGGCAAATACATTTAATGCAATTATGAACTATTTCTTTCATTGATATCTTAATTAGATGGTTGATTGTGAACTATGATATTAGTTAAATGTTTAGCATAAATAAGAAACAAAAAGTTTCAAATTTTCCGCTAAAATTAACCTAGATGAAGTAAGAATGACGTTTGTAGGCTTGTCTACGACCTCTGTGAGGTCAACGACGCCGGTCACGTCTGGTGTCTAGATTCAGGTCGTGACAAAGTTGGTATCAGAGCACTAGGTTAAATTCCGAGGATAATAAGTTCACATCAACCACATTGAGTAGTTTCTAAGTCATGGTAGTGAAGTGCACCACTATCATTAATTAGAGACTGCATGATGCTTAGGAAAATTTCCCTTCTTCTACTCTTTATCGTACTATCTAGAGCTTTGACACTTTGTGTCATTCTAAGTATCTAACTTCCTTCTTGTGTGCTCGCGTAGAAGAATACACACAAGAATTAGGATGGCTAAGTGGTCTAAGGCGCCAGACTCAAGATCTGTCCTCCCAAGAAGGGGCAGTGATAGAAATGCCCAGTGAACGAAAGACGTTTGTAAGAGTGGTTGTTCGCATGGAGGTGAGTGTGTGGTAGGTTCTAAAGCCTGCTATGAGTATTGATGAAGAGGAGAAGGCTAAGTTGGCTGCTTACTGGATCAAGGAGATGACTTAGGTATGGATTACTTCATAAATGCTAGACTACCATAGACTATCGCAACAGGGTAGTAAGGTTAAGTTTGCGAATAAGTTAGAGTTAAAATGAATTCATATTTGCATGTCATGTTGCTGTTTTTGTATAGCGTGGACATGATTTTTGTGTTGCATGAGTTGTGAGGTGCATCAAGTTAAGTGCGATTGAGAAGGAAGTTCCTCAATCTCAAATATGAAGCTTCAGATAAGCTTGAGTAATATGCATTATCCAGAGTAAGTGTGAAACAGAAATTCACAAAGAGTAAAGTCTCAAGTATGTTAAGATATCTTCGAAAATCACCCTCTTTATTTTAAAATGATGTGTAGTGTCATTCGGGGATGAATGTTCCTAAGGGGGGATAATGTAACAACCCTAAAATGGATATGCTAAGTAATGCTTAATGTGTCTAGAATGCCTACGATTAGACGGTTCACAGATTGATGCGCATAGAACCAGACCTCGAACCCTTGCTACAGCCAAGCCAACTAACTTGGGGAGTTATTTGAGCTTGGAAAGGTTGGGTCCAACCATGTAGGGCTCTCGAATACGAAGATTTACTCGAATGAGTCTTTACCGGACTTAAAAAGGGAAATCATAGTTTTGGAGGGTCTAGGGGTAAAATGGTCTTTTTCCAGGCTAAGGGTAGTATCGTATTACCCTAAATATATAATTAATTATTTAATTAATAAGGTGGAGGGCAATTTGGGAGAGAGGGCCGAAAATTGGCTCTTGAAGTGAAGTCTTGCTCCACCCGGGTTCGAACCTAGGTGGAAGCAATGAATTAAAGTTGTTTTTATTTAAGTTGATAAATTAATGTAATTAATTAATATTTATTATTTATTAGCTGATTAAATAAAAGGAAATCAGATTTTTAATATTTAATAAAAACCTTATTTGACTAAGTCTAAACTAGACTCCTAAGCCTAAGTAACTCTCTCTCTCACGCTCATCTCTCTCTCACGTCTCTATCACTCTCATTCACGATTCTCTCTGCCAAATAACTTCAAAAACAGTAGGTAAACCAAAGTTCTTCACACTTGAAGAACTCACAAAAAAATATAAACAAACAATAATCACGTAGGCAAAGAGAAGGTTTTCCGTCGAGTTTGGTGTTGAACTTTGGTGTTGGACGTGTGTTTGGAGAGTTTTTGGGCAGCAAGTCGAGGTTTGAACGTCAAAAAAGGTATGGGTTCTCTTCTCTCTTGGTCCCTTTCCCAAGAGACCCCTAAGGTCAGACGAATCTATTCCGAAAACTAGGTTGTTCCCCGTTGCATGTCCCTGTCACTAGCTCCCATTGATGTAGGTTGGGTATGTTTGCTGGTAGAAATTAGGGTGTAATGTTTTCGTGAGAATATGTTCATGAATGTGTGTTAAAAATCGTATGAATGACAACCTATGTGTTCCAAAACTATGTGCATGTGTGTGCAATTGGAGTGACTATGTGTCGTGTTAAGGCTAAAATGTGATGTTATGGTTGTTATTTACGTGTAAATTTATGTAAATCGTGATGTTCATATGAGTTGAAATGTGGCTGATTTGAATGATAATCTCTTGGCTAAACGAATCCATGAAAAATGCACCTAAGAACGTATTAAATGATCTACGAATTACCCTATGAAGTTACGTGTAAATGTTGATGAAAGTATGCTGAAAATTTTCAAAAAAAATTCCAGATTAAGTAAGGAATTTCGGTCAAGTTAAGAGGTTTCAAAGGCATAAACCGACATAGACCTGGTAGC
>CM040618.1:58355770-58524971 GCA_022817965.1 Solanum lycopersicoides
CATTCTCATCATATGGGATATTTACTAGCATTAGATAAGTCTATGAAGTTGAGGTGGTTGTATGGGATGCTATCTAGACATTGCACAATAGGCTTTGAAGATGTTAGTGAAAGTCCCTAGGTCTTCTCCAAGACCATTATTTGAATGTCCTTATGTCATGAATATGTCTTGATGAATTAATGAACAAATGCCTTACGTTATGAAGTATGTAAGTGAATAAGTACCTAATCTAGAGTGGCTTAGGGATTCTTTAGTTAACTTGTGAAGAGGGCATAAAGGATGATCTCTTCATGTCTTACCTATGGAAGTCTTGAGGATGACTCTAGTTAGGGAAGATGTTTGGTGTGGTTGACATGATCTAAGCCTTAGTTAGTCTTAAGGACTATTTAGGTAATCTTGAAGAGGTCAATCATGGACGTTATCTTCTTGATTTACTTAAGTAGGTCTTTTGATAACCTTTGGAAGGAGAGTGTCCTATCATCTATATGTTGGTGTGTTTAGTGAGAATGACTTTATCTTAGGTAATCTATAGGATCCCTTGCGTGTGTGTGAAAGAGATTGTATGGGCGGTCACTCCACACTCACTCAAGTGAACCTTGGAACTCACCTTTGGTAGAAGAATCTCATGTTCATGTAATTGATGTTATGATGCTTTGTAAGTGTGTATGTGACTCATTATAGGTAATCTTGAGGGTCGTTTAGGCACATCTAGAGAGGGTGTATGGGCGGTCTCTCTTTGTGTGACTTAAGTGAATCTTAGGATAGCTTTGAGTGAGAAGATTCCATGCTAAAGGGTGTCTTAAGTGAAGTGAAGGAACTTCACTGTACAGTGAAATGAGTTCACTGTACAGTGAAGTGAATTCACTGTAAGTTTCAAAAAAAAAATGTAATACTTTGCTTAAATGATTTCTTATGTATTTCTAATGTGTTAAATGTTGTTCTTATGCTTATAGTATGATATTTAATTTGAAAATTCATGAAAACCATGTTATTACTAAATGTTCTCTTTTCATGGTTTTTGCAAGGCTTCCATACTTAGTACATCTAATGTGCTAAGCCCTTTCTTTATTTTTGACTAAAGTGTAGGGAATTGGAAGTATTGACGTGCCATGAAGGATGGATAGGTTTCTAAGGTTGAAGATGAAGTATTGGTGAGTCCTCATCGATTCGAGGACAATATCCACATGTTCGTTATGTCTTAAGTCTTTTCTTTATGTCTTGTATGGGCTTAGTCCCAAGTGTTGTAAACTCTAAAGTTAGATGGTTCAATGGGATGTTTTAAATTTTTGTAGTTCTAATGAAAGTCTTCCGTTTGCGTAATTTATGAAAGAAGTTCTTCGTGTGTGAAGAAAGTTTTAATTCTTACTCGTTTTACAATGTTTATTATGCAATGAATGATACGAGAGGCTTAGATGAGACTTCTTGAAGTCTCATTTGCCGTGTGACATCACAAGGATACTCTAACTTCTAGAGTGTACTTGTGGTTTGTTACAAATTCATTATTTTAAAATCAAAACCCAAAACCCTTAAAGAACTCTCTAGAACACCATTGGAGCTTAAAGGGAAATTGGAGCTTGGAGGTTGATTTCTCCATCAAATCTTCTAAAATTTATCGGTTTAGCATAAATTAATGTATGGACTTCATCCTTGAATCTGTTTTCTTCAAGGAGCCAACCTTCTAAGTGGTTTTCTAAAGCTTTCTCAAAAGATGAACTTCTAATTGTAATCTAGCCATGAGTTGTTGCATAAAACGTTTTGAATCATTGTATATGATTGAATTGATGTTAATTTTATGATTTTAACCTAAAATCTCCATGAACCAATGCAAATCATGAACTCTTAGTTTTGAGTATATTATGCGTGAATTAATCATGTCTCTATACTATTGATTTCTTGTGTAGTTTACTTTGGGCTATTGAATTATGGAAGAATCATGTTAGAATCTTTAGTAGGCTGTCTTAGGTTGATAAATTCATATTGAATTACTTTGGATTCATTGTATATTATGATTATTGGATTGAATTGGTGATCATGGCCATTGGTAAGGGCCCTTAAGTATTGTGTTGGTGATTTGGCTATGGATTGAAGTTGTGAGATTGGCTTGGTGGTATGCTGCCATAACTCTCTCTATTGTGTAGTATAGGTCTTAAACTATGATGATGATTGGTATGGTCCACTTATGGTGGTGGTGCTTATGTGCTATACTTGTGAATTTTGTGGACTCATCGGCATTACTTTATGAATTGTGAAACAATGTGGCCTCGTCGACATTACTTTATGTATTATGTTATTATCATGTTATGACTTGGCTATGTCATCATTGTGAAGGCTTATATGATTTATGTGTATATATGAAGTGAAGTATGTATTCTCTTAGTTGAATATAGGTGACCATAATAGGCTATAGGGATGCCATACGTGTGAATGCTTGCTATTAAAGTGTGAACCTTCTTAATTGGCTATATGAGTATTGTAATAGATTATATTGATGTTCTATAGTAGGGTGTAAGGTTACTTGTAAGTATGCCTAGTTGACCCTATATGCTACTTGAATGATATTGTACATGTGTTAAGATGATAATGAAGTGTGTCTTGTTTTAGTAGACTCTTGTCCCTTACTTGATAAGTGAAAAATGTGAATATGAAACCTTGATTAGTAGGCTAAATCACCTTTATCATGAATGTATATGAATGAATGAATTATGATCTTAAAGATAGAAAAAGAAGGTCATTATGTGGAATCTTTTAAGAAGGAAGGTTAAGATATCCTTGAAGTTGAAAGCAGTAATCGTATTCTTCTTGTGTGAATGGTGGATTTAATGGTGGTTGCTGGAATGACATGAAATCATCCTTAGGAAAGTCATTGAGCTATCCTTTTCGCCATTGTAGGCAGCCCTTGGGGACCCTCTTGGGTAGGGTGTGTTATGATTTTGTTAGGAACAAGATATGGAACCTCTTCATACACTTCTTTTATTGAAATACTCTATGAGAACAAAGGCTAGCACCGAGTGAGTATTCTTGGGTAGTAGCTCTAGCTAAGAAGGAGGTTAGAGTACAAATAAACACTTGATATTCCTTAACCATGTGACTACATGGGATTTGTCCTCGTTCTACCATTGGCAAGTAGAACACCCTCCATCGGAGTAGGTTCATGACTCCGGATTCCATGCCTAGCTAGTATGGTCTATGTCGGTTGATACGCTCAAATTATACTCCAAAGAAGTATAAGTTGTCATATCAATTAAAGAACCCAACTATTAGGTTGGGGTCGATCCCCACGAGAAGAATGGTTTAGACTTAAATTTAATATACAATTATTTTTATTTAGTCAAGTTCTTTCTGAAAACAGGTAATTAAAGGGGGGGGGGGTTGTGAAACAAACTTCTTTTATATCTCTAAGTAAAACAAGTGACAGGAGTAAATATTTAGTTTTATCAAGTTGTGAGATAAAGTAGGGTGTATGTGTTCCCCATAGGTTCATAACGCCGTATTCCTAGCTATAACAATTCTTCCCTAGTTTTTTGCATGGAAAGTGATAAGTTAGGTATCTCTAAATCCTTGGTCCGGTATTTAGAGAATTTCACCCCGTACCTTGGTTCGGCTACGTGCGTATAAGCTACTAAATGTTACCTTTACTTCATATTAAGTATCAACTTCAATGTATGGCTTAGTTATTACTTCGCACAAATCGAGCCTAGCCTATTAGATAGTATCCCACTAAATCTATGTTGATAATTCTTTTCTTATGACTACCTCATTGGTCCGGCAAGTAGCAACAAGGCTAATTCTAATGCGTGCACTCGTTAAAAAGACTTCTAAACGAAAGAATTATCAATACATGCAATAACCTATTTGAGAATTATTATTAAGCTAGGTTTACTTTGTTAATCACCCATGGTTCCCACAACCCTAGTTGTGGATTTAGTTACCTATGCATATAAGAACACAATTCATAGTTGTTAAACAATAAACATGAACATACTTTGACAATTCGAAGAAAATCCAGAAAACCAACTTGAAATAACAAGAAAACACTTGAAAACCAAATCCGGAAATTCAATTATTTCTAAAGTTGCAAAACCCAATCCCCAAACAAAAACTAAAAACAATAGTAATAATCTCCAACCCCAAAAAGGAGGTTTTAAACCCTATTTATTGAAAACATTGACCTAAATAAAAAGGAATTAAAATAAGAAAAGTTTGTCAAGAAAACGCGGCTGTAATCGACGACCCCCAAATACGGACCGTCGATGAAACGACGGACCGTCGACTGTCTCCGTTAGTCCAGACTTAGAATCTTTTTTCGTCCTTCAGATGGCATTATCTCAGAATCAATCAACGGACCAACAACACACTCCATACTTTGAATTTCTCCAACTTTGGGTATTGGGACTATCTCTGAACTCATTGACGATTCAACAAAAGGTTCCGTCGATCAATCAACGGACCGTCGATCCTTTAGGTAGTCCCACACTTGGTCATATTTCCCCGAGTTTTTCGAGTTGCCTGAACTTCAATCGACGGTCACCATCTATGGACGTCGATGGAACGACGGACCATCGATGGCCTTCGTGGGTCGCCTCTGCACTATTTTTCAGTTGCCTTCTGTGTTTTGGTTCTGGACATCTTTCCTGCAAAACATAGATAAAAACATGTTAAAAATACTACAAAAAGGCTCTAGACACACACAACTCTTAAGGAAAAAAACATTGAAAACACCGTGAAACCATGGTACATCATTGGTTATTGTCTATTCTCATCACATGGGACTTTTACTAGTGTTAAAGAAGTTCAATGAAATGTAGGGAGTGGTATGGACGCTATTTAGACATTGCATGATTAGGATTTGAAGATGTTAGTGTGTGAGTTCCCTAGGTCTTTTCCAAGACCATTACATGAAGTCCTCTAAATGCTTAAATTAACTCTAATTGACTTAATGATGATTATAACTTAGGTTAATGAAGGTTGAATGAAAGTATACCTATCTAGGAAAGCTTTTAGGGTTGCTTAGGTAGACTTGAAGAGGGTGTATGGGCGGTCTCTTCATGTTCCACTCAAGTGAATCGTAGGGTAGACTTAGGTGGGGAGTTGAATGTTTGGAAGGTTATAATCTTGTCTTACGTAGTCTTAAGAATAATTTAGGTGTGCTTGAAGAGGGTGTATGGGTGGTCTCTACTTGTCCCACTTAAGTGAGTCTTAGGATAACCTTGGATGGGAGGCTTGTATGTCATTTAGTTCACTGTGAAGTTATTGTAAGTTTACAGTGATTTGTTATAAATTGGATATGACTTGGAATGTGTTCTAAAAATGATGTTTGGTGTTTAAATATGATTCTTATACTTTAGTATGAAGTTTTAATAAAAAAGAGCATGTCTTTCATAAATGTCCGTTTCTCATGATTTTATTCATTATGTCATACTTAGTACATGCATTGTACTAATTCAATACATTTTGTCTATATCTAAAGTTGTAGGTGGAAGGTGAGAAGCGTCTTGAAGCAAAACTTGGAAACTAGGAATCTTTCAAGCAAAGTTGGTGTATGTCCACACTTGATTTAGGGACATTGTATCTTAGACTTCTTTTATTCAAAGTATTGTAATAGACTAAGTTTCTATATTTTGGTTGTATGGGCCGTGTCCCAAGTATGTTTGAGTCTAATATTGACATATGTTGATACTTAGTGTTTTCTGTAGTTTTATATGAAAGATGTTTCAAGATATTATTCGTGTGAAAATTTTTAATTCTGCACTACTTTTCATACATGTATGCAGTGAAAGATGTCAAAGGGCTTGTACAAGATCTTCTAGATGTCAAGTATGCCGTGTTGCGACCTAAGAATGCCCTAACTTCTAGGGTGGGTCATGAAAAATGTTGGTATAAGATCATAAGTTATGAAGTGGTACTAAGGAATAAAAAAGTCTCATAAATCCACGTTTAGTATAGTCTTGTTAATGGGTGTGAGTCACGACACATCTATGTGCGAGAGGCTATAGGACGATAGAGTTTTCCTTCTTTCGCTTTTCTTGTGTCGTGCCGTAGAGTAAGAAGTTATGATTGTCTTTCTTAATGCTTTTCTTTGTGTTTATAGGAAGATGACTACTAGGAGGATTGAGAAAGGGAGGGTGAATGAGGACATTCCTCCTCAAGTGGAATAAGTTCTCCAAGGTGCACAAGTTCCACAAAGTGCTTAAGTTCCTATTGGGGGTCAAAGGGATGAGGTTCTGGTGGTTCCCCAAACTTGACTAATGGAGAGATTAGAGATGCTTTACTTTCCCTATCCCGAGCCATGACTACTCATGTGACTAGGGATATTTGGCCTAGGGTGAATGCTTTGGAGAGCACCATGAAATCTAGATGGAGAGACTTTGTGAGGATGAATCCTTCTATCTTTGTTGGCTCTAAGGTGGGAGAGGATCCCCAAGAGTTATTTTATGGTGTGTATAAGGTGTTGAGTGCCATGGGGGTAACTTCTAGGGAGAAGGCAGAGTTAGCTTCACACAAATTGAGGGATGTTGCCCAAGTGTGGTACACTCAATGGAGAGATAATAGGTTGGTTTAGTCGGTTCCATAGAGTGGGAAGAGTTTAAGGAGGCTTTCTTAGAGAAGTACTTTCCCTGTGAGATGAGGGAGGTGAAGGTTGAATAGTTCATTAACCTCAAGCAAGGAAATATGAGTGTTTAAGAGTAATCCTTGAAGGTCACTATGTTGTCTAGGTATGCTCTTGGTGTCTAACCCAAGGAACGAGATAAGTATGTTTGTGATCGGTGTTGGCGATCTTGTAAAAGAAGAGTATCGTACGGCCATTCTCCATAGTGACATGAACTTATCTAGTCTTATGGTGTATGCTCAATTCATTGAGGAGTCCAAACTTAGTAGGATCTCAAGGAATTTGAAGAGGGATGGATCCAATGATCAAAACCAACCTAGTTTCAAGAAGATGGATCCAAACCAAGATAGACCTAATGCTCCTAAGGTCAAATTGGATAGGGGTGGTGGTTCTCAAAGTGATAAGCCTACTTGTGTTACTTGTGGAAGAAGCACTTTGGGAAGTGTATAGCCGGTACCAATGGTTGCTATAGTTGTGGTAATGAAGGACATAAGATGAGGGACTGTCCTTCTATTGTGGCTAGAGGAAAAGAGGCTAATCAAGTTCCTCCAAGTGTTCCGGATGGTGATGTTCCAAGAAAGAATCGCTTCTATGCAATGCGGGCTAAAGGAACAAATCTGGATGATGATGATGATGATGATGATGATGATGATGATGATGTTGGTAAGTTATAGCTTCTTTATTTAGTTGTCATGAGTTCTTCCTAAGTGGGAGAGTATGGTGAGTAGTACACTGGTGATTTTTTGTCCCTTTTCTTCTATTTTATTTAACCTTGAGAGATAGAAAGTCATAATAGCATGTTGCATGTTGCATTGTGTTTAGAAGTCTTGTTGGAATTGCATTTCATTGATTCCTTGAGTTGTGCACTTCATGAAGTTATGATTATGTTGTAAATAGATTGTATATGGTTTTGTCTCTCACATTGTAATGCTTTCGTCGTTAATTTTTTAAGAGTTGAATTTTTGAAAAATTAAGCCTAGTTCACTGTAAGGCCTTAACAGTTAACTCTAAAGATTTTGGAAAAATGGCTAAATTGTTCTTTTGTTGAAATGATTGTAATGTGTATAGAATTGATGTATATAAGAGTGATAATATATGTAGAAGGAGTTCCTCCTAATTGAAATGAAGAATGTAAGCTTAATTTGCATAATGAGTCGTAGCTTAGTTTATATCCTCTTGTTATGTTTTGAGTCTCTTAAAGTATGTGAAATTGGTGTTCCTCCTAAATTGTGTATTTTGTATGGTGTGGTATGGTTATGTGCTGCTAGTGTTGAGTTTCTTATCTCTTGAAAGTCCCTAAAATGAAGCAAGTGTCATTCGAGGACGAATGTTGTCCAAGTAGGGGAGAATGTAACACCTCTAGAACGACTTAGGTGAAACTAGAACCTAAAACTTGTGTATTGATGTTTTGAAGTCCTAAAATGGGTTATAATTATGTTATAATGCATTGTTTAAGGTTTTGTGAAGTTTGGAGGTTAAACGTCCAAGAACGTCAATGACGTTCGAAAGGTTTGCCATGAAACGTCCTTGTGTGTCTAAGTGTGTTTCCTCATGTTTTATGTGTTCGTTTTAGATGAAATTTATGTGAGGGGTCTTAGCATGTGTACGAATATATTTGGGTTGGAAACGTCCGGGCAAAACTCCCCAAGGAACAACCAAGGGGTCCTTGAGGACGACCCAACTCAAGAGCCAAAAGCTGTCAAAACCAGCCCCAAACGACAGAGGTAATCGACGCCCAGTAGGTTGGTAGACACCCCGTCGATGGAGGAGTAGGTTGACACATAGTGGCAGGGGCCTAAGCTCCCAAATGTGAGGCTATGACCCAATCGAGGACTTGCCAGTACGGCTCGTCGATGGGTCGATGCCCCGTCAATGGGGAGCCGCCGATGGGCCTGCAATTTCCTGCAGTGTCTCAGCCAACTTAAGGGTACTTTGGGGTTTTCACTTATCCTTCCAAAAATTAGTGGGATGGTTTCTTAGGTTATTTTAGGTATTATAAATAGTTTTATAAGTCTAAAACACTTATATGAATTCATTATTTCAAAATCAAAACCCAAAACCCCTAATGAACTCTCTAGAACACAATTGGAGTTTGAAGGGAGATTGGAGGTTGGAGGTTGATTTCTTCATCAAATCCTCTCAATTTTCGTGTCTTAGCATCATTAAGTTATAACTTTCATCCTTGAATCTCTTTTCTTCAAGGAGCCAATCTTCAAAGTGATTTTCTAAAGTTTTCTCGAAAGATGAACTTCTAAATTGTAATCTAGCCATGGGTTCTTGCATAAAACATTTTGAATCATTGTATATTGATTTAATTGATGTTACTTTGATGATTTTAACCTAAAATCTCCATGAACCCATGAAAATCATGAACTCCTAGTTTTGACTATATTATGGGTGAATTGATCATGTCTCTATAATATTGATTTCTTGTATAGTTTACTTTGGGGTATTGAATTATGGAAGAATCATGTTAGAATCTTGAGTAGGCTGTGTTGATAAATTCATATTAAATTACTTTGGATTAATTTTATATTATTATTATTATATGGATTGAATTGGTGATCATGACCACTGTTAAGAGCCCTTAAGTATTGTTATGGGTGATTTCGCTATGGATTGAAGTTGGGAGATTGGATTGGTGGTATGATGCCCTAACTCTCCCTATATTGTGTAGTATAGGTCTTTGTAACAACCCTAAAACTGAATATGATAAGTAATGCTTAATGTGTCTAGAATGCTTACGATTAAACCGGGTTCACACGGATTGATGCGCGTAGAACCAAACCTCTGAACCCTTGGTACAGCCAAGCCAACTAACTTGGGGAGTTATTTGAGCTTGGAAAGGTCGGGTACAACCATGTAGGGCTCTCGAATACGAAGATTTACTCGAATGAGTCTTTACCAGACTTGAAAAGGGAAAATCAAAGTTATGGAGGGTCTAGGGGTAAAATGGTCTTTTTCCAGGCTAAGGGTAGTATCGTAATTACCCTAAATATATAATTAATTATTTAATTAATAAGGTGGAGGGGCATTTTGGGGAGAGAGGGCCGAAATTAGGCTCTTGAAGTGAAGTCTTGCTCCACCCGGGTTCGAACCTAGGTGGAAGAAATGAATTAAAGTGGTTTTTATTTAAGTTGTTAAATTAATGAAATTAATTAATATTTATTATTCATTGGCTGATTTAAAATAAAAGAGAAATCAGATTTTTATTTAATAAAACCTTATTTGACTAAGTCCTAAACTAGACTCCTAAGCCAAATAAAACTCCCACTCTCTCACGTCTATCTCTTAACTCTCACGCTCAATCTCTCTTCTTTTTTTCACGATTCTCTCTGCCAAATAACTTTCAAGAACAGAAAAATAAACCAAGTTCTTCACACTTGAAGAACTCACACGAAATCACAAGAAAACAAATGTTAATCACACGTTAGGCAAAGGGAGGTTGTCCGTTGAGTGGTGTTGACATTGAAGGTACTTGGACGTGATCTTGGGTGAAGTTTTTAGGCAGAAAGTCGAGGGTTTAACGTCAAAAGGTATGGGTTCTCTTTTCTCTTGGTCCCTTTCCCAAGAGACCCCTTAAGGTTCAGATTATTCAGTCCGAAAACTAGGGTTGTTCCCCGTTGCATGTCCCTGTCACTAGCTCCCAATGATTCGTAGGTTGGGTATGATTGCTGGTAGATTTAGGTGTATGTTGTATTTTCATGAGGAATATGTTTATGTTTGTGTATTTGAAATCGTATGAATGACAACGTATGTGTTTTCGAAACTATGTACATGTGTGTGCAAGAATGTGACTATGACTAAGGTCTCGGCTTGATGCTCCAAAATGTGTAACGTTATGGTTGTTATTTTACCTGCATAAACCTATGTAAATCGTGATGTTCATATAAGATGAAATGTGTTTGATTTAAGTAACAATCTTTTGGCTAAACGAATCTATGAAAAATGCACCCCAAAACGTGTTAAACGGTCTATGAATTACTCTATGAGTTCAAGTGAATAATATTGATGAAAGTGAGCTGAAATGTGACCGAATTTCCAGCAACTTACAAGTTTAGTTTAGGCTAAATGTAGATGATCAAATCTGGAAAATTAATTGAGTGTAAAATTAGGTGAGGTCACCAGGATTCGAACCCGCGACCTCACCCGTATGATGCACTAAATCGAAAAAAAAAAAGAAATGGGGGTCAAGAGGATTCGATCTCGGGTGTGCTGGCTGAAAAATAAAGTACAAAAAAAAATTAAGAAAAGAAATGTGAGGCGTGAGAATCGAACTCACGACCTCAAGGCAGCGAAGGAGAGTTAAGGGAAAATGAAGATAAAAGAAATGTGAGGCGTGGGAATTGAACCCACGACCTCTAGGCAGTAGAGGCGAAATAAAAGAAAAATAAAAAGAGGATGTGGGGGTTTGATCCCACAACCTCATGGTTAACTCGAAATAGACAAGGAGAAATAGATAAAAAAAATAAAAGGGGCTGTGGGGGTTCGATCCCACAACCCCTCGGCCAAGTAAGAGGAAATTCAAAGGAGAATAATAAAGAGGAAACGTTGATGTTGGGGCTCGATCTAGGGTCCCAATGTCATGTGGACCAAAAATAAAATAAATGAAAAATGTAAGTGTTGTCCAAGGGATTCAAAACCGGGTTCCCTTGCCCAAATTCCGTATTGATACATAAGTCATACATGAATTATATATTCAAGAATAATGCTGCCTACTTAGATCGAAATCGAGATCTTGGCATACATACAAGATGCATAAGTCTTGTACCACATAATCTTAGGAAGATATTAATCACTTAAACGAACTATGAACGAAGCCTCATGGCTTATATGTATAGACCCATAAGTCTAGCATACGTTCAAAAATAAGTGAACCTAAGATGTATGTAATGAAATGATGTAACCCTAGAAGGGTTAAGTACGAGTGTAAGACACACTAAAGGGCCAAGTGCATTGGCATACGATGAAATGATTATTATGTAATGAAATGATGAAACCCTAGAAGGGTAAGTAAGAGTGTGAAACACACAAATGTCCAAGTGCATTGGCATATGATGAAATGAACATTCACGTAAAAAGGGGTGAGTAATTATGAAGAGCAAATGTGCTAATGTTAATGAATGTGGTGACAACATGATATGAGGCTAATGTAAAAGATGAGAACAACCTCAAATGAGTCTAAGTAATTGTTACCAAAGCGTACTCACCTAAGAGAGTGTAAAGTTAATGAAGAGACCAGTCTCTATGAACACTCTAATGAGAGTATTGAGATTAACAAACTTAATACTAATGATGAGATGAGAAATCATCTATTGAGCTATGATTTCCTCATACTAGAAGCCAGCTTCCATGACGTATGAGTTGAATGTAATTGAACTTTATACTAAGCACCGATAGACTAGCTATGAGAGGTGATGCCTTCTTTCGGGAAGGGCGTAGGTTCACGTAACTCTCATGAGATGAGACTGTCCGGCATGCCGGGTATGGGTCTTCTTATATCTTCTGGTCTTTGAATTTATACTGCCAATATAGGGATCTGGCGGGGTTAAATTTCCATATACGCTAGCATGTTTTGGGTTACTTTGGCCGGTGATTCCACCTCTTTTCGTTGTGGGGAGACACTGGATTTCATGATGCTCACATGATCTATGTCGGTTAAAGTTAAGGTTCCCAATGAATGAATGAGGCCAGCCTCAAATGATGCACATAATGAAATGAACGATACCAAAGGTGTTAGGATAGGATAATCAAGAGGTGAGCTAGACTCAAGTAATGACACTAGGTTATTCTTGATCATTGCACAGCAAACCCGATGAGAGTCTTAAACTACATCCTAGGTATAGCTAGTGTTTATACTAGCTTATGAATGAATGAAATGAAGTACGTATGAATGAATAAATAGACTCTGTGTTTGCTAAATAAGACTCCCTAGTTGAGGTCTTATATGTTGATCCCTCATTTTGGGAAGTCTTAATGTTAAGTCCATGATTCCAAGGTCTCATGGCATATGAATGAATGATATGAAAAATGTTATGTGCTATATGCAATATGATATGTGTTATGTGTAAGATGTTATGTGTTGTGTGCAATATGATAAGTATGATGATGCATGTTACTATCATGACATGACTTTCCTAATCCAAATTTGGAAAGTTCACTGACTTTCCTAATCAAATTTGGAAAGCTCACTGACTTTCCTAATCCAAATTTGGAAAGCTCACTAACTTTCCTAATCCTAATTTGGCAAGTCCACTGACTTGACTTTCCATAGTCATGTTGTTAGGAAAGAGCTATTCTTACTCATGCATGTCCTTGGTGTGTGCTTGCATATACCCATACTTAGTACAAGTGTGTACTAATCCCATACAACTCTATATTTTTAGGTGCAGGTGCAGGTGGACACTAGAGCTTACAGGTTGACGTTGCAGCTATCCGGACGTGGAGCTTTCATCCGAACTTGGTAGGACTTCATGCTTTCGAGGATGTCTATCGTTACTATCTAGCTTAGATGTAGGCTTTAGCTAGTGGAGTATGTTCCACTAGTGTTTCTTCCCATTTTTATTTCAGACATTGTATTGGTTTCATTTTGGCAATTATACATTTAATGCAGTACTGAACTATTTCTTTCAGTTGATTATCTTAATGTTAGATGGTTGATGGTGAACATTATGAATGTAAGTAGAATGACCTTTATGCATGTTCAGAAACAAAAAGTTTTAAATTTTCCACTAAAATTAGCCTATATGAAGTAAGAATGACGCAAGTAAGCTTGTCTGCGACCTCTGAGAGGTCAACGACGCCGTTCTCGTAAGGGGTCTACACTCCGGTCGTGACAAAGTTGGTATTGGAGCACTAGGTTAAACTTCAAGAATAATAAGTTCACATCAACCACATTGAGTAGTTTCTAAGTCATGGTAGTGAAGTGCACCACTATCCTGAATTAGAGACTGCATGATGCGTACGAAAATTTCCCTTCTTCTGATCTTATCGTGCTTTTCCTAATGTCTAATTTCTTGGTGTTATGAGCGTGTCTAACATCAATCTTTCTTGTTTTCAGAGAATGAATACTAGGAGAACCATTGGTCAGAGAAGAGGAGGTGCAGCTGCTGGGGACAATCAGGTTCCACCCCAGGCTCCAGCTGAAGGAGTGGCTATGCCGGTTAACCCGTGTGGGTTGACTGATGCAGAGGTGCGGGCATCTCTGGCCCAGATGGCACAGGCCATCACTATGCAGAGGCCCATGGTTACAGATATTCCATACATCCAGGTTCCACCAAGATGTATCATGATCTTAAGCAGATTTATTGGTGGGATGGCATGAAGAAGGACATTGCAAAATATGTGGCCAAGTGTCCTAATTGTCAGCAGGTTAAGGCAGAACATCTTAAGCCTAGCGGTCTTACTTAGATTATTGAGGTTCCGACTTGGAAGTGGGAGGCCATTAATATGGACTTCGTGGTTGGTCTTTCGAGGACTAAGAGACAACATGACTCCATATGGGTTATTGTGGACTGGATGACTAAGTCTGCCCACTTTATCCCTGTGAAGTCTACTTACAGAGCTGAGGATTATGCGAGACTCTACATTGATGAGATTGTGAGATGGCATGGGATTCCTTTGTCTATCATTTCAGATAGAGGAGCTCAGTTTACTTCACATTTCTGGAGATCTTTCCAGAAGAGCTTGGCACGCAGGTAAAGCTTAGTACTGCCTTTCATCCTCAGACTGATGGGCAGGCAGAGCGCACCATTCAGACATTGGAGGACATGTTGAGAGCGTGTGTGATTGACTTCAGAGGTAGCTGGGATGACCATCTGCCTTTGATAGAGTTCTCGTATAATAATAGCTATCACTCCAGCATTGGGATGGCACCGTTTGAGGCACTGTATGGTAGGAGGTGTAGATCTCCAGTTGGGTGGTTCGAGGTTGGAGAGTCATCCATTTTGGGTCCAGAGATCATTCATGAGGCCTTAGAGAAGGTCAGAGTGATTAGGGACAGGTTGGCTACTGCTTACAGTCGGCAGAAGTCATATGCAGATAACAGAAAACGGCCCTTAGAGTTTGATGTTGGTGACCAGGTCTATCTGAAGATATCACCTATGAAGGGGGTGATGAGGTTTGGCAGGAAGGGGAAGTTGAGTCCGAGGTATGTTGGGCCATACGAGATCCTACAGCGTGTGGGTGAGGTGGCCTATGAGTTGGCATTGCCTGCGGAGCTAGCTTCTGTCCATCCAGTCTTTCATGTATCCATGTTAAAGAAGTGCCTAGGTGATCCAGCATCGATTCTACCTGTGGAAGGTTTGGGGGTCGATGAAGACTTGTCCTACGAGGAGGTACCTGTTGAGATCTTAGACAGACAGGTCAAGCGGCTGAGGAACAAGGAGATTGCCACAGTGAAGGTATTGTGGAGGAATCATCTTGTTGAGGGTGCTACGTGGGAGGCTGAGGCCGATATGAGATCCCGCTACCCTCATCTTTTCAGCTCTTGAGGTTAGACTTCCTACTCTTAAGTCTAAGTTTCCTTATCTCTCCATTCTTTGTTGCTATTGCTTGACTGTGCATAGTGATATGTTATGATCTGACTGGCATTACGCTAGATAGTTAGTAGTGTCATTCGGGACGAATGTTCCTAAGGGGGGGATAATGTAACAACCCTAAAAATGGATATGATAAGTAATGCTTAATGTGTCTAGAATGCTACGATTAGACCGGGTTCACACGGATTGATGCGCGTAGAACCAACCTCTGAACCCTTGCTACAGCCAAGCCAACTAACTTGGGGAGTTAGTTGAGCTTGGAAAGGTTGGGTCCAACCATGTAGGGCTCTCGAATACGAAGATTTACTCGAATGAGTCTTTACCGGACTTAAAAAGGGAAAATCTTAGGTTTGGAGGGTCTAGGGGTAAAATGGTCTTTTTCCAGGCTAAGGGTAGTATCGTAATTACCCTAAATATATAATTAATTATTTAATTAATAAGGTGGAGGGGCATTTTGGGGAGAGAGGGCCGAAAATGGGCTCTTGAAGTGAAGTCTTGCTCCACCCGGGTTCGAACCTAGGTGGAAGCAATGAATTAAAGTGTTTTTATTTAAGTTGTTAAATTAATGTAATTAATTAATATTTATTATTCATTGCTGATTTAAAATAAAAGAAATCAGATTTTTTTTAATAAAACCTTATTTGACTAAGTCCTAAACTAGACTCCTAAGCCAAATAAAACTCCACTCTCACTCTCTCACTCTATCTCTCAACTCTCACGCTCAATCTCTCTTCTTTTTTTCACGATTCTCTCTGCCAAATAACTTTCAAGAACAGAAAAATAAACCAAGTTCTTCACACTTGAAGAACTCACACGAAATCACAAGAAAACAAACGTTAATCACGTTAGGCAAAGGGAGGTTTCCGTCGAGTGGTGTTGACATTGAGGGACTTGGACGTGATCTTGGGTGAAGTTTTTGGGCAGCAAGTCGAGGTTTAACGTCAAAAAGGTATGGGTTCTCTTCTCTCTTGGTCCCTTTCCCAAGAGACCCCTTAAGGTTCAGATTATTCAGTCCGAAAACTAGGGTTGTTCCCCGTTGCATGTCCCTGTCACTAGCTCCCAATGATTCGTAGGTTGGGTATGATTGCTGGTAGATTTAGGTGTATGTTGTGTTTTCGTGATGAATATGTTTATGTTTGTGTATTTGAAATCGTATGAATGACAACCTATGTGTTTTCGAAACTATGTGCATGTGTGTGCAAGAATGTGACTATGACTAAGGTCTCGGCTTGATGCTCCAAAATGTGTAACGTTATGGTTGTTATTTTACGTGCATAAACCTATGTAAATCGTGATGTTCATATAAGATGAAATGTGTCTTATTTAAGTAACAATCTTTTGGCTAAACGAATCTATGAAAAATGCACACCAAAACGTGTTAAACAGTCTATGAATTACTCTATGAGTTCAAGTGAAAAATATTGATGAAAGTGAGATGAAATGTGACCAAATTTCCAGCAACTTACAAGTTTAGTTTAGGCTAAATGTAGATGAACAAATCTGGAAAATTAATTGAGTGTAAAATTAGATGAGGTCACCAGGATTCGAACCCGCGACCTCACCCGTATGATTCACTAAATCGGAAAAAAAAAGAAATGGGGGTCAAGAGGATTCGATCTCGGGTGTGCTGGCTGAAAAATAAAGTATAAAAAAATAAGAAAAGAAATGTGAGGCGTGGGAATCGAACCCGACCTCAAGGCACAAGGAGAGTAAGAAAATGAAGAAAAGAAATGTGAGGCGTGGGAATTGAACCCACGACCTCTAGGCAGTAGGGCGAAATAAAAGAAAAATAAAAAGAGGCTGTGGGGTTTGATCCCACAACCTCATGGTTAACTCGAAATAGACAAGGAGAAATAGATAAAAAAAAAGGGTGTGGGGTTCGATCCCACAACCCCTCGGCCAAGTAAGAGGAAATTCAAAGGAGAAAAATAAAGAGAAACTTGATGTTGGGGCTCGATCTAGGGTCCCAATGTCATGTGGACCAAAATAAAAATAAATGAAAAATGTAAGTGTTGTCCAAGGGATTCGAAACGGGTTCCCTTGCCCAAATTCCGTATTGATACATAAGTCATACGTGAATTAATATTCAAGAATAATGCTGCCTACTTAGATCGAAATCGAGATCTTGGCATACATACAAGATGCATAAGTCTTGTACACATAATCTTAGGAAGATATGAATCACTTAAACGAACTATGAATGAAGCCTCATGGCTTGTATGTATAGACCCATAAGTCTAGCATACGTTTAAAAATAAGTGAACCTAAGATGTATGTAATGAAATGATGTAACCCTAGAAGGGTTAAGTACGAGTGTAAAACACACTAAATGGCCAAGTGCATTGGCATACGATGAAATGATTATTATGTAATGAAATGATGAAACCCTAAAAGGGTTAAGTAAGAGTGTGAAACACACAAATGCCCAAGTGCATTGGCATATGATAAAATGAACATTCACGTAAAAAGGGGTGAGTAATTATGAAGAGCAAATGTGCTAATGTTAATGAATGTGGTGACAACATGATATGAGGCTAATGTAAAAGATGAGAACAATCTCAAATGAGCCTAAGTAAATGTTACCAAAACGTACTCACCTATGAGAGTGTAAAGTTAATGAAGAGACCAGTCTCTATGAACACTCTAATGAAAGTATTGAGATTAACACACTTAATACTAATGATGAGATGAGAAATCATCTATTGAGCTATGATGTCCTCATACTAGAAGCCAGCTTCCATGACGTATGAGTTGAATGTAATGGAACTTTATACTGAGCACCGATAGACTAGCTATGAGCGGTGATGCCTTCTTTGGGAAGGGCGGAGGTTCACGTAACTCTCATGAGATGAGACTGTCCGGCATGCCGGGTATGGGTCTCCTTATATCTCCTAGTCTTCGAACCTATACTGCCAATATAGGGATCTGGCGGGGTTAAATTCCCATGTACGCTAGCATGTTTTGGGTCACTTTGGCCGGTGATTCCACCTCTTTTCGTGTGGGGAGACACTGGATTTCATGATGCTCACATGATCTATGTCGGTTAAAGTTAAAGTTCCCAATGAATGAATGAGGCCAGCCTCAAATGATGCACATAATGAAATGAACGATACCAAAGGTGTTAGGATAGGATAATCAAGAGGTGAGCTAGACTCAAGTAATGACACTAGGTTATTCTTGATCATTGCACAGCAAACCCGATGAGAGTCTTAAACTACATCCTAGGTATAGCTGGTGTTTACACTAGCTTATGAATGAATGAAATGAAGTACGTATGAATGAATGAAGCAGACTCTGTGTTTGCTAAAGAAGACTCCCTAGTTGAGGTCCCATATGTTGAGCCCTCATTTTGGGAAGTCTTAATGTCAAGTCCATGATTCCAAGGTCTCATGGCATATGAATGAATGATATGAAAGATGTTATGTGCTATATGCAATATGATATGTGCTATGTGTAAGATGTTATGTGCTGTGTGCAATATGATAAGTATGATGATGCATGTTACTCTCATGGCATGACTTTCCTAATCCAAATTTGGAAAGCTCACTGACTTTCCTAATCCAAATTTGGAAAGCTCACTGACTTTCCTAATCCAAATTTGGAAAGCTCACTAACTTTCCTAATCCCAATTTGGCAAGTCCACTGACTTGACTTTCCATAATCATGTTGTTAGGAAAGAGCTATTCTTACTCATGCATGTCCTTGGTGTGTGCTTGCATATACCCATACTTAGTACAAGTGTGTACTAATCCCATACAACTCTATTTTTAGGTGCAGGCACAGGTGGACGCTAGAGCTTACAGGTTGACGTTGCAGCTATCCGGACGTGGAGCTTTCATCCGGACTTGGTAGGCCCTCATGCTTTCGAGGATGTCTACCGTTACTATCTAGCTTAGATGTAGGCTTTAGCTAGTGGAGTATGTTCCACTAGTTTTTTCCGTTTTATTTCAGACATTGTATTGGTGCCATTTTGGCAATTATACATTTAATGCAGTATTGAACTATTTCTTTCAGTTGATAATCTTAATTTTAGATGGTTGATGGTGAACATTATGAATGTAAGTAGAATGACCTTTATGCATGTTAAGAAACAAAAAGTTTCAAATTTTCCGCTAAAATTAACCTAGATGAAGTAAGAATGACGTAAGTAGGCTTGTCTGCGACCTCTGAGAGGTCAACGACGCTGATCTCGTCTAGGGTCTACACTCCGGTCGTGACAGTCTTAAGCTATGATGATGATTGTTATGGTCCACTTATGGTGGTGGTGCTTATGTGCTATACTTGTGAATTTTGTGGCCTCATCGGCATTACTTTATGAATTGTGAAACAATGTGGCCTCGTCGACATTACTTTATGTATTATGTTATTATCATGTTATGACTTGGCTATGTGATCATTATGAATGCTTATATGATTTATGTGTATATATGAAGTGAAGTATGTATTCTCTTAGTTGAATATAGGTGACCATAATAGGCTATAGGGATGCCATATGTGTGAATGCTTGCTATTAAAGTGTGAACCTTCCTAATTGGCTTATGAGTATTGTGATAGATTATATTGATGTTATATAGTAGGGTGTACGGTGACTTGTGAGTATGCCTAGTTGACCCTATATGCTACTTGAATGATATTGTACATGTGTTAAGATGATAATGAAGTGTGTCTTGTTTTGGTAGACTCTTGAACCTTACTTGATATGTGAAGAATGTGAATATGAAATCTTGACTTAGTAGGCTAAAGCACCTTTGTCATGAATATATATGAATGAGTGAATTAGGATCTTAAAGATAGAAAAAGAAGTTCACTATGTGGAACCTTGTAAGAAGGAAGGTTAAGATATCCTTGAAGTTGAAAGCAGTAATGGTATCCTTCTTGTGTGAATGGTGTACTTAAGGGTTGTTAGCTGGAACGACATGAAATCATCCTTAAGAAATTCATTGAGCTATCCTCTTCGCCATTGTAGGCATCCCTAGGGGACCCTCTTTGGTAGGGTGTGTTATGATTAGGTTAGGAACAAGATATGGAACCTGATCATACACTCCTTTTATTGAAATACTCTATGAGAACAAAGGCTAGAACCGAGTGAGTATTCTTGAGTAGTAGCTCTTGCTAAGAAGGATGTTAGAGTACAAAGAAACACTTGATATTCCTTAACCATGTGACTACATGGGATGACCTCGTTCTACCATTGGCAAGTAGAACACCCTCCATTGGAGTAGGTTCATGACTCCAGATTCCATGCCTAGCTAATATGGTCTATGTGGGTTATTTCCTATTCTCATCATATGGGACACCTACTAGTGTTGGAGATGTTCTATGAAGTATAGGTAGTGGTAAGGATGCTATCTAGACATAGCACGGTTAGGCTTTGAAGATGTTAGTGTGTGAGTTCCCTAGGTCTTTTCCAAAAATATTACATGAAGTCCTCTAAATGCTTAAATGATCTCTAATTGACTTAATGATTATTTTGACTTAGGTTAATGAAGGTTGAATAAAAGTATACCTATCTAGGGAAGCTTTTAGGGTTGCTTATGTAGACTTGAAGAAGGTGTATGGGTGGTCTCTTCATGTTCCACTCAAGTGAATCGTAGGGGAACCTTAGGTGGGGAGTTGAATGTTTGGAAGGTTATAATCTTTTCTTAGGTAGTCTTAAGGATCATTTTGGTGTGCTTGAAGAGGGTATATGGGCGGTCTCTTCTTGTCCCACTTAAGTGAGTCTTAGGATAACCTTGGATGGGTGGCTTGTATGTCATTTAGTTCAGTGTGAAGTTACTGTAAGTTTATAGTGATTTGCTATGAATTGGATATGACTTGGAATGTGTTCTATATATGATGTTTGTTGTTTAAATGTGATTCTTATACTTTTAATATGAATTTTTAATCAAAAATAGTTTGTTTCTCATAAATGTCTGTTTATCATGATTTCATGCATTATGCCGTACTTAGTACATACATTGTACTAATTCCATACATTTTGTCTATATCTAAAGTTGTAGGTGGGAGGTGAGAACCGTCTTGAAGCAAAGCTTGGAAACTAGGACTCTTTCAAGGAAAGTTGGGTTATGTCCTCACTTGATTCGATGACATTGCTATCTTAGACTTCTTTTATTCAAAGTATTGTAATAGACTAAGTTTCTATATTTTGATTGTATGGGCCGTGTCCCGAGTATTCTTTAGTCTAAGATTGGCATATGTTGTGACTTAGTGTTTTCTATAGTTTTATAAGAAAGATATTTCAAGATATTATTTGAGTGAAAAGTTTTAATTCTGCACTACTTTTCATTCATGTATGCAATGAATGATGTCAAACAGCTTGTACAAGACCTCCGAGAGGTCAAGTACGTCGTGTTGCGACTTAAGAATGCCCTAACTTCTAGGGTGTACTCTCAGGTCGTGACAGATATATGTGAGATGAGACTTTAGACTCTTATATGATTTGATATGGTAAAGGAAAAGTCTATGTAAACTTCATATGCGAGGAGTCTATGTAAACTCCATGAATATAATATGCGAGAAGTCTAAGTACACTTCACTACGTAAATTTTTGAATTTTCACCACTTTCTTTATCTATGATATGCTATGACGAATGCTAAGGTCTTGTCTAAGTCCTCTTCGAGGACAAGGTCGCCGGTTACGCCTAGGGGGTTCTTTAGGTTGTAACACATATGTGAGTAGTACTTTCACAATATCAATCATAGTGTTTTCATGAGGACTATACTTCCAATCAATACATTACTTTAGCATCATCCTACTCAATTCATGCAACATAATAGGTAACGCTAAAGAAAGTGGAGACCATCCAACCATACCTTACTTTCATTCTCTCATAAGCCATGTACCTTGCAGGCAAATCCAAAGTTCATATACCACATTCTTCACATATATAAAAACCCTAGGATTTACCGATTTTTCATGGTCAAGAATCAAGTATCACAATTACACCCACAGACATCACAATAGGCATGAAAAACAAGATTCTACAACTAGATAATCATCAATCACAATTCACAATGTTCATATCTACTCAATTCATTCAACAACATTCATGAAATTAGGTCATAGTGTGCACATGGGTTCTTGGGAGATTCTCACAATATAAATCATCAATTAATACAAATGTATTCATAACATAAGTCAGATAACATAATGAAAACGATTTTTGAGTGAACCCAAGGCTAGATCACAAGCCCTACTTTCTGGTCACCATATCAATTCTGAAATAAAAGTTTTGAAGGGCTTCATTGAGAAACTATTCCATGAATCAAAATCCCATACTTTGTTTGATGTAAGCCGATGAGTTTGAAGTTAAAAGGGTGAGTCTTGAGTGCCCTAGCTTTATTTCTTCCTTGTTCTTCAATGGTGGGTCTGAGAGATAATTTGTGAGAAATGAAAAGTGTGTTTTGATTTATGATTGGAGTTATAAGGTGGAAAACTTGTTTCATTGTTGTAATACTCTTTAATATACCTAAATAACTAATATTAATTGTATTTAAGTGTTAATTAAATCATTAAATAATTACTTAACTAACCCCCACTATGTCGTGTGGAGGTAATGCCCAGTGACGAGTCCCCGTTAACAGGGCGTCAATCCATTGACGGGCCATACTAGTCACTCGTCAATTGGGACTGAGTCTGGTTTTTGGGAAAACTTTTGGAGGAGACTAAGTGTGGACTAACCACTCCCATTGACTGGGCGTGAGTCCATTGACGAGGCATCAATGGCCCTCGTGAACAAAAGTTGTTTTTGACAGATTTTTGGACTCTTCGTTAGGTCCTCTCATGGGCCCTTGGGAGGTTCCTAGGGTTGTCGTTCCTTGACTTTCAGGTATTAGAATCTTAGTTTAGATTTAGGAAGATTAGTTTAGGACCTTAACCTCACATTTAGACTTATTTAGGCCATTAGACTACGAATTAGTCTCTAGTATAGGTCATTAGACATACGGTGTATTACATGATACCTCCCTTGGGAACATTCGTCCCCAAATGTAGACAAGGGCACCAAACTAAGTTAGAACTTAATACAAACAGACCACACAACTTATAACATTAAAAATGTGCACAACTCAAAATTGCACTATTCACAACTTGAATCACTATTGTAGGATAAAATTCCCATCAAACCACCACATGGGCAACGCAATACAAGTCGGTAGAAACTACTTCTACCAAATGAATATGCAAGTATTCCTCAACTCACGTAAGTAAAGGAGGAACTAACTTCTCCACCTCAATTATGCTCAACACAGCAATTTAGATTAAAAAAATTAGTGACCTTATCAACACATCTACGACATACTCATCATTTCACCTCATGAACCGAAGTGCAACCATCATATTAAATGTAATTCAACATGAGAAACATAAGCATCATGAAAACTCAACATATATACTAAAACATGATTTTTTTTCCATAAGAACATGAAACTTGTAGGAAAAATCATGAAATTCTACACATGACACACATGACTCCCAAATACCAAATTAAGGACAAACTTGTTACCACAAGTTTGAATAGGAGTAGAAGGCAAAACGTGAAGATAACGGGACATCATATCGGCCTCGACCTCAGCCTCCCAAGTAGCACTTTTCACAAGATGGTTCTTCCATAGCACCTTAACGGAAGCTACTTCTTTATTTCTCAACCCTTTCATTTTCCGGTCTAAAATCTCAACCGGGACCTTTTCATAGGAAAGATTAGCATCAATTACTAAAGCTTCTAGAGGAAGGATAAACACCGGATCCCTATGCACTTTTTGAGCTTGGACACATGGAACACCAGATGCACATGAGCCAACTCAATAGGTAATTTCAATTCATAAGCAACACTTTTGATGCATTTCAAAATCTCATATGGCCTCACATACCGGGGGCTAAGTTTCCCCTTCTTCCCAAACCTCATCACCCCTTTCATGGGTGATATATTCAAATAGACAAAGTCACCTACCATGAACTCAAGGTTCCTCTTTCTATTGTCGGCATAGGATTTTTGCCGAATTTGGGCCATCTTCAATCTATCCCTTATGAGTTGGACTTTATCCACGACCTCATAAACTACTTCAGGACCTATTAGAGAAAACTCACCTACCTCAAACCACCCAATATGAGATCTACATCTTCTCCTATAAAGATCCTCAAATGAGCCATGAAAATACCTGAGTGATAATTATTATTGTAGGCAAATTCAATCAATGTAGATGGTCATTCCAATTACGCTTGAATACAATGACACATGCCCTCAACATATCTTCCAGGGTTGGATGGTTCACTCCGCGAAACCATCCGTTTGCGGATGAAATGCAGTACTAAGTTTCACATTAATACCAAGTTCACTTTGGAATGCCTTCCAAAAATGAGAAGTAAATTGAGTACCCCTAACCGAGATGATAGACAAGGAAACCCATGAATTCTCACAATCTCCTTAAGGTACAATGTAGCATATTTTTTGGCCAAATAAGTAGTCTTGACGGGAATAAAATGGGCTGACTTTGTCATCCTATCAATAATAACCCAAATTGAATCATGTTTTCTTTGGGTGCGAGGCAAACCCACAACAAAATCCATATTGGAATCTTTCCACTTCCAAGTGGGTATTGCTATATACAAAGTCAAGACTACCGACCTTTGATTTTCGGCCTTGGCTTGTTGACAATTTGGACATTTAGCCACAAAATCTGCTATTGTCCCTTTTCAAACCATTCCACCAATAGACCTCCCGCAAGTCGCAGTAAATCTTGGTGGCACCCAAATGAATGGAAGATTGTGAAGCATGGGCCTTTTCAAAAATTTTCCTTCTTAAGTTGTCCACATCCAGTACGCACAACCTACCTTGATACCTAAGTACCCCATCTCCCCCTTGGGAGAAAAGCTTCAATGGATTTCCCAAGTACAGAGTCGTTCAACTCCATCAATATGGGATCAAGGTGTTTCTTGGCTTTCATATCAACCACTAAGGAACATTCAGATCAAGATTGGACCATCACACTACCCTTAGAAGAATCTACTAGATGGACTCCCAACCGGGCCAATCTATGCACATCACGAAATAACTCATTTTTCTCATCTTCAACATCAGAAACACTACCTATGGACATGTGACTCAAAGCATTCGCGACAACATTGGCTTTGCCGAGATGGTTTATGATACTCATATCATAGTCTTTCAAAATATCTAACCATCTTCGTTGTCGAAGGTTTAACTCTTTTTTGGTGAACACATATTGAAGACTCTTTGTGATCGGTGAACACATCTACATGCACTCCATATAGATAATGTATCAATATTTTCAAAGTAAATACCACGGCCACTAGTTCAAAATCATGAGTTGGGTAGTTCTTCTCATGTACCTTGAGTTACCTTGAGGCATAATCTATAACCTTACCATGTTGCATGAGGCCACAACCCAAACCTACTTGAGAAGTGTCCCAATATACCACAAACCCTTCAGTGCCTTTCGGCAAGGTCAATACTGGAGCGGAGGTAAACTTGTCTTTCAACAATTGAAAAATCTTCTCACATGCCTCCGACCATTCAAACTTAGCCTTCTTTTGGGTCAAGGACGTTAATGGAGATGAGATAGATAAAAATCCTTCAACAAACCTCCTATAGTGCCCGGTCAAACCCAAGAAGCTTTGGATGTGTGTAGGACTCAACGGTCTAGGCCAACTTTTGACTGCTTCCGTTTTCCTCGGATCGAATTCTACCCCATACTAGAGACAATGATACCAAGAAAAGCAACCGAACTCAACCAAAATTCAAATTTACTAAATTTAGCAAAACTTTGGTTATCCTTGAGGAATTTCAAAACTATTCTCAAATGGTTCATATGATCACTCTCACTCTTATAGTATATCAAGATCTCGTCAATAAAGACGATCACAAACAAATTAAAATAAATTCTAAAAACTTGATTCATAAGGTCCATGAAAGTCGTCGGGGCATTTGTTAGACCAATGACATGACTAAGAATTCAAAGTGACCATATCTAGTTTGAAATGCCGTTTTCGGAATATCAACACCTCTCACTCTAAGTTGGTGATAACCCGACCTCAAGTCAATTTTTGAAAAGTAACTCACTCCTCAGTTGGAGGGCATAAAAGTAATTCTCTTGGGAGCATTAGTGGGAGCTTGGGTACTTTCTCTCCTTTTGGCCGCACGAATCGGACAATCTTTCAATTGGTGGCCACTTTTTCAACATCCATAGAAAACACCCCGACCAATAAGACACTTCCCTTCACGCCTTTTACCACACTTGGCACAACTACTTATTTTAACGAAATTACCACTCCTATAGCCTTATTGAGGCTTAGGGTAGCCATATCCCCTTGATTTGGCCTAGGATAATTGGAGGGACTTGGTTTAGAAGACCTCTTTTTGAACCTTGTCTTGTCTTGTACTTCAAAGCTAGCCTTGGAAGAATTTCCATCATCGGGCCTTGACCTTTTCAACTCTTTACCAACTTGCTTAAGATTTTGTTCCTCAATTTGTTTGGCATGAACCATAAGATGAGAGATGTCCATGCTTGGAATTAGCATAACCGACCTACATTCATTCACCACAAGATTGGAAATTCTTATAACAAATTTATTCATCTTTGCCCTAGAGTCCGCCACCATAGTAGGAGCATGTTTGGATAGTTGAGTAAGCTTGAGGCTATACTCCTTCACACTCATACCCCCTTGAAGAAGATTGATAAATTCATACATTTTCCTCTCCCTTAATTCCAAGTAAAAGAACCTATCAAGGAAACGTGTTTTGAAAGTCGCCCAACTAACCAGAACTTCTATAATAGTCCTCTCCCCTTTCTATAGTTCATACCAAACTTGTAGATAATTAAGTTGGTAGGAGGCTAGTTCCTCCTTTTATTGAGAAGACACACCTATAGTATATAGCACCTTATATACTTCATCAATGAACCCTTGTGGGTCCTCCTCCACTTTGGAGCCAAAGAAAGTAAGGGGATTCATCCTTGTGAAATACCTTATCCTTGAAGTTGTTGTTTTAGCATTGGGTTTCACTTGCACCCTAGTATCCCTAGCTACTTTAGTGGACAAAACTTGAGTAAAACTATGGATGGTTGCCCTTATCTCAATATTAGACAGAACACCCTCTTCAATTGAGACATGAGGGTTTTGAGGAGCTTAAGTGGGAACCGCATCATTCACATTCTCCTCCTTGGCCCTCCTAGCTTTAGTCCTTCTTGTATTCATGGCCTATAAGAACAAGAAAAGGATTAGAAATAAAGGACTAGACAGAGTTGGGACTTCAATCACGAGCATAGATTTAATGAATAAAGGAAGATTCCTAATCACGTCATAGCCTCCTATTCATAAATGTGGCGCGCTTCATATTTATGAATAGGACTCTAAAAGACGTGGTGTGTGTGACATCAACCCTAATATCATCCCAATAACCTTATGCTCTGATATCAAGTTTGTAACGACTCGAGAGCACCCCCTAGTATATACCGATATATTCGACCTCGGAGAGGTCTTATTCAAACCCTTAGCATAATCTTCATTGCATAATGAACTCAAAATAATGCGGAATTTAAAACTTCTTACAATAGAAGTTCAAACTTCATTTTCATAAAGCAAAATAGTAGGAATCCAATACCATTGTCACACATACACCATCTACTAATACAAATGCAATATAAAGTCTTCGAATAGGGTCCTTAGCCCTTTAGACACAATAGTATTATAGAAATAAAGTACACGGGAAAGACTACTAAGTCTATTACATCAATAGAGAATTCATAGAGTAGCATATAATGCATTAGTCCTCAGATCTTTGAGGACCTACCATAAGTCTTGGAGATAAGAAGTTCAAGATTTCTTCAAGGATGTAAAAGCCAACCACTTACCCGGAATCTATACTCATAATACAAAAGGAGAAAGGGGTAAGTACATTAATGCACTAAGTATGGAGAAATGCACAAAACCTTTAAACATGAGAAAGGGAAATTTTCATGAAAAGTATGAATTTATGAGGGTCTTGAAAGCAATTTACATCACCAACACAATACACAAGGCAACACCACCATAATGTTCATACTACAATAAAAGCATGAGCTTAGGACTTCCTAAGGTGTACTCGTGCAATATAAAGTTAGCATCCCATAATACCAACTCTTCCAAGCATCCCCTAAAAACTACCTTAGCCACACAACTTACCTTTACGTTTCACCACATAACTTAAGAACAGTTGAAGCACATACATCATGAACAACATTTGAAAATAGAGATATGTTCACCTCGACCATTACCCATTCAACACACATGCTTTCATATCATTTGATAACTACAAAGAACCACCCACAATACCCTTTTAAGCCTACTAAGGCAATGTACAAGTGAAGTCCCATACCCCCACTTCTACTTAATAAACCTATTAGGATATCATAGACTAGTTCATACATCGTTAATTACTTTATTAGTGAGGGATGATCAACCATAACCGACATAGACCATGAGAGCTTACATGGAATTCAGTGTCATAAAGCCCCACACCGAAAGAAGGTGTTCTACTTGCCAAGGTAGAACCTACATACTAGCTACTATGTGGATCCAGTAGCTAAGTCCTACGGGGCACGTAGTTAAGGGATAGGGAGATTGCTTCTAGATACTCTACTTATTGCATTAACAGAATAGTCCCCATCTCATGAGTATCTATAGGATGACCGACCCTCTTGCATTAACGGAAGGGTCTTTTCCTCGTTGGCCATATCCTCTCGGTGCTTAGTATACTTTCCAAATTTACAACATTAGTCTTTTTAATGGTATCTACATATGTGAAGGAGTAGTCCCTTTTCATTCAATAGAATTCAACATAAAGCTCGTAGATTCATTCGATGAGAATACACTTTCAACCTAGAATCAACATATATATGTGAGTAGTACTTTCACAATATCAATCATAGTGTTTTCATGAGGACTATACTTTTAATCAATACATTACTTTAGCATCATTCTACACAATTCATGCAACATAATAGGTAAGGTTAAAGAGAGTGGAGACCACTCCAACAATACCTTACTTGCATCCTTTCATAAGCCATGTACCTTGCAAGAAAATCCAAAGTTCATATATCACATTCTTCACATATATACAAACCCTAGGATTTACCCCCTTTTCATGGTCAAGAATCAAGTATCACAATTACACCCATAGACATCACAATAAGCATGAAAAACAAGATTCTATAACTAGATAATCATCAATCACAATTCACAATGTTCATATCTACTCAATTCATTAAACAACATTCATGAAATTAGGTCATACGGTGCACATGGGTTCTTGGGAGATTCTCACAATAGAAATCATAAATTAATCCCACTATATTCATAATATAAGTCAAATAACATAATGAAAATGATTTTTGAGTGAACCCATGTCTATATCACAAGACCTACTTTTTGGTCATCATATCAATTCCGAAAATAGAAGTTTTGAAGTGTGTCATGGACAAACTAATCCATGAACCAACATCCCCATACCTTGTTTAATGTTAGCCCACGAGTTTGAAGTTAAAAGGGTGGGTCTTGACTGACCTAGATTGAGTTCTTCCTTATTCTTCAATGGTGGGTTTGAGAGAGAATTTGTGAGAGAGGGAAAATGGGTTTTGATTTTATGATCGGAGTTACTAGGTGGAAGACTTGTTTCATTGTTTTAATACTATTCAATATACCTACTAACTAATTGTAATCGTATTTAAGTGTTAATTAAATGATTAACTAATTACCTATCTAACCCCCTCTAAGTTGTGTGGAGGCACTGAAGGTAGTGCCAATTGATCAGTCCCCGTTGACGGGACGTAAATCTATTAACAAACCGTACTGGTCACTCGTCAATTGGGACCGAGGCTGGTTTTTGGGTCAAATGTTGGAGGATACTAAGTGTGGACTCATGACTCCCATTGACAGGTGTGAGTCCATTGGTGAGGTGTCAATGGTCCTCGTGAGCCAAAGTTGTTTCGACAACTTTTTGGACTCTTCCTTAGGTCCTCTCATGGGCCCTTGGGAGGGGTCCTACTGTTGTCTTGCCTTGACGTTTAGGTATTAGAACCTTATTTTAGAGTTAGGAAGATTAGTTTAGGACCTTAACCTCACATTTAGACTTCCTTAGGCAATGAGACTAGGACTTATACTCTAGTATAGGTCATTAGACATACGGGGTATTGCACGAGGTAATAGAAAAGCTTCCACCACCTATTTCTGGTAAAAGTTTTAGAATTTTTAGTGGGCATGTAGACTTCTATAGGAGGTTCATCAAGGATTTCTCCAAGATTTCAGACTCATTGTGCAAATTGCTCAAAAAGGAGTGTAAATTTGATTTTGATATTGCTTGCCTGAGAACATTTGGAGAGTTGAAGGAAAAATCTAGTTTCCAAACGTATCATTATTTCACTGGATTGGGGTAACTGCTTGAGGTAATGTGTGATGCGAGTGGAGTGGTAGTTGGTGTCGTGTGGGACAGAGCCGAGAGAATATTCTTCATCCTATTTACTATACCATCAAAGATATGAATATGGCTCAAAAGAACTATACAGTGTCTTAACAGAAACTCCTTATGGTGGTTTTCGCATTCAAGAAATTATTCTCCTACTTTTCTTGTACTAAGCTCATAGTGCATACTGACCATTCTGCATTGAAGTATTTGATGGGTAAGAAGGATTCAAAACCGAGGTTGATTAAATGGGTGTTGTTGATGCAATAATTTAATTTTGAGGTGAAAGATAGAAAGGGGACAGAAAATCATGTTGCCGATCACTTGTCAAGATTAGAGGAAGAAGTTATGCTCAAGATAGGAGATGGGACTGAAATTGATGATGATTTTCAAGACGAAGATTTATTGCCCGCTTCTCATGATCTGATTCCTTGGTTTGCAGACTTTGCTAACTACTTGGAAAGTGATCTAGTTTCATTGGATTTATCTTTTAACCAAAGGAAAATGTTTATGCATGATGTAGAGAAGTTCTTTTAGGATGAACCTTAATTGTTTCGTATTTGTGCTAATGGGATTATTTGTCGTTGTGTGCCCAAGGTTGAGATGATGAGTATACTATAGGTGTGTCATTCATCACTTGTTAATGGGCATCTTAATGGTATTTGGACTGCGCATAAAATTTTGCAGTATGGGTATTACTGGCCTACCATCCACCCAGATGCTCATGATGTCATCAAGTCTTGTGACCGTTTCCAAAGAGAAGGAGGAATTTCAAAGTGGAAAAAGCTTTTTATGAATCTGATATTAGTGATTGAGATGTTAGATATACGGGGTATTTATTTCATGGGTCCATTTGTGAGATCATATGTGATGAATTATATTCTTCTTGTGGTTGATTATATGTAATAGTGGGTTGAAGAAATTGAGCTTTCAAACAATGGAAGTTAAGTTTCACCGCATTCCTCAAGAAGATTACCTTCTCCAGATTTGGTACACAAAGGGAGATTATTAGCGATGGAGGTTCCCACTTCTGTAATAAGTTGTTCAAGACGATGCTTGAGAAATATGGTATCTGCAATAATGTAGCCACTCCTTATCATCCACATTCTAATGGGCAAGTTGAAGTGTCCAACAGAGAGATCACACAGATTTCACTAAGACTGTGAATGCTAATAGAACAGATTGGTCAAGGAGGCTTGATAATGTTCTATGGTTCGATTACACCGTATTCAAGACTTCCATATGTATGCCTTCCTACCAACTTTTATATGGGAAGTCTTGATATTTGTCGGTAGAGCTAGAGCATAAGGCTATGTGGGCTCTAAAGAAGTTGAATTTGGATTGGGGCGCCGCATCAAGATAGATAGTAATTGACATGAATGATCTTGATGAGTTTCGTATAAGATCTTATGAAATTTCAGCCATGTACAAGGAGAAGATGAAAAAGCATCATGATCAAAAGATTGAAAAACATGATTTTGTTGTGGGTGATCTGGTGCTTATATTAAATTCTAGGTTGCACTTGTTTTCTCGAAAGCTCAAGTCCAAGAGGACCGGTCCATTTACAGTCACTCAAGTGTTCCCACATGCAGCGGTCAAGCTCGAAAACAAAGAGGGAACAAGGTTCAAGGTAAATGGGCAATAGATAAAGGTCTACATGGGAAAGAGGAGAATGTGCAAGAAGTTGTTGAGACCTGCTATCTTGATGAAGTATGAATAATCAAGGGTTCTACTTTGTGCCGTAATGTTAAATCAAGTGTTGCTTGAGAGGCAACCTAAGTTGTACAATCTAGCCAACTATATGTCGTTCTTTTTAGTTTAGGAGTTTTCATTGTTTATTTGAATGTGTCTAATTCATTAGATCAGTGTTTTATTTTTGTGTTAGTGTTCGCTATATGTAGAATAGGGTCCATGACTAAAAAGTGTCCAGAAAATATAAAAAGAAAGTCCTAACAGTTGCTATGTGTGCAGGGACGAAAAGCCAAATCTGTAGAAATTGTCTGTTGCAGAGATCTACGAACCCCATCGGTGGTCCGTAAATCTATCCACGGACCGTCAACGGTGTCCGTAGACCCTAGGTAGGTATCTTAATTTTTTCTAAAGTGTTGAGTGACCTACTGGCCCAATCCACGGTCCATAGGTCATGCCATGATCCGTAGATGGGGTTTCATGGGTCCAGATTAGGGTTTCTGGAGACCCAACCAGACCCCTTTAATAAAATATCTTCGTTTTAAAATTCATCCCTACATCTCATATTCCATCCTAACCGTTTCTAACCCCTACAAATCCCAAAACTCCCTCATTATATCCCCAGATCAATCCCATTTCTCATACATATCTCTCCTCTCTGAAAATTTCCATTCCTCTCTCCCCAAACTGATCACATTTTCTCCTTCACAAAAATAGTTAAAGGTTCAAGTTTGATTTCAAAGGTTCGAGAAAGGTATAAGGAGTTCATTGCATCACACGATCACCCACTTCCATTACTTGTAAGGTAAGCGACTTCACCCTGACTTCGTGTTCATTATTCATAGTTATTTTATGAAGTCATGAAGTGGACATTAGGTGTTGAAATTTTGTGTGTAAACAATGATTTGTGTGTTAAAAACACCCTTGGGACGATGGAATGTGATTGTATTGTCTTTTTAATCAAATAACTCACTGAATATGGTCTAAATGGAAGTTTCGACTTAGTCTTCCTAGCTTGGTATGTTAAAATAAAGAAATTGTGATTAATCGGAACTCTATGGATGAAAAACTACCATATAGTGTGTTGAAATGCATAACTAGACTAAGGTTGATGGTTTAAGTTGTTGAAAATATTGTTCCAAAATTAGGTTGTCTGATATCTGGCACAAACCTTACCTACGAGACCTCGCTCAGGGACCGTAGGTCAATCTACGCATCATAGGTCAGGTTTGTGGGCATGTATCACATAAAAATCTCTCACAGTTGGAATAACAGGTGTGGACCACGGTCTGTCAATCCATTGACGGACCATTCTGCACATCTTTGGTTCCCATCAAAGACCCAATCTTGTGGGATCTCTAACCTATAGAGGGAACCTATGGACCGTAGGTGGCCACTTATGCTAAATGTATAATTTTTTTTTGTTTTTGTTTTGGATTGTTCTTTAGTCTAAAAAAATTTCCAGTGCGTTATAGGTTTACTTTGGTACTAATTCATCCTCCACAGGTACAATGGCTCCCAAGAAAGCTATGGTCTATGCTGCAAGGGGCAAGTCAAAATCAGTGGCACCAACCCTTCGGCTAACTGACAAATATAGTGGTGTGCAGACTGACCCCAAATATGTCCAACCCACTACTAGGACATACCATACGAAACCACACACCACACAAAATCAAGCCCGGTAGGTGGTTTTTGACATAGTCACCATCTCCCAGTTTGATGAGGAGGATACAGTGATTGGTTCACTGGCTGGTTTTGACTCCACTTCTGCTTCCAGCTCCGTCTCTGGCTCTACATCCGGCTCTAGTTCTAATGGTGCCAATGCCTCATCCTTTTAGTGAGATTCCAATGCCTCCGAACATAGATCCTGCTCTAGTTGCTGATGAGGCTAATCTATGGTGCGTGAGTGGCCAGTGTCAGATATACCGAGACTCCAAGATGTTTAATGAGTAATAGAAGATGGCTCAATTGATTATCGAGGAGAACCGGGGACTCACAGGCAGCCTTCTTACTATGCTCGACATCCATATTCTTTTTTAGAGGCACATGTGCGAGTGGATGGATCCTAGACATGGGTCTTACAACGAGAAGATCGTGAAAGAGTTCTATATTTCATACCCAGCGACCCTCCGAGGCTCCATTGATAAATTACCAAGGCCGGCGCCCAGCCTCCTGTCACATCTTCACTAGTGTGTGGGTTTATTGTTGATATATCTGAGACCACCATCTGCAAGTTCCTCTATGGTATGAGTAACATTAATGCAATCAAAACGGCCGAGTTTGATTATCATTGGGACCTTGTTAAGAGCAGGGCATTTAAGAGGAATATCGTATAGAGAGAGACTCTACTACTCCGGTTAGGCCATCGCCTTGCTACAGATGGAGAGTGCGTGAGTGGGTCAGCACCCCGAGTGTAGGTATCAAGAAGGCCACCTTGAATTTTATGGCCAAATTTTTCTATCTATTGGTTCGAAACTAGGTGTCTCCTACGCAGGAAGACAATGTTCTTACTTGGGACCGACCATCATGGTTGCAACCTTAGTCGCAGGGTTAGAGATGGATTTTGCCCGCATGCTGATTGCGCAAATACACGAGAGACCCTTCAAGGTCACCACCACTTATCCCTTCCCTTGCCTCATTTTCAGCTATATAGGGATGCTTTAGTAGCAGTTTGGCATTGTGACAACCTGGTGCAGGTGACCAAGACTTTGGACATCGGCCTAATTAGGGATGAGGTCAAAGTAGTTGCACCGCATAAAGAGACACAAATTGAGGTGACACTATTGGAAGAATACTTTGTTGATGTTATGTAGAAGATGCAAGGTGAGGAGCCTTCCCCTCCAACCACTACTAACGATGCCCCGACTTCCCATTCATTGGCCTCCATTCGGGCTCCTTCCTGTCACATCCCGAAACCACACCCAAAAAGTTAGGGTGCAATCTTGGATTGCGACCGGCGTATTCGACCTCTTGGAGGTCTCATACAAGCCTATCATATCATTCATTGCATATACATAATGAAAAGTAGTGCGGAATTAAAACTTTTCATAAAAACAATATAGAAGTCTTAAACTCTTTCATATATGTAGAAATAGGAAAACACTAAGTCTCGATTTATCATCTTAAGACACGATAATACTTGGGACACGGCCCATACGAATTGAAAACATACTACTATATAGTCTATTACAAAACTTCATGAAAGGAACATAAAATGACATATATGCCCTCGAGTCAAGTGAGGACATACTTCAACTCTTCTTGACCGACATCCTTGTCCAAGTCTTCTTCCCAAATCTCTTCACCTACCAAGAACTAAAGATAGAAAATAAAGCATGGAATTAGTACAACCACATGTACTAAGTATGACATTACGCATAAAATCATGAAAACGGACTTTATTGGAAATATGCATCTTTTCTTTAAAACATCATAATATCATCATAAGAATAACATTTAACAACTTAGAATCACATAAGAAAATACTTGAAACGAATTATCACATTTTAAGACTCACATTACAGTGAGTTCACTTCACTGTACAGTGAGTTCACTTTACTGTTACAGTGAAGTCCAAATCCTCTCTTTTGAACACCCTCTAGCATGTAGTATTCTCAATAAAGCCATCCTAAGATTCACTTAAGTCACACAAAGAGAGACCGCCCATACACCCTCTCTAAATGTGCCTAAACGATCCTCAAGATTACACATAATGAGACACATACACACCTACAATACGTCAACATACAAGACATACAAGATATGACAATCTACCCTACCAAGGCTATCAAAAGACTTACTCAAGTACTCCTAGAAGAGAACGCTCATACATTCACTTCAAGGCTACCTAAATAATCCTTAAGACTTCCTAATGTCAACATATCAAGCAACTTCCCTAACTAGAGTCATTCTCAAGACTTCCAAATATAAGACATGAAAAGATCATCATTTATGCCCTCTTCACACTTTAACTAAGGAATCCTTAAGTCACTTTAGGTTAGGTACTTATTCATTTACATACTCATTATCATTAAGTCATTAGTTCATTAGTTCATTTAAGAGACATACATAACATAAAGTACATTCAAATAATGGTCTTAGACAAGACCTAGGGACTCTCATTAACATCTTCAAAGCCTATTGTGAAATGTCTAAGTAGCGTCGCATACCATCACCTAAACTTCATAGAACTTCTCTAATGCTAATAGGTATCCCATATGATGAGAATAGGATATAACCGACATAGAACATGGTAGCAAAGCATGGAATTCAAAGTTCTATCTTACTTTGATGAGGTGTTCTACTTGCCAATGGTAGAACATAAGAATCCCATGTAGGAACATGGTTAAAGAATATGAAGGGTGTGCTTTGTATTCTAGTCTCATACTTAACTAGAACTACTTCCCTTTACCATACTCACTCGGTGCTAGCCTTAGTTCTCATAGATCAATTCACATCAAGGTTCATACAAATGGGTCCCATATCAAGTTCATGACCCAATTACATTTACCCTACCAAAGCAAGGTCCATTAGGGCTATCTCACTATGGCGACAAGAAGCTCATCATGAATTTCCTAAGGTATGATATGATGATGTTCCATCTAATCAACCTTAAGTCCATCATTCATTACATGAAGGATACCATTACGGCTTACTACTTCACGATTCATAACCTTACCACTTGGTTCAAGGTTCCACATAAATGACCATTTAATCATCATTCAAGGTCTCACCTATATTCATTTATTCAAGACTAATATTCTTTAGGTTCCTAAGTCAAGACATCACATATTCACATAAGCATCAAGTAAGGGACACAAGTCTACCTAAACAAGACACAACATAGTTCCATTTAACACATATAGCCTATCTTTCTTTAGACACTTAGGAATGACCCTTAAACTTATTTAGTCAAACTATTAATTACCTTAACATTATCAACTTAACCATTTTAGACTCATATAGCCAAATTAGGAACAACCATGATCCAACTCTAAGACTACATAATTAACACAGTCAAAGCATAACATGATTAACTAAATAGTATCAATAGTCTAACACATACTTTCACATATAGGTAGATATGATCACACATCATCAAATCAACTACACAAATAGCCATATAAGTTCAAGTAGTGCCGACAAGGCCATGATCATCAATATACTAGAAAGTAACGCCGACAAGGCCACATCAATTCACATAGCACCGCCACCAAAGGTGGACCAAACCAATCATAACATAATTGAAGTATAATTAACATTGAATAAGAATAAATAGGTCAGCGTACCACCACTTCATCATAAACACTTCAAGCCAATACCAAATCACCCAATTCAACATCATAAGGCCCTTACTTATGGCCATGAACACCAATTCAATACACAATTATAGAAATCAATGAAATATAAACCAATTCAACATAGATTCAACAATCCAATACCAATTTGAAAACAATTGAATACAATTCTTGCATCAATAGAAATCCCATAAGAAACTACACATGAATTCATCAACATTAAGCTAATATCAAGTAACCCATAATTTAGTCAAAATCTTAGGTTCATCAATTTCATGGGTTCAGAGGTAATTTAGGTTAAAATCATCAATACAACATCAATCTAATCCATAATATACGTTTGAAAACCATTACTGCAAGAACCCATGGGAGATCATGAAAAAGGTCAATTTATCTTTTGAAAACTTTAGAAAACCTCTTTGAAAGTTGGGCTCCTTGATGAAACGAGTTTCAAGGATCAAAATCCATACCTCAATGAAGCTAATTCTTCACTTTGATGAAGAATCTCAACTCAAAACGTCACACCAAGCTCTTCCTTGACTTTGGACTTCAATGGAGTCTTTGGAAATTCTTAAGGAATTTGGGATTTTGATTTTTTTGAAGAATGAATTCTTCTAAGTGTTAATGACTTATAAACACCTTTCAAATACCCAATATACCCCTTAGGAACCGACAAAGTCTTTATTTGGAAGTGGGGTGAAATTCCCATTTCACCTCTCACTTAACAGTGGCATGCGCAGGGACATGGCTTCAAGACGAAAGGCAGTCGACGGACCGTTTGCCCACAAATGGACCGTACTGTCCTTCCGTTGGTTGGGTAAGAGACTTTATAAGGTTCCCTACTTACCCAAGATCAAGTATCCACCGACGACACCCATCGACGGGGCGTCGATTGTCCCACGAGCCGTCAATGCCTCCATCGTTTGAGGCTTGCCTGAGACAGTCTTTACACGAAGTTTAGGTCCTTCCTCAAGGACCCTTAGTTGGTCCTTGGTGATGTTTGCCCGGACGTTTCCAACCCAAACATGAAATTATACAAGTTTAGGACCTCTCACTTGAATTTCACTCAAAACGAACACGTAATACTCGACGAAACATGCTTAGACACACAAGGTCACTCCTAGGCACAACTTTCGAACGTCATGGACGTTCTTGAGCATTTGACCTCCAAACTTCTCGAAACTTGACACACTACCTGTACACATCATATTATACTCATTTAATACCTTAGCACCACATTAGTCACACCTACTCACATAGGCCCTCACATAAGACACTTCGGTGACTTAGTCGTCGAACGTCTTGGTTGACCATTGACGTTTAACTTCCAATGCACCTAATACTTTAACTAATGCCTCAAAACAACATTATAGACCACATTAGTACCTTATACCACCATTACCAACATGTTAGGCTCTAGATAACCTAAGTTATTTTTGGGGTCTTACATTCTCCCCCACTTGGACAACATTCGTCCTCGAATGACACTTGCCACTCTCCGAACATTTCCAAGATTAGATAATCAAGTTAACAACACATAATCAAACCATATAACTCACAATCAAGGAGAAACATCAATTTCACAAGTTCAAGATATTCACAACACAACAAGAAACTAGAATACAATTCTATAACTCATTATGCTACAAAACTCACATGCTTCATTCCAAATAGCAAAAATTCATTTTATATTCATTAATATACTCATACACATAAGTTCTAACCACAAAACAACAATTTTAGACCAAAGAATCAATTAGTCACATTTTCAAAAATTACACAGTGAATAGTGCTATTGCTACAGTGAATTTAGGCAAATTTTCCAAAAACATACAATCTTAAGCAATTCATGATATAGACATGCTAATATGCAAGGTAACATCATATAAACATCTTTTACAACATGCTCATAACTCAATAAAACACGCAATGCAAGAATTTAATGAAATTCAATTTCAACCAAACTCCTAAACATCATGCACATGCAACACTTCTAGCACAACTCTAACCATACTCCCCCATTTAGAAGGAAGCCATACTATAATAAAAGAAACAAGGACTTACCAATATCATCATCATATCATCGGCTTCTCACCTCTAGTCCGGAGTGCATAGAAACGCCTCCTAGTTGGAGCATCTTCCTTTGGAACACTAGGCTCAACCTTCTTACCCTCCTTCCTAGAAGCAATGTTTGACAATCTCTCACTTTGTGTCCCATCTTTTCCACATCCAAAGCAACTACCGGTACCCAATAGACACTCACCAAGATGTTCTTACCACAAGTGGCACATGTAGGTTTTCCATTGCTAGAACCACCTCCTTTCTCAAACTTCTTAGGAACACTAGGTCCATCTTGAGTTTGAGCCCTCTTTTTGAACCTAGGTTGCACTTGGTCACTAGCAACATCCTTTTCAAGTTCCTTGACATCCTCCTAAGTTTAGACTCTTCAATTGATTGTGCATACACCATGAGTCTAGCCAAAGTCATATCATCATGCAACATAGCCGTACGACATTCCTCCCTCACTAAATCGGCTACACCCGTCACAAAGCGACTCATTTCATCCCTTGGATTAGACATAGGGAAGGTGCATACCTAGACAAGTTGAGAATTTCAAAGAGTATTCCTCAACACTCATATTGCCTTGCTTGAGATTGATAAATTCTTCTACCTTAACCTCTCTCCTCTCACGGGGAAAGTACTTACCAAGAAAAGCTTCCTTGAATTCTTCCCACTCAATAGGACCCAACTCATTTGGCCTATTGTTTCCATTGAGTGTACCAAATTTGAGACACATCTCTCAATTGATAAGAAGCCAACTCCGCCTTCTCCCTAGATGTAACCCCCATAGCACTCAAAACTTGTATACACCATCAAGAATTCTTGGGGATCCTCATTCACCTTAGAGCCAAGAAAGATTGGAGGATTCAACCTCACAAAGTCTCTCAACCTAGATGACATAGTGCTCTCCATAGCATTAACCCTAGGCACCATGTTCAAGTTAGCTTGAGCCGTTACGGCTCGGCTAAAGCAAGCAAAGCCTCTCCAATCACCCTATTAGACAACTCCGGCACCTCATCACCTCCTCCCACATTAGGGGCATGATCACCTTGAGGAGGACTTGAGCACCTTGAGCACCTTGGACCCTTGCCCATCTTGAAGCACTTGCTCAACTTGCTCAACTTGAGGAGGAGCTTCCTCATTCACCCTTCCCTCTTCCATCCTTCTAGCGGCCATCCTTCTAGTATTCATCTCCTAGAAACACAAGGAAACACATTTAGAAGGATACTCATAACATTACTCTACCGCACGAACATAGGAGTAGAAATGAAGGGAAACACTATCGTCTATAGCCTCTCGCCCATAGATGTGTCGCGACTCACACCGCTGGTCGAGACTCTACTAGACGTGACTTTTCGAGACTTTTTATACCTAAGACTACTTTTATTAACCTATGCTCTGATACCAAGCTTTCACATCCCGAAACCACACCTAGAAGTTAGGGTGCAATCTTGGATTGCGACGGCGTATTCGACCTCTCGGAGGTCTCATACAAGATTATCATATCATTCATTGCATATACATAATGAAAAGTAGTACGGAATTAAAACTTTTCATAAAAACAATATAGAAGTCTTAAACTCTTTCATATATGTAGAAATAGGAAAACACTAAGTCTCGATTCATCATCTTAAAACACAATAATACTTGGGACACGGCCCATACGAATTGAAAACATACTACTATATAGTCTATTACAAAACTTCATGAAAGGAACATAAAATGACATATATGCCCTCGAGTCAAGTGAGGACATACTTCAACTCTTCTTGAACGACCTCCTTGTCCAAGTCTTCTTCCCAAAGCTCTTCACCTACCAAGAACTATAGATAGAAAATAAAGTATGGAATTAGTACAACCACATGTACTAAGTATGGCATTATGCATAATATCATAAAAACGGACTTTATTGGAAATATGCATCTTTTCTTTAAAACATCATAATATCATCATAAGAATAACATTTAACAACTTAGAATCACATAAGAAAATACTTAAAACGAATTATAACATTTTAAGACTCTTATAGTGAGTTCACTTAACTGTTACAGTGAAGTCCAAATCCTCTCTTTTGAACACCCTCTAGCATGTAGTCTTCTCAATAAAGCCATCATAAGATTCACTTAAGTCACACAAAGAGAGACCGCCCATACACCCTCTCTAGATGTGCCTAAACAATCCTCAAGATTACTCATAATGAGACACATACACACCTACAATACGTCAACATACAGGACATACAAGATATGACAATCTCCCCTACCAAGGCTATCAAAAGACTTACTCAAGTATTCCTAGAAGAGAACGCCCATACATTCACTTCAAGGCTACCTAAATAATCCTTAAGGATTCCTAGGTTTAGATCATGTCAACATATCAAGCAACTTCCCTAACTAGAGTCATTCTCAAGACTTCCAAATATAAGACATGAAGAGATCATCCTTTATGCCCTCTTCACACTTTAACTAAGGAATCCTTAAGTCACTTTAGATTAGGTACTTATTCATTTACATACTCATTATCATTAAGTCATTAGTTCATTAGTTCATTTAAGAGACATACATCACATAAAGGACATTCGAATAATGGTCTTAGACAAAACCTAGGGACTCTCATTAACATCTTCAAGCCTATTGTGCAATGTCTAAGTAGTGTTCCATACCACCACCTAAACTTCATAGAACTTCTCTAATACTAATAGGTATCCCATATGATGATAATAGGCAATAAAAGACATAGACCATGATAGCAAAGCATGGAATCCGAAGTTCTATCCTACTTCGATGAGGTGTTCAACTTGCCAATGGTAGAACATAGAAATCCCATGTAGGAACATGGTTAAAGAATATGAAGGGTGTGCTTTGTATTATAGTCTCATACTTAACTAGAACTACATCCCTTTACCATACTCACTCGGTGCTAGCCTTAGTTCTCATAGATCAATTCACATTAAGGTTCATACAAATGGTCCCATATCAAGTTCATGACCTAATTACATTTACCCTACCAAAGCAAGGTCCATTAGGGCTATCTCACTATGGAGACAAGAAGATCATAATGACTTTCCTAAGGTATGATATGATGTTGTTCCATCCAATCAACCTTAAGTTCATTATTCATTACATGAAGGATACCATTACGGCTTACTACTTCACGATTCATAACCTTACCACTTGGTTCAAGGTTCCACATAAATGACCCTTTAATCATCATTCAAGGTCTCACCTATATTCATTTATTCAAGACTAATACCCTTTAGGTTACTAAGTCAAGACATCACATATTCACATAAGCATCAAGTAAGGGACACAAGTCTACCTAAACAAGACACAACATAGTTCCATTTAACACATATAGCCTATCTTTCTTTAGATACTTAGGAATGACCCTTAACCTTATTTAGTCAAACTATTCATTACCTTAACATTATCAACTTAAGAATTTTAGACTCATATATCCAAATTAGGAACAACTATGATCCAACTCTAAGACTACATGATTAACACATAGTCAAAGCCTAACATGATTAACTAAATAGTATCAATAGTCTAACACATACTTTCACATATAGGTAGATATGATCACACATCATCAAATCAACTACACAAATAGCCATATAAGTTCAAGTAGTGCCGACAAGGCCATGCTCATCAATATACTAGAAAGTAACGCCGACAAGGTCACATCAATTCACATAGCACCGCCACCAAAGGTGGACCAAACCAATCATAACATAATTGAAGTATAATTAACATTGAATAAGAATAAATAGGTCAGCGTACCACCACTTCATCATCAACACTTAAGCCAATACCAAATCACCCAATTCAACATCATAAGGCCCTTACCCATGGCCATGAACACCAATTCAATACACAATTATAGAAATCAATGAAATATAAACCAATTCAACATAGATTCAACAATCCAATACCAATTTGACAACAATTGAATACAATTCTTGCATCAATAGAAATCCCATAAGAAACTACACATGAATTCATCAACATTAAGTCTATATCAAGTAACCCATAATTTAGTCAAAATCCTAGGTTCATCAATTTCATGGGTTCATAGGCAATTTAGGTTAAAGTAATCAATACAACATCAATCTAATCCATAATAGACGTTTGAAAACCATTAATGCAAGAACCCATGGTAGATCATGAAAAAGGTCAATTCATCTTTTGAAAACTTTAGAAAACCTCTTTGAAAGTTGGGCTCCTTGATGAAACGAGTTTCAAGGATCAAAATTCATATCTCAATGAATCTAATTCTTCACTTTGATGAAGAATCTCCACTCAAAACATCACGCCAAGCTCTTCCTTGACTTTGGACTTCAATGGAGTCTTTGGGAATTCTTAAGGGATTTTGGGGTTTTGATTTTTTTGAAGAATGAAATCTTTTAAGTGTTAATGACTTATAAACACCTTTAAAATACCCAATATACCCCTTAGGAACCGCCAAAGTATTTATTTGGAAGTGGGGTGAAATTCCCATTTCACCCCTCACTTAACAGTGACCTGCGCAGGGACATGGCTTCACAGACGGAAGGTAGTCGACGGACCATTTGCCCACAAATGGACCGTCCTGTCCTTCCGTTGGTTGGGTCAGAGACTTAACAAGGTTCCCTTCTTACCCAAGACCAAGTCTCCACTGACAACACCCATCGACAGGGCGTCGATTGTCCCACGAGCCGTCGATGCCTCCGTCGTTTGGGTCCTGCCTGAGACAGTCTTTACACCAACTTTGGGTCCTTCCTCAAGGACCCTTGGTTGGTCCTTGGGGATGTTTACCCAGACTTTTCCAATCCAAACATGAACGCATACGAGTTTAGGACCTCTCACTTGAATTTCACTCAAAACGAACACGTAAAACTCGATGAAACATGCTTATATATACAAGGTCACTCCTAGCCACAACTTTCGAACGTCATGGACGTTCTTGAGCGTTTGACCTCCAAACTTCTCGAAACTTGACACACTACCTATACACATCATATTAGAATCATTTAAGACCTTAGAAACACATTAGTCACACATAATAACATAGGCCCTCACATAAGACACATAGGTGACTTAGTCGTCGAACGTCTTTGTTGACCCTTGGCATTTGACTTCCAATGCACCTAATACTTTAGCTACTGAATCAACACAACATTATATACCATATTAGGACCTTAGACCACCATTACCAAAATATTAGGCTCTAGATAACCTAAGTCATTTTCGGGGTCTTACATTCACGCCTCAACAGCCACTCACTCTTCAAATATTTCTATGTGTCTCTAGACCCGTGTACACAAGCAGGAGGCCCAAATGGCTACACTACTAAAACATGTGTGACCTTGGATGCAGAATTCCATTGAGGAGTCTACGACTAGGGTTGAGAAGCGGATGGAGCATATAATGGACCGAAAGTTTTAGGCCGTCCACCAATGCCTTGATGCATTTGAGTTGCGTCTTGGAGTGACCAGCCCCCACCACAGATGATTCTGCCTTCTGGACAAAATTAAATAGTCTCCGGGATAATCTTGATGCCCCTCTCTCTCTACATGAGACTAAGCTTGAGTCAACGCCCACAACACCGGTTGACGATACGGTGTTAGATGCACTATATGTAGATGAGATGCCACTGCCTGATTCTTCTCGATATACCAGGAAGCACCATTGATCCAGTGAGCCTTATAAGGACAATGAGGCTGAGAGAGCTTGCAAGAGGGAGCGCTAACAATTTGAGGAGGCTCGGAGGACATCTACAGTTGATGAGGTTACCTGTTAACAGCGGGCTAGAGCGTCAGTGTTGGTTCCTCTAGTAGTGTGAGCATCACTGATGGTGCGATGAGAGTTGATGGCAACACTACTAAGGGTGGTGAGATGATAGATGCAGACACTACTGGTGTTGGCCCAAGTGTGTATCTTGCGGGCTTTGGGAAACCAGACCCACATGCTTGTTGATTGGTCTTCGGCACTTTTTTCACCACAACATTTTTTCAGCTTCACCTTATTCCTTACTTTGTGTTTTGTGTGCCTTGAGAAAAAGTGCACTTCCTTTTTTTGGGGGTGGAGTAAACAGATTCGGAGTGATAGGGTGAAGTCTGAGTAACCCAACTCATAGTCCTATCTTGAGGTTTTCTTGACTGTGTTTTTCACCCAAGAGACTATTTTATTTTTTGTTGAACCAGCATGTATTAGGATTGTATGTGTAGCAGCATGAGAAAGAATAAAACATGATGGCATAATCAATAAAGATAAATGATACCCGTCAAAAGTTGTGATATGTGTATAGAATTTGTAGACTAGAATGAGTTGAATGTGTTGGCTCTTAGTATGACATGATGAAGAACCAATTTGATCTCACGACTTAAGCTAAAATTTGAACTCGGTAATATGATAATCCGATAATGACATTGTGCCAAGAGTGTGTGAAAAAAGTTGAATGTTCAAATAGTTTGTGCCAATCTAGGACTTGCCCCGTTGGTCCTGCTAAGATGATCTAGGCTATAAGTTGGGAAGTGATCGTAGGTCATTGTTCAATGTAGTCCACATAAGGATAATATGATCCAACCAAATAAAATCAATATTCCCTTTGATCCAAATACTTGAGCTTGACCATTTCCTTTGATTCACCTAACTCACCTTTTGTAAAATAAGTGTTTTGGCCCCAGTCTTTCCTTGGACATGTGCACCTTGAATTAGGCCAAAATCCTAAGTTGAGGGTGGATAATGCAAAAAGTGACCTCAATCTTTTCCTTGGTCCGACATCGAATATTTTTCACCTCAACTAATGGAAAATACATAGGTTAAGGGTAGTTAGGAAAGAGGAAACCCAAAAATGGTATGAAAAGAGTTTTGTGTCGAAAATAAAAAAAGAAAGTGATAGAAGATGATGTGACTTCCTGTCAAATAAGAAAAAAGATAATAAATATAAGTGCTGAAAAATAAAGAAAAACAAAGTGAATGAAAAAGAAGAAAGTGAAAAATAAATAAGAGAAACAAAGTCAAAAGTCATATCCATGTTGAAAAGAGTCAAGGGAAAGCTAGTAATAAGAAAGGATGCCAAAAATATGTCAAAAAGAGGTAAAAATCCAATGTAATGTCAAGGAGGGCAGAAATTCACTAAAAAGTACCCAAATGTACCACACCTTACCCTGAGCCTACGTTACGAGCTAAGAAAGTCATGTAATGATCTAGCAACTAGTTTGGAGAGTCTAAGAAGTAAAAATAAGGGCAAGCATATGATAATGAGCACTAACTGTACTTTAAAGCAGTTTTGATCGTTAGTGTTGCATGAATCCTGATACTCAAAATCATCAACATTGTGTGAAAAAGAGCTTCTTTTTTTTAAATGAGAGCACTAGTTACATTGTCGGAATATTATACCTTGGTGATTGTGAAAAAATGTATGTTGTGTGTCTATTGGTCGATCTTTGTCATATTTTGATCTGCACGAGTTATCTTGTTGAATCTAAAACAAAATATTTGTTCTAGAAAAGGTAGTTGGGATAGATAACCATGTGATTGCTTGTGCTTGAGTGTATGCTTCTACAGAACTGTCATTTAAAGTCTTACTGAAAGCTGCTCAACTCAATCATTAAATGCATGAAATGAAAACCATTTGAACTTTACAAGATTATATGCAATAAAAGCAATATTAAAATCATATCATTTACTTATGGGAGTTTATGTAACTGCAAGCATTACAATGAGACTATCAATGAATCAATGTTTCACCTATGTTGCAATGACCATCCTATACTTTCTGAGGTATATGACGATATGATATTGCAACTATGGATCCATATAATAGGCCTTCTCAAAGACAATAAAGAGTCGCATGATGAATTAATGATATCCTATCCTACACTAAGTACATAGTTTTGTGGAACTTTTGAGTTCTAAAGACTCTAACCCAATTTGGTTCTTGATACTACTCCCAAAATAAGAAATATCAATTATGCTCAAATCACCCTTTCCAAAGAAAGGGGCCATTACTTTACTGAAGTACTTTTCAAAAAAATAACTCATTCTTACATTTAAATGTATACTTATGGACTTGTCTTTAAATCCTAAGATTAATATGCATAGCACCGAAAACTCTTACATATTTTTTCTGAATATAGCCCTTAAACTTTTCATGTAAACTCACTTTAGTTTTGAATGCACACCAAGAAACGTGAATAGGATATGTAGGGAATTTCACAGGTAAATGGAGATTTTAGGATCTAATATATATAGGTGAAACATAGCAACAACTTAAAGGAACACGCGCTGGATAAAACAATGAAGAATTAGCCAAGTGACCCCTCACGTAATGCCGGCGCAGGGCGCAAGGCCCTAAAGTACCGTGGGTTATATTTGGGCGAGTGCATCGTCATAGGCCCCAAAGTTTGTGACTGGATTTGTGCACACTAGTGGTGCGCCACCCCAACTTCCTCAGTGACCCTGATAATATGTTTTTGGTGAAATTAATGTTTCAAAGTTTAGAATTAGGAAATTTCTCCTATACTCTACATGTTTCTCAAACCCAAAACTAATACATGATAAGTTCATTCAAATCCTTAGGAAAACATAACTTTACCAACTCAACATGGTTATGTAATTCTAAGCACAACGTAATAAAGTTCACAAGACAAAAGAATTAAAACTCAATTGTTAATGAACTATCAAATATCAACAACTACGAATAGATCATTTAGGTGTAATGATTTCGTGATTAAATTGACATGTAGGGCGTGAGGAAGAACATTCAAACAATGTGAGAAGCCTTATATACTTTGATAGAATGAAGGTTCTCGTCGAAAATTGTTGGAATCTTGAAGAACACTTGAAAACCTAGCATTTTCTCCTCTTGGAACCTTGCTCTAATTGCCCTAAGTGTTAAAGAACGTGAAAAAAATTAATTAATGGTGTTTCAAACCTTGATTGGGTGAAGAAAATCACGGTGAGGCTTAAAAGGAATGGGAAAAGACCAAAGTACCCTTCTAAAATTATTGAGTTGCCTTAAAAGACAGGCGTTCACTAAAATGGGCAAAACAACTTACTCCGAGCTTGGAGTTTCAAACTTGGTGGCGTTTGAAAGAGAACTCAAAAACCATTAATTTTATAGGTCATGAGACACCTAAGTCTTTATGTGCTGAGATATATGTTTGTTACAAGTCAAACCAAAACTAAAGCAGATGAGTGACTTGCACGAATGATGAATCCATGATTTGGACTCATTTAGGGCTATATTTTGATAGGTTTAGCGTCCTCAAATGCATATTTTGTCTCAATAACAGATGAAAAACCTTATGTTTAAGGTATTTAGACTTGAGACAAAGCATGTAGACAACTGACCAAAACGGAACAATGGAGCTGAAAGAACGAAGAAATGAAGGCCTAAAGATCGTTTATTCCATTGTGAGTTGCCGAATAGCCTTTATCTCACCTGATGTTCAAAAGTGCTGAGCTATGAAGGAGAGGATCAGGGCCTCGGTGAAAAGGAGCAGTTGGCGTGTCACCAAACAGTTTCACGAAAAAATAACTATATCGCCCAAAGTCACAGGACGCGAGGATACTGAAGGCAAGAGAAAGACAACGATATAAAATACCAGAGGGCGGATCACAGAGTTGATCGGCGATCCCGAATAACTCTTCTAAGTGATCCTTGCAGCACAAACTTTTGAAAACTATAAATACTCATTGAGAGTTGTAGCTTAGTATCAAATTTTTATCTTTGACCTTCATTTTCCAGATTTTGTTTCTAATTTTAGTTTTTAGAGCTCTTGGGAGACATTGTACTTGAGCCTTGAAGATTTGAAGGTTCCCAACTTCAAGAAATTGGAAGTGGGTCTTGACGAATCTTCATCCTAATCGTGTGTAAACACATTTTCTATCGTAGCCAATTGATGGAAACACTTTTCGGTATAGATTTCTATCTCTTTACTATGCTTAGCTAAAACCCCTCTTCTTGGGGTGTGATTATGTGAATATGAGTTGAATTTATTACTAGTCTTGCTAATTAGTAGTTATTATGTTGTTTAAATGTGATTTCGTTCAATAGTTGTGTTTGAACTTAATGGAATTATAATTACAAATATGATTTCATCTTCGTGTCTTGGGATTGCTCGAGAGAGAGGTCTTAAGACCAAAACTACTGAATCGATAGCTGGTAGTTATTGGGTTGTTGTGGGTTCAGCTCGAGAGAGTGAATCCTAAACCCTTTTCCATACTTTTAAATTGAGATAGTGAATGGCCTAAGGCGAAGGTTGGGCATGATAGAGGCCTCTCGGTGTTCGAGAGAGACTGATTTCATTCGAGGTAAGTTGCTCGAAAGAGAATTTACCCCACTAAAGTCTATCTTAGTCACAAATTTGAAGTGATTTACTAGTAATAACATGTACCCGATTGTTTATTTAAGCTCATATTTCTATCACATCCCAAGAATCCTGTCTCCCTATTTGTTTATCTGTTGTTTTTTATGTCTTTAGTTTCTAATTTGACTACAAACCCCCCATTGTTAATTTACACTTGTGTCATAACCTTTGATTTATTATGTTTTCAATCGATAATTTCTTTTAGATATAACTAGCATGAGCTAATTTGTACTTGGCTATTAATTCTCAAAACCCGCTTCCTTGGGACTCGACCCCAACCCTTGGTTGTGTTATATACTCACTAATGACATTCGACGCATATAACTGGATGAAGTGTTTTTGATGACGTTAAACCGATTATCAAAAATGGTGTCGTAGCCGGGGAGTGGTGTTATATGAGAGTTTTTAACTAAGTGGAATTTTGTTCTAGTTAGTTGTTGTTTCTTTCTTAATTTTTAGTTTTGTTTTGATTTTTGTGTTGCTATTGGAAGAAGATACTTTGAACATGGCCGATAGAAATGGTGGAAAACTTGCTGATATGAGACAAGAAGTCGAGAGGGACTTCATATTAACTACACTGGTAACTCAACTAGGCAAGTTGGCCACCGAAATTTTAGAGGTAGAAGTCCAGTGCAAAAGAAAAGGGAGGTACATAGACCTTATTAGCGGAAAATCTCTACGAAAGAAGAGAGTAGACATGCGGAATATACACTATTACTCATCCTACAAAAGGTCACAGAGCAAGATAGAGTGTTGGAAGAGATGATGGAGAGCAATGAAGTGCTAAATCACAAGGTTGGCTCTCACTCCAGATCTATCCAGCTGCTTGAGAACCTGGTGACTTATGAGTTGCCTCATCTCTACCCAACCAAGCAAGAGGGGTCTCCTAACGTGATACTAAGGTCGACCCAACAATGGAACGTGAATGAGGAGGTGCATCGTGCCACAACGTTAACCAAGGCGCTTCTTGGGAGGCAACCCAAGGTTTTATCGCTTTCAATTTTTATAATGAAATAATGGTGAGTTGATTGTGTGGGTCAAAATGAGGAAAGTGTTGAAAAGTGCATGTTGGCGAGCTGAAAATCTAGTTGGTGAATCGTTGAAATGGTTGGCGATCCTGATCTTATCCTTCGTTTTGACCTCTACATCAATTGAAAGTCCTGTAAAACTAAGTGATATAAGTGACTAATCGGCGTGTGGCCGAGTGGGACAGCGATCAAGACTAACATCACTGAAAGGAGAAAAATTGGATGGTTTATTTAATAGCTAATAGATTAAACTTCCACTTATTTCATTTTCCCTCGCTTTTTAACGTCTCAATCTCTCACCTACTTAGTATTCTCCATATTTATTTCTTTGCCTTAGTATTTAGTCATCGAAGTTGTGTTCGAATTGGATTACTTTGCACCCTAGCATTTCAATATTGTGTATTCAGCATTAAAGGTTCGCTTTCCAAACCCCGATATATTTTTATGAATTTTGAACTAATTTTTAAATGATCCTATCGTACTGTCATGTTTTGGGCCTCTCTAATTCAATTAGAATGTTTGATTACCGCTTGTATCTTTTCAAACTTGTCATAATGCTTATAATATGTAAAACCATGCATTGTCGTATTTTAAATTCAGTTATATTTTGTGCGGATGTGCTTGCTTGTAGCATAGTGTATTTGAGTGAAGCCTGAGTAGCCTGTATTTTTGTTGAACGGTGTAATTTTCCCAATGATAGAAAAGATAACATCATCCTTAAGGGTAAAAATCATAAATTGGCTAATTTTTGCAAAACTGGAGTAATCTGAGCATTCCGAAGTGTTGGGTGATACGGGTCTTGTGTTAATTTTATCAGTGCATAGTTTGATTTTGATCTCGGGGGTTGCGGGGTTGAATTCGGAAGATGGGTTAAGAATAAGCACGTTAAGTCATTTGGCGAGCTGGGCCAAGATCGCCGAACCACTCGGCGGTTCGCCTAATTCTCCTATATCGCCTTTAATTTTATTATGTATGTCTTGTTGTCTTCTACAACTTTTGGCGAGAAACCTAGTGTCACCAAAGACACTAGACGACTCGCCGAAAGTCTTTTCGATCGCCCTTTGTCTGCATCCCTTAACAATTTTTGCACAGTAACTTTTGGCGAGCTATCCCTTCCTCGCCGAAAGGTGTCAGTAATCTGCTGAGTGGATCTTCACTTTTCCTAATTGTCATAATATTTGAACCAATCCTTTTGGCAAACCTGATTTATCTCGCCTAAGTAATTTGGCGACTCGACTAGTAGCTCGGCGAGCCTTTCTACAACTGCTTCTCAATGAATGTGTTTAAGTTATTCTTAACTTTTTCTTAACATGTTGCAGGTATAGTGAGAACAAACATCGACGATCCACCACGTAACAACATGGGGTATTATAATCAACGAATGAGGGTCAGATCCTTCAAGAAGAGGAAGACAAGAATCAGAACTGACTAATAAAGGAAAGGGAAAGAGGCCTATGTCTAACAAGACTGCTAAACTTGAAGACGACTAGTTGCTAAGACCCCGATGTTCTGAGTCCCAAGCTAGACCTCGCCCAATATATACTAGAGTTCTCCAACTCCCACTCCACCACACTCAGTTCCATCCCAAGCACCTTATCTAACTCCTGTGCTACCTGTGCCCCCCCCCCCAAGGCTGCTGAACAGATTGAAAGGTTATGTTTTACGAACCATCCTCTAGGAAAAGTTTCTTTCCTAAAAGGGCTTGGAGGGAAATCATTCAAATGTAAGGGAGACCCTCTAATTCCACATATTAGAGAAGTTCCCTAGGTCCCAAGGCCCTTATATTCCCTCTTGAGTCTGTGAAGTTTTACGAAAAATTGTTCAAAAATATTTTACACAACTTATGGTGATCTGGTTCCCAAGAGTAAGAAGCTAGTGAATTCACATCGGTATAGTAGGTCATGGTCCGTCGCAAGGACGTTGGGTGCAACAGTGAGTACATTAATGATATACTAAGTAGAGATATGTGCTCTACACACGCGTATGATGGATTGCCTGTTGCTCAAACCCTAAGTGATTTGAAGAGGTGGCTGGCACCTTTTATTTCTGATACCACCCCGAGGTGGACACCCCTATTGAGAAGATGGATTTGAGTATTGTTGTCCAATTCTGGTTTAGATTTATCAACAACACCATTTTTCCATCGCAGAAAGGGATTGTCTTCGCCATTCTAAGGCCTCATGCCTAGGGTCCATCATATCCAGGAGGCGCATCAACCTAGGACTTTTAATTTCACAATAGATGGCCATAAGATCCAAGCATAAACAGAACTCTTTCCCATTCCCGGTCCTGATCACTTAGTTGTGCCGGTGTGGTGGATTACCCCGGGATGATGCTACGGATTTTGAGGTGATCCCTTCATCCTCCACAAATATTCGGTGGATTGAGGCCGACTATACTAGAGAGTAAAATGACACGAGGATGTCTACACCAATAGAGACATCCTCGGAGGTGGATGTTGACTCGATACCTACAAGGGCATCATTGCCTACTCTGGCCTCCGGGCCTTCAGGTACTTCTGGCTTTACTTCCTCTGCACATGTTCTAGGCGTATCCACTTCCTCCCAACAGCTTAAGATTACTCAGGTGATGATCCTGAAGAAGAGGCATCTTGCTCTGTCAGCTCACGTGAAAGCTATAAGACTATATGGGGATGCCTCTTTTATGATTAAAGCTTCCATAGTACCTACATTGACTCCCCTCCATGTCTCTAATGATGATCTGACTGCTACGGTCACAGCTTGTGAGAACACGCAGGAGGATACCTCCGAGGCTTTGACTTTGAGAGATAAGGTCGCTAATTTGAAGAATGATGTAGACTATTTGAAGTCTACTAAATTCACTTCACTACTTGAGGCTTCAGATTATCTAGATGCCCCTGAGATTTCAGAAATTCCTCTTTCTACCACTGGAGAAGTAGACAGTGAGGTTGCTGCAGTTGATGAGTCGGATGTTGAGACCGAAGATAAGTAGATTGAGGTACATGAGGAGAGCATCAACAAAGATATGCCTGACCTGAGGGAGCTGCATATAGAAACCTAACTGAGATTGAGGAGATTGTGATAGATGCCATTGTGTAGGCTTCCATAACAGGTACACCTTTTCATGTCCTTAGCGGACCTGGTACTTTTGAGGTGACCCTGGGCACTGATGCCCAAGTCCAAGTTGATGCACCAGTTACTGATGCCCAGACAGATGGAGCGACTGCTTAGACAGGATCCCCTCTTAACCTCCTTCTTTGTCTTACTTTTTGTATATTTTAATTTCATTTGCATTTGAGGACAAATACTTTCATTTGTGGTGGGGTAAGGCTCACTTTTTTGTGTTATTCATGACTCTCGTGTTGATTATGTATTTGGGTTGTCATGATTTATAATGTTTTTGCAGATGTTTGAGCTTGTGTATCCATATGCTTTAAATTGTAAATGATTTAACCTGTCCGGAAATTTTTTTGCCACGTCTTGTATGTACTTCAATGTGGTTGTTCTTTGGCAAAACTCGAGTCTCGGTCTTGATCAATATCAATGACTTGAATAGTGCTCACAAATGAACGAATGAAAATGAATGTGCAAATATGACGAGGTCAAATGAAGTTGCATAGACAATATTTGAATTTTTTGCATCTCGCTTGATTAGACAATTATCAAATTGAGTTTATTGTGATGAACATTGCACACTAGCAAAAGTGTGGAGTCTTGCTTAACTTTGGTATCAATGCCCTCTGTGTTGAGCTTACTGTGAACCATGCATGATGACACCTACAATTTGCCCCATTGGTCCTGTTGACCAAGTGATGTGATCTCATTATATGATCTTAGGCACCTTTGAAAGAGTTTGAACCAATTTTATATATACATCTTTTGTGGCCTACCTTGTGAGTGTGCGAACCATTTTTAAACACCCCTTGAGCCTTACCTTTCATTTGAAGAAACTAGTGATAACATGACCTTTCTTAATTCACTACCTATAACCCTCTTGATTTGTGGTTGATTGTATAGCCAACTTAGGCCAAAAGCCTAAGTTAGGGGTGTGATGAAAAGAAAAGGCAAGTCAAGAAGTGCAAGAAAAGTCTCCTTTAACCCATGGTGTTGATAAAAATAGAACCCCTCCATACAAACAAGAGAAAGAGAAAATGAGAAGAAAAGAATGAGAAAGAGAAAGTCATGGAATAAAGTTACGAAAATATAAAAAGAAATGGGGTGTTCCAAATAATCCATGGAAAGTGAATAATGGGATAACTTATGAGCACGAAATAAAATGATGAAAGAAAATAAAAAGAAGTGTTGTGAGCACCACATTTCATTAGGATAAAAGTCATTAAGCCTAAATGACCATATTGCATTCAGCCCAGTTACAAGCTCTAAAAAGACCTTTTTTATCTTGAGCGAATTGCAACGAATGTTGATTGGAAAATATTGTCACACCTATGGGTTAATTCATGTATTATGTTCATCCTTGTGAGTGTGAGTGTTGAAATTGATTCTGGAACTTTAAATTGTGAACCATTGTGTGTGAATATAGAATCATTCTTCATGTGAGGGCATTAGATCCCTTTTGTTAAGCTTGAACTTGCATTTGAAGCATGTATCGTGAGCTTGAAAATATTTGATAATGGTGTGTCACAACTTGAGTCTTTGAGTGCACAATGGATCCTTGCATGAGTAAGTTGAGTCTTTTTGTGTACATTCATGATTGAGTCTTGTGTAGCACTATTCGAGACATTTTTTTTTGAATTGCGGAACTTAAGTTTTACTTGAGGACAAGCAAAAGTTTAAGTTGGGGGTGTTGATGAGTCCACGATTTAGACTCATTTCGGGCTATATTTTATAGGTTTAGTGTCCTCAAATGCACATTTTGTCTCAATAACTGATCAAAAACCTTAAGTTTCAGGTATTTAGACTCGGAGACGAAACATGGACACAACTAGGCAAAAAGGAACAAGGGAGTTGAAAGAATGAAGAAATGAAGGCCTGAAGATAGCCTAACTCATTGGGAAAATCGCCAAATTGCCTTAATCTTGCCTAATGTTTGAGAGTGTTGATCCTTGAAAGAGAGGATCAAGTCGGTTGTGAAAAGGAGTAGTCGGAATGTCGTCGAACAATTCCACGAAGCAATATTATACCACCCAAAGTCACAAGACGCGTAGATACTGAAGGCAAGAGCAGGACGGCGATGAAATATACCAAAGGGTAGATCACCGATTTGATCGGCGATCCTGACTAAGTGCGCCGAGTAATCCTTCGCAACACAAATCTTTGAAATCTATAAATACTCGTTGAGAGTTGTAGCTTAGTATCAAATATTTAGCTTAGAACTTCGTTTTTTCAGACTCTGTTTCTAATTTGAGTTTTTAGAGCTTTTGGGAGACATTGTTCTTGACCATTGAAGATTTGAAGGTTCCTAACATCAATAAAATTGAAGTGGGTCTTGAAGAATCTTCATTCTAATCGTGTGTAAAGACATTTTCTATCTTACCCAAACGTTGGAAATACTTTTTGGTATCGATTTCTATCTCTTTACTATGTGTAGCTAAAACCCCAATTCTTGGGGTGTGATTATGTGAATATAAATTGAATTTACTGCTTGGTCTTGCTAATTTCTATTTATTTTTCTAGTTAGATGTGATTTCTTTAAGTAGTGGTGTTTGAACATAATGGATTTGTAGTTGAAAATATGATTTCATCTTCGTGTCTTTGGCTTGCTCGAGAGAGAGGTCTTAAGACAAAAACTACTGAATCAATAGCCGATGGTTATTGGGTTGTTGTGGGTTCAGCTCGAGAGAGTAAATCCTAAACCCTCTCCGACAATTTCAGTTCAAGAGAGTGAATGTGTAAGACCCCCAAAATGAGTTAAGGTGTCTAGAGCCTCGCATGTGTATAAAAAGGTTTAAAATACATGAAATGATTTTTTTACAGTATGCATGATTGATTTGAAGTCATTTGGAAGTCAAACGTCCAAGAACGTCCAAGACGTCGAAAGTTAGCCTTTGAGACGTGCATGTGTGTCTTGGTGTGTCTTGACATGTTTTACATGTTTTTTTTGGTTGAAACTGATATGGAAGGTCCTTAACTTGTATATGATTGTATTTATGTTGTAAACGTCTGGGTACGACTCCCCAAGGGCCCCGCAAAAGTCCCTCAAGGAGGTTCCCAAACACTACCTAGGCACTTCCTTGGCAGTGTCAATCGACGAGCCAAGTTGACGCCTCGTTCCTCAATCGATGCCCCGTCGATGGGAGGAGTAGATCAACACTTAGATTTGTGAGCCTAATGACTCAAAGGAGGAGCTTCAGTCACCAACGATGGAGCAGCAGGACGCCCCGTCGTCAAATCGATGCCCCGTCGACAGCTATCCATTGATGGTGCCTGCAATCTGCTGCACGTACTGTCTCATTAAAGGGGTGAATAAGAAATTCACCCCATGTCCCAAAATTACTATAGGCGGCTTATTTAAGTGTTTTTGGGTATATTTAATTTGTTATTAATTTCAAATACCCATTCACAAAATTCATTCTCCAAATTAGACTTTTCCCTCCCAAACCAAACATCTCTAGAAACCTCCACTGGCGATGAAGCTCAAGAACAGCCATGGTGATGGATTCTCAAGGTTTCTTCATCAATATTTCGTGGTTTCTTCATCTATTAAGGTCTGGTGATCCTTCATCTCTATATAACCTTTCATCTAGAGAGTTCCTCCTAATATTTTCAAAGAGAATTCATGATCAATGTTCCTATCTTTCAATCTAGTTATGGGTTCTTTCTCAAAACGTGTTCAAAAGCTTGCTTATGATTGATTGATTTTAATATACTGATTGTAAAGTTAATTTCAGTCCAAATGCATGATGAACCCATGTTCCCTCCAATTCTCAAATTAGCCTATGTTATGGGCATTGTGATCTTGATTCTTTGTTAAGTTAATTATGATTCTAGCATGTTGAGTTGTCGATTGCTACTGTGTTGTATTCAAATTAATAGTTAAATATTGATGAGTTATCAATGATGATCAAGTCTTGGAAGTTTGGTGAGGTTGACTTATACTCCTAGATCTTCTATAGTTTGATGAAGTAGTGTACATGATATGGCCTTGAATCTATGATGATTGAGACATGATTTCGTATATGATTTTTGTAATTTAGCTACTGCCTATGATGTAATGTGATGGTGAATTATGTGAAGTTGATCCATGTGGATCAAGGTTTGAAGATTCACTTATGCTCTCCTATCTTCTATAGATTGATAATGCAATGTACATAATGTGATCTTAATTCTAGAGTATATGAAGTATGATTTCGTTTATGTTAAGGTGATTTTAGCGACTTCCCTATGATTGTATTGTTGATGAAAAAGAAGTATTGATCAATGATGATTAAAGGGTGAGAAATTGGTAAGATTTCCTTATTCCTCTACTTTCTTATAAAATTGCTATATGATTGGCCTTGTATGGAATTGTGTGGTATGGTCCACTCCTGGTGGCAGTGTTTACCTTATTGACAATACATATGTGATGTGATAATGGCCTTGAAGGCAATTGTAATATGAATGTGTGGTTATGATGATCACACTATGTGAAGCTTATGCTTAGTTTCTATTCTAGTCTATGATCTAGGATGTGGTGCTAATGTTGTGAATATGCGGGTGTTTATGTTAGGTATGGTCTATATTCTGAAAATGATGAAGTATAAATGGTTAATTACCCCCTACCTATATAGCCCCACATGAATGTGTGATTAGCTAGTGTTAGGAGTCTTGAATGCAAGTGTTGAAGTTATCTTGATTCCTATGCTAGTATGTGTTGTGTGGTCTATGCTTGGATGTGCATTGTGGTCCTAAGAGGGTGGCTGCCTCAATATGTAATTGATAGAAATTATGTGATCATATATTGGCCAATGTACACACACCTCATGCATGCTTACAAGTAGTATAGGTTCATGGTGTCTAATGAATGGGTATTCTCATATGCACTAATGTCTACTACTATGCATGTAATGTATATGTCCATGAAGTATGTTATGTATTCCCTAACTAGGATTACTTGATAGGTGTACTAGTGTGGACAAGGGTATGAGACCTTGTCTATGCATTGCACATGTGTGCCTTGATAGGATATTTTCTAGGTTGGTTATCTATGTACATGATTATGAATGCCTGAGTAAGCTATGACTAAGTCTGATATGGTATGATAAAGTATGAATGTGCATGATGTCTAAATGTGTTTATATGAAAGGTTTCTCATACAGTTACACCTATACTCTTATGCATGAATGAAGTACAAGTATGAACATGTGTGGTCTAAGGATGTTTATATGAAAGGTTTGCTCACATATATGTATACACACACATGAAAACATGTTTATGTTGCTTATATGATGATCTAGTCAATAGAGGGGCTCTTGAAAGGTGTCCTCAAGGGTATCTTAAACTATATGGTGCTTGAATATGCTGTGTCCATGTGAAAGGGTTTCTCACATGATTTAGTTTGATTAACTCTCATCTATGACCTATGAGCTAAGCATATGAGGAGTCTATCTCCTAAAGCCTAATTTTATAAAGTAATGATCATAAAGTCTTTCAATAAAGGAAACTTAGCTTAGCACCGAGTGAACTAGATAAGAAGTGCCCTTTCCCAATGTGGGAAGGCTTGTTCACCATTGTCCTCACGAGGTGCATAACTATAATGCCTCAATAGGCATAAAGAGGGTTTCCATATATACCTCCAAGTTCCATAAACTATGTTTGCCCCATAGGATCTAGCAAGTGATATCACCTAATATGATAACATGTTGTTAATGTTCTACTTTGGCTAAGTAGAGCACCTTCCCTTGGTGTAAGGATCTACAACACCAAATTCCATGTTTATCACCCATGGTCTTAGTGTTGGTTAAGGCTATAGTTTCCCTAAAGTAAAATGGAAAATTGAAGTAAAAGCTAAGACCCTAACTAGGATAACCTAAGGGAAGTTGCATAGTGTAGGTGAGGGTATGGGACTTTACCTATGCATTGCACACGTAGCTCTTGAGGGGAGTTCTAGGAAGGTGTTCTAATGTATATGATTATGTTTATGTTCCTTATGCATGACATTGCGGTGTAGTCTACTTTTTGTGATGATGTGCATGGTATGAGTCTTAATGAGTCTATATGAAGTGTTCTTACTTTGTATGCATATTGTTGGTCTTATTGAATATATGATGAAGTTTTACTTGGTATGTATGAAGTGTCTATACTTGTATTGTTTGTATAGAAAGTACATGTTAAGGCTTGTGGTGTCCTTGTAGGTTTACTTAGTATGTGTGAGGTTATGGGACTTCACATGTACATTGCACTAGTAGGCTTAGAATGAGATTATGAGTAGGTTCTATGTTGTCCTTGTGAAGTAAAGTCCAATGTGTGATGTTAATGTTGAATATTGTCCTAGTATGATGATGTTAGAAGTCTTGACTTGTATGTGGTCTTGTAATGAGTCCTTCTACGTGGTCAATAAAGAATGTTGGGTAAAAATGTAAGTTATATGTCTTGTTACATTAAATGGTTCTCTGAATACATGTGTTGGATTAATGAAGGTTGTATGCATGTTTTTCCTTGTGGCCTTAAGGTGATGGGAGATTATCTATTCATTGCACTAAGTTTCACTAGAGGATTACTTGGAAGGTTAAGGCTTTAGGAAGAAAAAGAGAGTTCAGTGTAAAAGGGAAATAATCTTACTGTAACATGAAATGATCTTACTGTAAAGTGATGCCAATAATGCATTAAATATAATGTGTGGTTTTATATGATGTTATGACTATTGTATATGCATAAATTGAGTATGTGAATTGTATGATGCTTATGGTATCAAAGATTTATGAAGTATTCACAAAAAGGCATGATGCATAGTATCAAAGCAAAATATCCCTTTTAAATGCATGTTTTTGCATGGTTGTCATACTTAGTGCATTCTTGTACTAACACCATTCTTCATTACTTTTTACACAAAGTGTGTGTTATAGATGCTTAAAGGATGTCTCTAAGATTAAGGGCTTGATATGTGATTCCCAAGGTCAAGGAAAGGAATCCTTAAGTCCAAGGATTTCCTATGTCATTGTTTTAAGTAAAGTCTTGTAATAGCTTAGTTATGATTTATTTGAAAGGTCGTATCCCTAATGTACTCTAATGTTGTTGATTCTAATATGGCAAAGAGACTTAGAGTCTAACTATGTACTTATGTTATTTTTATATTATTGAAGTGAAGTTTCTAGCATATGATGTGCTATGAAAAGTTTTAAATTTTCAGCTAAAATTACCTATGATAATGCAATGAATGATAACTATGGGCTTGTATAAGACCTCCGAGAGGTCAAGTACACCATGTTACTTCTAGGGGGTGCTCCTCGGTCATGACAAATGTGGTATCAGAGCATGAGGTTTATGAAAGTGGTTTTAGGGTCCAAAGTCTCATATTGCCACGTCTAGTAGAGTCTCATTCATCGGTGGTGAGTCGCGACACATCTATGAACGAGAGGATATAGGACGATAGAGTTTCCTTCTTCATCATTCTCATGTCATGCCATAGAACTTAACTCTATAAGATCTCTCTTATGTTTTCTTGTTCGGTGGTTTTTTAGATGTGATTTCTTGGATGAGATGGTATCTCTATGCTTGAGGGAGAAAAGGTGAGTTTTGATGTTTATCTTTGTTTTATGATTTTGTGAGTATGTGTGAAGGTGAATTTTGGTATGATTTGATGATGTAATGCCATTTATGGCTATATATGTGATTTAGGTGAGATGACATGTTATGTGATGATTCATGCTATGATATGGTTAAAGCTTATTAAAGAAGTTGTTAGTTGAATTGAGCTTCCTTTTTGGATTATAAGTTGCTTTATGATTTTGCATGATGATAGTCTTATGATATGGTTTAGACTTGAAATGCTTTAAAAAGTGTGGTAAATAACTAAACATGCATGTTGCCTTATTATGTGTGTAATGTCTCATAGATGCCTTGTATGGATTGAAGTCCTTTGTATAGACTTGATCCTAGAAGTGAAGGTAGTGTGCTTATCTTGTAGGGTGATGATGTGGGTTTGATTAACCTAGAAGTAATCTTACTCTAATGTTGAAGAAAAGAAAGAGACCTTATGGCTATGTCTCCTCTATTATTTTCCCCTAATGTTGTATGACCCTTGATGATCATGGTATAGTTGAGGCCTTATGTGGTTGATTAGTATGACCTATGTTGAATGTTATGGATTTCCTTTGGGTGTTAGGCCTAGAGGAATTCTGATGGTTTGTTTAAGTTGCTATTTAATGGGTTTACCCTAAGTGGGGGATGATGATGAGAGTAGTAAGGTGGTAGATATTTCTATCTTTTCCTTCTATTCTTACTTGAGCTTGAAATTAAAGATGTTCCTAGTAGCTTGTTCATGATAGGAGTCTTTCATGAAAGTAAGAGTTACATGTTCTCCATATGTTAAGTATGTCTTAGTTGGCACTATGCTATGTATGTTTTGGAGATTCTAAATTGCATGAAAAAGGATTTTTAATCAAAATCATGTTTTCTCATGTTAATTGTGCATCTTGATATGTTAGTTGTGCATTTAACTTCATGAGATAAGGTAAGAAGTCTGTTGATGTCACTTTAATGTTTGGTGTTCTAAGCCATTAATGAGAAATGGAGTCTCCTTAAAATGAAAAAAATGATGAGTCTCTTGAAAATTATGTGACCTTTATGATTTGGGAAGTATGAATGTAGGCTCACTCTTGAAAAATGAAGGCATATCTAGCTAGTGTCCTTGTGTGTGCTTATAAATTGTATGATTTTCCCTAAATGATGCATATTTATGAAAGCTAGTGTTATGCTAGAAATTGAAATCTATGTGAAATGACTTCCTGTTATTGTAAGGTGTGTGGTGCGATTTACCATTTTGACTTCACTAGGAAGAAAGTTTGAGCATGCTATGGTTAAAAGTTGAGAATTTCTCATTTAAAATGAATTGACCTGTGTGCCTTGCTTGGGTGTGAACTCATGAGACTTGTAAGTGTGTTAAGGAGAATGACATTCCTCCCTAAACATAACTAAGCATGGTATGGTTGACTCAAGTCTATATGCAATAAAGTATGAGTGCCTAATTGCTTATTGAGTGATGTTAAATCTGCCTAAGTGTGACTTAAATGTGGTTGCATAATGAGATATTAATGAAAATACCATGTTATGATTAGGAGAAGGATGTTCCTCCTATGAACATGACAAGAGCCTATGTGTTTGATGCATATAAAAGTGAGTGAGTAAAGATTTTGCTTGCTTGTGTTGCGTTAAATGCTAAATGGTTTGAAGTTGGTGTTTTTTGTAATTTTGGTGAATTAACTTCCATGTGAATATGTTTTGAATGTTGTGATCTTCTCTATGGGTCATTGAAGTTTGTTGTGTTTAAAGTGTTCCAAGTGTCATTCGAGGACGAATGTTCCCAACTGGGGATATTGTAATACCCCCAAAATGAGTTATGGTGTCTAGAGACTCACATGTGTCTAAAGGTTTAAAATATGTTAAATAAGTGTTTTACAGTATGAATGATTGATTTAAAGTCATTTGGAAGTCAAACGTCTAAGACGTTCAAAAGTTAGCCCTTGAGACATGTATGTGTGTCATGGTGTGTCTTGACACGTTTTACTTGTTCATTTTGGTTGAAACTGATGTTTAAGGTCCTTAACTTGTATATTATTGTATTTATGTTGGAACCGTCCAGGTATGACTCCCCAAAGGACCCGAAAAAGGCCCTCAAGGAGGACCCCAAACACTGTCTTGGCAGTGTCAATCGACAAGCCAAATTGACGCCTCGTTCCTCAATCGACGCCCCGTCGATGGGAGGCGTAGCTCAACACTTAGGTTGGTGAGCCTCATGTCTCAAAAGAGGAGCTACATTCACCAACAACGGAACAGCAGGACACCCCATCATCTATTCGATGCCCCGTCGATTGTTGTCCGTCGATAGTGCCTGCAATCTGTTGCACGTACTGTCTCATTAAAGGGGTGAATGAGAAATTCACCCCATGTCCCTAAATTACTATAGGTGGCTTATTTAAGTGTTTTGGGGTATATTTATTTTGTTATTAAGATCAAATACCCATTCACAAAATTCATTCTCCAAATTAGACTTTTCCCTCCCAAACCAAACATCTCTAGAAACCTCCATTGGCGATGAAGCTCAAGAACAGCCATGGTGATGGATTCTCAAGGTTTCTTCATCAATTTTTCGTGGCTTCTTCATCTATTAAGGTATGGTGATCCTTCATCTCTATATAACCTTTCATCTAGAGAGTTCCTCTTAATGTTTTCAAAGAAAATTCATGATCAATGTTCCTATCTTTCAATCTAGCTATGGGTTCTTTCTCAAAACATTTTCAAAAGCTTGCTTATGATTGATTGATGTTTCAATCCAAATGCATGATGAACCCATGTTCCCTCAAATTCTCAAATTAGCCTATGTTATGGGCATTGTGATCTTGATTCTTTGTTAAGTGAATTATGATTCTAGCATGTTGAGTTGTCGATTGCTACTGTGTTTTATTCAGATTAATAGTTAATTATTGATGAGTGATCAATGATGATCAAGGCTTGGAAGTTTGGTAAGGTTGACTTATACTCCTAGATCTTCTATAGTTTGATGAAGTAGTGTACATGATATGGCCTTGAATCTATGATGATTGAGTCATGATTTCGTATATGATTATTGTACTTTAGCTACTTCTATGATTTAATGTGATGGTGAATTATGTGAAGTTGATCCATGTGGATCAAGGTTTGAAGATTGACTTATGCTCTTCTATCCTTCATAGATTGATAATACAATGTACATAATGTGATCTTAATTCTAAGGTAGATGAAGTATGATTTCGTTTATGTTAAGATGCTTTTAGATACTGCCCTATAATTGTATTTTTGATGAAAAAAGAGTATTTATCAATGATGATCAAAGGGTGAGAAATTGGTAAGATTTCCTTATTCCTCTCCTTTCTTATAGAATTGCTAGAGTATTGTCCTTGTATGGCATTGTTTGTTATGGTCCACTTATGGTGGCAGTGTTTACCTTATTGAAAATATATATGTGATGTGATCATGTCCTTGAAGGCAATTGTGATATGAATGTGTGGTTATGATGATCACACTATGTGAAGCTTATGCGTAGATTCTATTCTAGTCTATGGTCTAGGTTGTATTGCTAATATTGTGAGTATATGGTTGTTTATGTTAGGTATAGTCTATATGCTGCTAATGATGAAGTATAAATGATGAATGACGCTCTACCTATGTAAACCCACATGAATGTGTGATTAGCTAATGTTAGGATTCTTGAATGCAAGTGTTGAAGTTATTGTGTCTCCTATGCTAGTATGTGTTGTGTGGTCGATGCTTGGATGTGCATTGTGGTCCTAAGAGGGTGGCTGCCTCAATATGTAATTGATAGACATTATGTGATAATGTTGGCCAATGTACACACACATCATGCATGCTTATATGTAGTATAGGTTCATGGTGTCTAATGAAAGGGTATTCTCATATGCACTAATGTCTACTACTATGCATGTAATGTGTATGTCGATGAGGTATGTTATGTTCACTAATTAGGATGACTTGATAGGTGTACTAGTGTGGACAAGGGTTTGGTACCTTGTCTATGCATTGCACATGTGTGCCTTGATAGGATAGTTTCTAGGTTGGTTATCTATGTACATGATTATGAATGCATGAGTAAGCTATGACTATGTATTATGTGGTATGATGAAGTATGAATGTGCATGATGTGTAAATGTGTTTATATGAAAGGATTTCTCATATAGTTACACATATACTCTTATGCATGAATGAAGTACAAGTATGAACATGTGTGGTCTAAGGGTGTTTATGTGAAAGGTTTTCTCACATATATGTATATACACACATGAAAACATGTTTATGTTGCTTCTATGATGATCTAGTCAATAGAGGGTCCCTTGAAAGGTGTTCTCAAGGGTATCCTAAACTATATGGTTCTTAAATATGCTATGTTCATGTGAAAGGGTTTCTCACATGATTTAGGTTGATGAACTCTCATCTGACCTATGAGCTAAGCATATGAGGAGTCAATCTCCTAAAGCCTAATTTTATAAAGTATTGTTGATAAAGACTTTCAATAAAGTGAACTTATCTTAGCACCGAGTGAACTTAGATGAGGGGTGCTCCTTCCCAACATGGGAAGACTTGTTAACCATTGTCCTCACGAGGTGAATAAATATAATGTCTCAATATGCATAAAGAGGGTTTCTATATATACCTCCAAGTTCCATAAACTATGCTTGCCCCATAGGATCTAGTGAGTGATATCACCTAATATGCTAGCATTATGTTAATGTTCTACTTTGGCTAAGTAGAGCACCGTCCCTTGGTGTAAGGCTCTACAACACAATATTCCATGTTTAGCACCCATGGTCTTAGTGTCGGTTAAGGATATAGTTTCACTAAATTAAAATGGACAATGGAAGTAAAAGCTAGGACCCTAACTAGGATAACTTAAGGGAAGTTGCTTAGTGTAGGTGAGGGTATGGGACTTTACCTATGCATTGCACAAGTAGCTCTTGAGGGGAGTTGTAGAACGGTATTCTAATGTATATGATTATGTTTATGTTCCCTATGCATGACATTGTAGTGTAGTATACTTGGTGTGGTGATGTGCATGGTATGAGTCTTAATGAGTCTATATGAAGTGTTCTTACTTTATATGCATAATGTTGGTCTTATTGACTATATGATGAAGTCTTACTTGGAACTTATGAACTGTCTATACTTGTATTGTTGGTATATGAAGTACATGTTAAGGCTTGTTGTCTCTTTGTAGGTTTACTTAGTATGGGTAAGGCTATGGTGCTTCACATGTACATTGCACTAGTAGGATTAGAATGAGATTATGAGTAGAATTCTATGTTGTCCTTGTAAAGTAAAGTCCAATGTATGATGTTAATGTTGAGTATTATCCTAGTATGATGATGTTAGAAATTTTGACTTGTTGTGGTCTTATAATGAGTCCTTCTATGTGGTTAATAAAGAATGTTGGGACAAAATGTGAGTTATATGTCTTGTTACATGAAATGATTCTATGAATACATGTGTTGGATTAATGAAGGTTGTATGCATGTTTTTCCTTGTGGCCTTAAGGTGGTGCTTGAGTGTGGATAGCGTAATGGGACATTATCTATACATTACACTAAATGTCTCAACAGGGTTACTTGGAAGGTTAAGGAGTTAGGAAGAAAAAGATAGTTCACTGTAAAAGTGAATAATCTTACTCTAACATGAAATGAGCTTACTGTAAAGTGATGCCAATTATGCCTTAAATAAAATGTCTGGTTTGATATGATGTTATGACTATTGTATATGCCTAAATTGAGTATGTGAATTGTATGATGCTTATGGTATCAAAAGTTTTATGAAGTTTTCACAAAAAGGCATGATTCATAGTTTCAAAGCAAAATGTCCCTTTTAAATGCATGTTTTTGCATGGTTGTCATACTTAGTGCATTCTTGTACTAACACCATTCTTCTTTACTTTTCACACAAAGTGTAGGTTATGGATGCTTAAAGGATGTCTCTAAGGCAAAGGGCTTGATATGTGATTCCCAAGCTCAAGGAAAGAAATTCTTAAGTCCAAGGATTTCCTATGTCACTGTTTTAAGTAAAGTCGTGTAATAGCCTAGTTATGATTTATGTTGAAAGGGTCATGTCCCTAATGTACTCTGATGTTGTTGAGTCTAAGATGGAAAAGTGACTTCGAGTCTAACTATGTACTTATGTTATTTCTATATTAATGGAAGTGAAGTTTCTAGCATATGATGTGCTATTAAAAGTTTTAAAAATTTTCCGCTAAATTTACCTATGATAATGCGATGAATGATAACTATGATATTGTATAAGACCTACGAGTGGTCAAGTACGCCATGTTACTTCTAGAGGATGCTCCCCGGTCGTGATAGAAAGGGCTAAGGCGAAGGCTGGGCATAATAGCAACTTCTTAGTGTTCGAGATAAACAAAGTTGATTTGGGGTTATTTGCTCAAGAGAGAGAATTTACCCCTACTAAAGTCTAGCTTGGTCACAAATTTGCAGTGATTTACTAATAATAGCATGTACCTGATTGTTTATTTAAGCTCATATTCCTATCACATCCAAAAATCTCGTCCCTATTTGTTTCTCTATTATTTTTGTTATTTTTAGTTTCTAACTTGACTACAAACCCCCCATTGTTAATTGACACTTGTGTCACCGCCTTTGATTTATTATGTTTTCCATAGATAGTTTCTTTTAGCTATGACTAACATGAGATAATTTGTACTTGGCTGTTAGTTCTCAAACCCTTCTCACTTGGGACTCAACCCCAACCCTTGGTTGGGTTATTTAATAACTAACGACCCTCGACGCTTAGTATTGGATGAAGTATTTTTTACGACGTTAAAATTGACTATCAACTTAAAGACTAGTTTACAAAGAGTTATTCCCCTGGTCTTGAATTGAACGGAAGGAAAACGGTTAGGGTATCTAGTCTTCATATCTTCTCGGCTTCCCAAGTTTCATCCTCTACAAACTAATTCCTCAATAAGACCTTGATTTATGCAACCTCTTTGATTCTCAACTTGCGAACATGACAATCAAGAATTTGAATGTGAATCTTCTTATAAAATAGGGTGACCTTGGTAACAATGTTCTAGGTAGGTACAATAAGTGAAGTATCAGTCAAAACCTCTTTGCATAGATATGTGAAATATCATATGGACTGTTACTAACTGTGACGGTAGCTCCAAGTCATAAGCTACATTGCCAACTCTCTTGGATATCCATAAAGGCCCAGTGTATCCGGACTGAGTTGTCCCTTCTTACCGAATCTCATAACACCACTCATAGGAGAAAACTTCAAATAGATCCAATCATTTACCTCAAATTCCAATTCTCTCCTTCTATCATCTATATAGAATTTCTGACGACTTTATACTATTTTTACCCTTTCCGGAATAGTCTTCACTTTCTATATGGCTTGATAAACCAAGTATGCCCCTATCAGCATAGCTTTACCAACTTCAAACCAACTATTAGGAGATCTGCATCTCCGCCCAAATAGAGCCTCATAAGTAGCCATGTAGATACTAATGTGATATCGCAAACCTTATGAGAGGAAAGTGGTCATCCCAATTAGTTTTTAAATCCATGACACATTCCTTCAATGTATCCTCCGAGGTATGGATTGTGCGTTCTGCTTGGCCATCTGTTTGAGGATGAAAAGAATTACTAAGGTTTACCTTCGAACCCAAACCTTTCTAAAAGGACTTCCAACGTTGAATGGTTAATTGTGCACCCCTATTTGACATGATAGACATAGGGAATCCATGAAGTCGGACTATCTCTTGAATGTATAATTTGGCATTATCTTCCGTTGAATTTTGGTCTTTACCGATAAGATATGGGTTGATTTTGTCATTTGATCTACAATCACCCAAATTGAATCATGTTGCATACGAGATCGCAGAAAGCCAGTAATTAAGTCTGTATATTCATCTCCCACTTCCATTTCATAAGATCTATGTTCTATGCCATAACAACTAGCCTTTGGTGTTCTATCTTGACTTGCTTGCAATTTGTGCACTTAGCAAAAACCTATGTAATGCATCTCTCCATACTATTCCACTAACTCCACCTTTACTGAAATCTAAAAATCAAACTCCCAAACGTGCAAATCTGAACTTTCTTAGACAATTCTTTCTTTCCTTCCTCAACATGAGGAGTACTCCCATGGACAACCTTTCTGAAGCATCAACAACAACATTAGCCTTACCTTGGTGATAGAAGATACTAATGTCGTAATACTTGATCAACTCTAACCACCTCATTTGTCAGAGATTAATCTCCTTCTTACTAAGAACATATTAGAGAATCTTATGGTTTGTGAACAAATCCACATGAAAACCATAGAGATAGTGACGCAACATTTAGAGAGAAAAAACCATTGCTGCCAATGTGAGATCATAAGTAACATAGTTCCTCTCATGACTCTTAATTTGTCTAGAGGCAAAGGCTATAACCTTACAATGATGCATCAACACAAAACAAAGTCCAACTCTGGATGTATCGTACCAAACAACAAAACCCTCTGTACCCTCTAGTAGGGTAAATATTAAAGTAATGATTAATAAAATTTTAAATGTTTGAAAGTTCTTCTTTCAAGCTTCAGACCATTGAAACGTTATTTTTAATCAACTTAGATGACGGGGATGAAGTAGATAAAAATCCCTCGATGAACCTCCTATAGTAACCAACCAATCCTATGAAACTTCTCATCTCCATTGTAGATCTAGGTCTATGCTAGTTTTTCAATGCTTCAATCTTCTAAGTGTCAACTCAAATACCTTTACTAGATACAATGTGGCCTAAGAACATCAAGGACTCAAGGAAAGAACTACCACTTTAGAAAATTTGCCATATGATTTTCGATCCTTTAGAGTTAATAGGTCTATTCTAAGGTCACTACCATCGTCCTCCTCATTATTCGAATATATCAATATGTCATGAATAAATACATTGAAAAACATGTTGATATATGGCTTAAACACTCTATTCAAAAGATCCCCGAACCATGTAGGAACATTAGTTAAGACAAATGACATAATAAGGAACTCATAATCACCATAACCAGTCCTGAATGATATCTTCGGGGTGTCACTTTCTCTCACTTTCAACTGATGATTTCAAGATCTAAGGTGTATATTAGGGAAACAAGTGGCAGCCTAAAGTATGTCAAAAAGATCATCTATTCTCTGAAGGGGATACTTATTCTTTATACTAACTAATACATATCCTAAGGAATCATCTTTTTTTCTCATGAATAAGACCTGAGCTCTCTAAGGTGAGATATTTTGTCAGATGAAACACTTGTCAAGAACCTCTTAACTGCTCTTTTAACTCATTTATCTTAAGTGGATCCATTCTATATGGCAAAATATATATAGGTTATGCATCAGAAGAATATTTATTTTGTAGTCTATTTCTCTCTGGAGGGATTTTGGGAACAACATTTGGAAACTCACTCAAAACTTAAAGTCGGTGTCTCAACACTAGAGTCGTTAACTTGGACTAAGTCATTGATGCACCCCTTAAAAATACCTTTCTAGCCTTAAGGTATGAAATGAAACAACCCTATGGCTTTGCAGAACTACTCCTCCACTCTACAATAAGCTAATTAGGAAATTAAAACTTGACTACTAGAGTTCTACAATCAACTTAGCATAACAAGAATGAAGTCAGTCCATACCTAGAATAACATCAAAGTCTGTCATATCTAGCTCCACTAAGTTAGCCACTGTGTCCTTGTGATTGGAAAAGATGTTACAATCACGATACACTCATTCTATTAGAATAGAATCACCAACAGGTGTAAAAAACACTAAAGGGATCAAGAAGTTGCTCACGGGAAATACAGAACTTCATGACTACATAAGGAGTCACAAAAGACAAACTTGCACCTAGATAAAGTAATGCATAAACATCAAAAGTAAAAACTTTAAGCATACCAGTGACAACATCTAGTGAGTTCTGCTGGTCCTAGCGACTAACTATAGCATATAGATGGTTCGTATCCCCGCCAATTCTTGGAGCAGCTCATATTTGATTATTTATATCTACTATAGCTACTGTGGAAGATTAGGGTTTATTTCCCCCATTACACTGCTTGTTCTTAGGCATTCCCTAAGAAAGTGACTTGTCCTTCAACACTTAAATCAACCATCAGTACCAACTCGATGCTCTTCAGGACGAAGCTTACCACACTTACCACAAAGTGGGTTGCGAGTGAACCCTTGTGCCAAACTTCCATGCGATTGAGAACCTTTGAGCTCTGCAATTCTAGGATTTCTAGTTTCTATAACTATTCTTACTTTTTGGTGCAAGCACACTAGTTGACGATGGAGAAGGCCTTGGTGACCTTTGCTTAAAGGATGATTGATTTATATTTCATGTCTTCTACTTGCCAGCTCATGATTTTATTTCTAAGCCCTCTTACTACAAAACACTTCCATATTTTTCAATTTATCTTCCTGAACCTTCTTTACATGAATCTTGAGCCTGGTTAAGTCCATATCTCTTATCAACATAGTCACATTACCTTTCTCTCTCAAAAAGACGGATAATCCAAACACAAACAAGCTCTTTCACACTCATAGACTCCTTCTTTATATTAAGAAACTATCATATATTTTCTTCCCTTTGCTCTCGGGGAACGAAGCACCCATAAAACATCTTTAAACACATCCCGACTCAATTATGGTGTCGCTTCTACCTTATTTTTCATCCACAGATCCTAAAATATCCTAGAAATGCCTTTGAGTTGGTACATAGCCAACTCTACATCATCGACATAAGCAACATGCATGAACTGAAACACCTTCTGAAGTTCATCCACGAAGTTTTTTGGGTCCTCATTCAGCTTCAACCCAATGAACTCTTGGGGATTCATTCTTAGAAACTCATTGACTATGGATGTAACATTCACATCCTAATGGTCGGCTCCTTGTCAATGGACCTGTGGTCTCACCACATGAGTCACCATATGAATGGAATTTCTAATCTCGACATTAGTGACATCTCCTTGAGTAGGTTTCACTTCTAGTGAATTTGGAGCTTTTTTTCATTGAAGATTAACATTCTTCCTAGTTGGATGCCCTCGAAAATCTCTTCGTGAAGTAATTATTTGAAAAGACATGTGTAAGCATGAGTAGAAGAATACATTTAGATATTTTTCCCCACATTCAAGGGCCATCCTATACTTTGACAGGGTATAGGATGATATGATATTATATTGTAACTAAGAATCCATATCATAGGCCTTGTCAAAGGCAGTGAGAAGTCACATAACAAATCAATGCTCTCCTATCCTACGATGACAAATAAGTTTTATGGGACTTTTAAGTTATAAAAGACTCTAATATTATTCGGTGCTCGATACTACGCCCAAAATAATAAATATCAATAATGCTCAATTCACTCTATACAAAGAAATGGGCGATTACTTACTGAAGTACTTTTCAAGAACATAACTCATATTTGCATTTACATATACTTATGGACTTATCCTTCAAGCCCAAGATCGATATGCATAGCCTTGGAAACTCTTATATTCTTTTGTAAAATATAGTCGTTAAACTTTTCATGTAAACTCGATTTAGCTTACAATGTACACCAAGACATGGATTAGGATATGTAAGGAATTTCAAAGGTATACAGAGCTTATAGGAGCTAATACAAAAAAGTGAAACACAGTGAAAACTTTAAGGAACACGCGATAGATGAAAACAAGAAGAATTGGCGCTATGACCCCTAACGTACTGCTGGTGCGGGCTCGAAAGAACTGGGGCTAGTTTGGGCACACTGGTGGCGTGCCGTTGGGCCCCAAAGAACTGGTGCTGGTTTGGGAAAACTACTAGTGCACCTCCTTATGAACCAAAGTACTGGAATTGGGTTCACGCACACTATTGGTGCGCCACCTTAGCCCTTCACGAACAACTCACATGAGTGTTTTTTTAAAAATAAAGCTTCAAACTAGTTTAGAATTGGGTTGTTCCTCCTGAACTCTTCTTGTTTCTCAAACCCATAATTAGTACATGAGAACTTCATACAATTCCTTTCAAAAAATAAATTTACCAACTTAATAGTGTTCATTCACAAAACAAAATAATCAAAACCAATATTTGTTAAAGAAGCGAATTCAAATATCAAAAAGTATGAATGATCTCTTTATGTAACAATTTCTTGACTAAATTGAGATTTAAGGCGTGAAGAAGAAAAAGTACAACACTTTGAGAAGCCTTACGTACATGCAAAGAATGAAGGTTCTTGGAGAAAGTTGTTGGCATCCTGAAGAACACTTGAAAATCTAGATTTTCCCCCTTGGAGCCTTATTCTAATCCCCGTAAGTGTTAAAGAACATGAAAAATTGAACCAACATTGTTTCAGCAGATAATCTTAGAAGGGATGGTAAAAGACCAAGCTACCCTTCTAAAAATGATTTAGGTGCATTTTAAAAGAGAGGCCTTCACTAACATGAGAATTACTTTTTACTCCTAACTCAGAATCAAGAAAACATGGCAGCATTGCAAAGAGGACTCAAGGACCAAGTTCTCCAAAGCAAAACATATTCTAGGCACTTCAGACTTGTTGTGAACAAGAGGATTCTCCCGGTGTGGTTACTAATATGTTGAAAGTATTCCAACTTGATATATATGATTTACTTTACCCCGATGTTACCTTGTCTCTTATGACATCATATGCGGCTATGAGGTTTGATAATTTTCCAGATGTGTTGTTAGATCCTTTTTCTATCTCTACTCCAGTGGTGATTCTATTGTGGCTAAGAGGGTTTATAGAAAGTGTCAGATCTTATTGTACCATAGTATCTCTCATGTTGACCTTGTAGAGCTTGATATACTAGACATTGATGTAATCCTTTGTATGTATTGGTTGCATGCATGTTATGCTTCTATGAATTATCCAACCCATGTAGTCAAGTTTCGGTTTCCAAATGAACCTATTCTAGAGTGGAAAGGGGGAAACTCTATGCCTAAGGGTCAGTTTGCCTCTTGTGTTAAAGCAATAAATATATTGCATATACCATTTAGTTAGTTGAGGGATAAGATTCTAATACCCCTACTCTTAAGTTGATTTCCATTGTTAATGAGTTTTCGGAAGTATTATGCGATGATCTACTCAGTATTACTCCCAAGAGGAAAATAGACTTTGGTATTGACCTTATCCCACATACACAGCCTGTAACACCTCGGTACTAGAAAAATCTAATTTTAGAAAAACTAAACTAGAAAGAGACAAAGTTGAGAATTTTCCAAGTTATGCTTAAGTTGAGAGTTTTGGGTCAACTTCAGATGGCGATAACTTTCAGTACAAGATGAGATAGGTGGCTCATAAGATATAAAATGAATGATCTTTGAATCCTATTTCAAAATCCACCAAGTTTGATAAATTTTGAGTTTGGATGAGGAAGATATGCTCATGTGAAGTTAGCTTGTCCAGTTAAAGAAATTGTACCAGAATTAATGAGGCTTATTTTTGTCTTTTCCTTACCCCATCATTTTTAAACGTTTCTAGTAATATATTAGGGGTCAAATAAGATTAAAGTCAGTTTACACCTAAGTCTAAAGCGTTCAACAAATCTAGGGCAAAATTCACGAGGAGAAAAGAGGATTTCAAGAAGTTTTTCAAGATTTCAAAGAAATTGCCGAGAATATGGTTGCTTTGATCTACGTGAAGTTTATCATAGTGATCGATATGTTCATTCTCACGCCAAACATGTATTTATTTCATTAAATCATCCATGAAATCGTTATGTATAGGTTCTTGATTGAATTCTTAGGATTTTACTTCATTTTTTATCCATGGATTCATGTTGGATTGTTTAAGTGAGTCTTTTACAGTGAGTGTTGTTTTTTATGTAAATTGAGTGAGTTTTCGATGAATTTTATTGGGTTTATGAATCAAAATGAGTTTGTGAATGAATTATTTGATTCCAATGGGCTTGGGCCATTAATTGAACAAGAAAAACTCATCAAAATTCAAGGTTTTCTATGGAGAATCGCTGATGAGTCCTAATTTGGATCCATTTAAGGCTTTATTTACAATGATTTGATGTTCTCAAATGCTTGTTTTGTGCAAATAACTGATGCAAACCCTTTGGTTCCTAGGTATAAATATTGAACAACAAAGCATGGACGCTAATTTGTAAAAAGGAACAAAGCGAGCTGAAAGAACGAAGAAATTAAAGCTTGGTGATCGCCAAGTCCCTTTGCCGAGTTGCCGAATGGCCATTACCTCACCTAAAGTTCCAGTGTTCCAATACCTTAAGGAGAAAACCAAGTTGGTCAGAGAAAAGAGCAGTCAGCGAATCGTCGAATGGTTCCATGGTGCAGTATTGGATCGCCCAAAGTTGCCAAACTTGAGGAAGCTAAAGGCCAAGGCAAAAAGGCAAAAACATTGACCAAAGGGCGGATCACCAAGAAGATCGACGAGTTTGACTTATTGCGCTGAATGTCCCTTCACAGGATATTTTTGGCGACTAAAAATACGTTTGTGAACATTTAGTTTATCATCAATTTGTTAGTCTGAAGATTCATTAGAGTAATTTTGTTATTGAACTCTGAGTATTGAGACAAGATTTTCTTAGCTTTGAAGAATTGAAGTTTTTCACTTTTGAGAAATTTGAAAGTGAGGTCTTTGAGATTCTTTAATTTGGGTCTTTGTAAATATGAAATTATTCTTACCAATTAATGGAAATACAATTTGGAAACGATCTTAATCTTTTTAGGGTGTCTAGCTAAAACCCAATTTTTGGGGTGTAATTATGTGATTGTTTACTTATTTAGCTTATGGGTATTGTTAATTATGAGTTTAAATGATGTTTAGAAGTGATTTCAATAAGTAATTGGTTTAATTTAAATAATTATAGTTGCAAATGCAATTCTACCTTCGTGTTATTGGCTTACACGAGAGAAAGGTTTTAAACCAAGATTATTGATTGATGGTCGGTTGGTATTGGGTTGTCATGTGTTCAGCTCGAGAAAGTGAGTCCTAAAAACTTTTCCACATATTAAGATTAAATGGACTTAAGTGTAGGCTATTCTTATTTGCATTATTGTCGATGTTTGAGAGAAATCAACCCGATTCAAAGTAAATTGTTTGAGAGAAAGTTTACCTTCTCTATCATCTAGTTTATTTGCTAATTTACAGTTATTTTCTAACAATTGCAAAATTTCATTTTTCTATTTTAGCCCATAATTGAATTACATCCTAAGAACCCGTCATATTATTGTTATTTTCGTATTGTTTTGCAGCTGCTGTAGTTGATAGTTTCAAACTAAAACCGCCTTATTTAACATTTGTGTTACCCCTTGATTTACCTACTTATTTAACATTTGTGTTACCCCTTGATTTGGATTATGTCATTATTTGTTAATTTCTATTCCTATGGCTAATTTGAACATGTTCACACTTTACTCTTGAATCTTAAACACGTACCACTCCCTATGAGATTCGACCCCAACTCATTTAGGTGGATTATATCCTGACTAATGATCGATTACTCTTGAAACTGGATTAAATGGCTTTGATATAGTTATTCAATCAATCACACCTCAAGGCGCCAGGGACCTGGCTTGACGCGCCAGCAGTACGCCCAATAAGACCCCCTAGTAAATGGGGCCCTGGTGTGCAGTGCACCTAATCAGACACCGAGTAAATGGGGGCCTAGCGCGACGCGCCACCCGAGCGCCCAATCAGACCCATAGTAAATGTGGTCTGGTGTCACGCGCCAACATTGAGCCCAATCAAAGTGCCAGCAAATGGGGGCTTGGCACGGTGCTCCAGTAGTGCGTCCAATGAGAGCCTCGATAAATTGTTCATTCTCTGTTCTCATTCTGTATTGGTTTATTTAAAATGAGTTTTCATTCTCTTCTTATTATCAACTATCTAAACCTTCATTAATCATTGAAAGATCTTATGCATATTCTAATCATCATTGTTAAACTCACATTTTCAAGTCATGGTAAAGTTAATAGGGAAGTTCAACTATTTTATTTTATAAACACTTATGAGTTTTCAAATTTATTTGTATAACTACATGGATAATTATGTATCTATGTTGATTATTGAACTTGAAAGGTAAGTTCACAAGTACATGTTTTCTAGAATGTAAACATGTCTAATGTTTGAAAAGTATTTTAATCAAGTAAGAAGTCCATTCATTGTAATAAATTAAGCATAATGTTATATCTATTATTTTGAGAGTAGTATCAATAACCGAGTTAGGTTAGAGTCTCTTATGATTCGGAAGTCCCACCAAACTATGTAGTCACCGTTGGATAGGATAATATTGACTCTTCATGCGGCTCCTCACTTCCTCTGAGAAGGCCAATAAGATGGATCTATAATCATGATATCATTATATACCTAACAAAGTATAGGGTGGCCCTGGCAACATGAGGCAAAACATTGTATCATTACTAGGATCATGATAATGGTTACAGGTTCGAGAAAATCATCACAAGTAAAGTATATTATTTCCATGATGCTTTCATTGCATATTATATTGTAAAGCTTAAATTGGTTTTCACTTCACATTCATGTATTAATCAAGTTATGTTTATTCAATCCTTCAAAGTAATATTGTTGTTTACTCTAACCTTTTCACGTAGAAGTACATCATATATGCCGACGTCATTTGATATGCATCATTTCATAATGCAGATACAGGTATTCAGGATCATCAACATGCAAATCGTTGAGATCATTACCCACTCGCAGACAACATTTAGTGAGGCCTCCTTGCTTTGAGAGGACTCCATTTCATTTAATTAGTATCTTTAGAAGGTTTCATGGATCTTGTTATGGCATTCATCTCACATTGTTAGAGGCTTCATGGACAGATTGAGAAGATGTTTCCATTGTTTTCTCAGTTTATTTTGTTTAACTCACGGTTCATCTTAAGTATTTATCAAAGATAGTATTTTAAGACATTCTTAAATGCTCATTTTTTCATATATTTAATCTTCCTCAATTTTTTAATGTCATATAACTAGGACAAGGGTTTGCTTGGGGATAAAAAATGGTTCTCGAGTGCCAGTCATGTCCAGGGTGTAGTCTCGGAGCATGAAAAACTTGGTATCAGAGTGTACAAATATAAAGAGTCCTAGGGTGTCTATGAAATTGTGTCTATAGAGTCTTAGTTATTCGTGTGAAGCACACCACATCTATAATTAAGAAGCTACAACATTTAGGAAACACTTCACTTTGTTCGACTCATATTTGTATGATATAGTTTAACTCTATGAAAGCTTCTTCCAACTTGTGCTTACCCTTATCTTTTTGATCATGCCTCCACAATGATCTTATCGAGGACGTAATTCTAGAAGGAATGTTAACCATCAACATTAAGGGGTTCCCAATGAACCAGAAGTTCAACCATCTTAGGGAGATGTCACAAATGCTAAATTTAGGAATGGAGTTCAAATGTTGACTTAAGTGTCATATATCAAGATGGGAATGAGGCATCCATGGTACTTAAGAAACGTGTATTTCTTCAATGTCTTTTTAAGTGATAATAATTACACCTAAGCATTGCCAATTAGAATGAGTTCCTCGAAGTTCACTAGGTCAGAGCTCAATGAGGATCCAAAAAGCTTTGTGGATGACATGCGGAGGGTGTTTCAGGTCATGCATGTTGATGCTCAACATGTGGAGTTGTCTGCTTATAATCTCAAAGGTATGTCTAGGATATGTTTTGATCAGTGGAAGAAGAACATTGTTTAAGAAGCACCATAATTTACTTGGGTTGTGTTTGAAGATGCCTTCTTAGGGCACTTCTTTTCTCGTGAGTTGGGGGGAAGAAGAAGTAAGAGAATTTTTTAATATGAAACATGAATCCATGAGTGTGAAAGAATACAACCTCAAGTTCACACAATTGTCTCTCTATGCTCCAGTTGAGCAAGAAAGGTAAGGCGACTATGTTGATAGGAGACATGGACATAGCCATGCTTATGATTTATGTACAGAAGATTGAGGAAGACAAGTTGAAGAACATGGAAGATTTTCATAGCAAGAGGGATATGACACTGGTCATGAGTCCGACCATCAAAAGATTGGGAACTTAAAATGATTATCTTTTTAAGAAAGGTCATCTAGACCTGCTCCATCATTGGCTAGTGGGGCCGCACCAAGGAACATGAATGATTACAAGAATCATAACTTCCACAATTTTACAATTCAAGGCTCTCAGTCGCATGGTAGTGTAGCACAAGGGTTCCTCGCAACCCACTTTGTGGTAAGTGTGGTAAGCTTCATTCGAGAGATGTCATGTTGGTACAGATCTTTGCTATAAGTGTAAAAGGATGGGTCACTTTTTGAATGGGTGCCCCAAGAATAGGCAGGGAAATGAGGGCAATAGAGCCCAATCTTCTTCAACAACCCTAATGGAAAGAAATACCGACAGAAGAGTTGTTTCAGGAACAGGTGGGGGTGCGAACGGTCTGTATGCTATTGTTATTTGCCAGGATTGGAGAATTCACCAGATGTTGTAACGAGTATGCTTAAAGTCTTTTAGTGATGTTGTTTATGACCTTATTGATCCTGGTGCGAGTTTGTTGTTTGTAACTCCGTATGTATCCATGAAGTTTGGCATTTCCCCAGAACAACTTCTTGAACCTTTCCATTTTTCACACCAGCTGGTGATACTATTCTAGAAGAAAGAGTCTATCCTGATTGTACCATCTTTGTCAATCACAAGGACACCATAATTGATTTAGTTGAGCTAGATATGGTGGATTTTGATGTTATTTCATGTTTGCAATGCCTAGTTAATTGTAGAACTCGAGTAGTCAAATTCCAGTTTCCTAATGAACCAGTTATAGAGTAGAGGAATAGTTTAGTGGAGCACAAGGGTCGATTTATTTCATACCTTAAGGGAAAAAAGTTAGCTTTCAAGGGGTGCATCTGTTACCTTGTTTGAGTTAATGACTCTAATGTTGAGACACCGTCAATTCAAACAGTTCCAGTTGTAAGTGAGTTTCAAGAGGTCTTTCCCGATGATCTTACTGGAGTCCCTCTTAAGAGAGAAATCAACTTCAGTATAGATATTCTTCATGATACTCAATCCATCTCTATTTGGCCATATAGAATGGCTCCAACTGAGTTAAAAGAGCTAAAAGAATAGTTGAAACATCTTCTTGATAAAAGTTGTATTCAACCTAGTGTCCCACTTTGGGGGGCTCCGGTCTTATTAGTGAGGAAGAGAGATGGTTTTCTTAGGATGTGTATTGATTACCACCAATTGAACAAGGTTACAATACAGAATAAGTATCCCTTTCTGAAAATTGATGATCTATTTGATAAACTTCAAGGTTCCACTTGTTTTTCTAAGATAGACCTTAGATCTGGCTACCATCAGTTGATAGTAAGGGAGAGTGACATCCCGAAGACAGTATTCAGGACCCGTTATGGTCATTATAAGTTTTCAGTTATGTCTTTTGGCTTCACTAATGCTCTTGCAGCGTTCATGGACCTTATGAATAGAGTGATTAAACCAAATCTATATATGTTTGTTATTCTATTTATAGACGACATTCTGATTTGTTCAATGAAAGAGGAAAATCATGCTAGTCATCTCAGAATAGTTCTCCAAACTCTCAAAAATAGAGAGTTGTATGCTAAATTTTCCCAAGTGTGAGTTTTTTCTGGAGTCTGTGGCATTCTTAAGGCATATTGGTTATCATAATGCGATGCGAGTTGACACTCAAAAGATGGAAGTAGTGCAAAACTGGCCCAGACCCACATCTCTAACTAATATTAGGAATTTCTTAGGATTGGTTGGTTATTTTAAAAAGTTTGTTGACGGTTTCCCAACTATTTCGTTCCTTCTGACAAAGTTGACTAAAAAGACAACGAAGTTTTGATGCTCTGAAGCTTGTGACAAAAGCTTTTAGGAATCAGAAACGGGGTTGACTACTTCCCCAAGGTTAACTTACCGAAGGAAAAAAAGGTTTTGTTGTGTATTGTGATGCACCCTGAGTTGGACTAGGTTGTGTATTGATGCAGAATGGAAAACTTATAGCTTACGCGTCCATACAGTTTAACATTTACGAGAAGAACTACCAAACCCATGATCTAGAGTTGGTTGTTGTATGTAGTATTCGCTTTTAAAATATGGCGTCACTATCTTTTATGGTTTTCATGTAGATGTGTTTACCGATTACCAGAGTCTCTAGTATGTATTATGTCAGAAAGAGATTAATCGCATACCTTGTAAGGCTAATGTTGTTGTTGATGCTTTGAGCAGGTTGTCTACGGGCAGTACTGCTCATGTTGAGGAGGACAAAAAAGAATTAGTCAAAGATGTGCACAGACTTTCATGATTGGTAGTTTGATTGATGGATTCCAATGAAGACGTAGTGGTGCTAATGAAATACTATGAATCACCACTAGTGTCCGAAGTTAACGAGAAACAAGACCAAGACCTTGTTTTGCTTGAACTGAAAGCAAATGTTCATAAGCAAAAAATTGAATAAATGGGAGAGGGTGTGTTGAGGTATCAAGGTAGATTGTGTGTGCCAAGGGGTGATGACATCCAATAGAGGATCATGGAAGAAGCTCATAACTCCCAATAGTCTATCTATCACGGTTCCACAAAGATGTCTCGTGACTTAAAAGAAGTCTATTGGTGGAGTAGTATGAAGAGGTATATTGCAGAGTTCGCTGCTAAGTGCCTGAATTGTCGGCAAGTCAAAGTAGAGCACCAAAATCCTAGTGGTATGGCGCAAAATATAGATCTTCTAGAATGGAAGTGGGAGATGATCAATATGGATTTCATTAGTGGCTTTTCGTGATCCCTCATGTATCATGATTTGATTTGGGTGATCGTAGATCGAATGACTAAATCAACCCATTTCTCGCCTGTAAAGAGTGCTTTTTAGTAGAAGATTATGTTAGACTATATATTCAAGAGATAGTCAAACTTCATGGAGTTCTGGTGTCCATTATTTTAGATAGAGGTGCGCGATTAACCGCTCAATTTTGGAAGTCTTTCTAAAAAGGTTTGGGTTCGAATGTAAACTTGAGTAATGTTTTCCATCCCAAGACTGATAGTCAAGCAGAGCATACGATGAATTTATATAATATGTTGAGGGCTTGTGTGATCAATCTCAAAGGTCATTTGGATGATAACTTACCTCTCATTGAGTTTGTTTGCAACAACAATTATCACTCTAGTATCCAGATAGCTCCGTATGAGGCTCTTTATGGGAGATGATATAGATATCCTATTGGATGGTTTGATGTTGGTTAAAAAGGGTTGATAGGAGCATATTTAGTTCATCAATCTATGGATAAAGTGAAGATCATTACCGAAAGGTTGAAAAGAACATAAAGTCGTCAGAAATCCTATACCAATGTTAGGAGAAGAAACTTGGAGTATGAGGTGGACGATTGGATTTATGTGAAGGTTTCACCCATTAAGGGTTTTATGAGGTTTGTAAAGAAGGGGTAGATCAGTCTCCTGTATATTGGTCCTTACAGGGTATCCAAGAGGATTGGCAATGTAGCCAATGAATTGGAGCTACCGCCAGAGTTAGCATCAGTCGATCTGGTATTCCACATTTCAATGCTAAAGAAGTGTATGGCCGATCCTTCACTCCTTATATCTACTGAAAATATTGGTATTAAGGAAAGCCTATCTATTGAGGAGATTCCCGTTGAGATACTTGATCCTTAAGTTCACAAGTTGAGAACATATGACGTTGCATCTGTCTAGGCTTTATGGGGGAACGAGTTTGTTAAGGAAGATACTTTGGAGGATGAGGAGGATATGAAGAGGAGATACCCATATTTCTTTACTTTCGGAGAAATTTCAGACCAAGATAATGAATTTTTGTAAAACACTCTACAAGAAAGTATACTTATTATTACGAAATCTAAGTTATGAATTTGAAAATGGTAGTTGTTACCTAGTAATAACCATAAAAATTAGAAGTTCATGGCTATCTAAAATTCGTCAATTTTTTTAGCCACAAATATTAACTTGACAAAGATAAATCCTTATATTTGGTGTAATTGCAAACAATAGTGGCAATAATTATCTAAATAGCAACAATTTTATTGTTACAGTAAAATTTTGTGGCAAATTTTTTTTTTTGCTACACCATAAAAATATTGTAACAATGGTAACTCTTTAGTCATAATAAGCTATTTGAAATAAAATATCGTAGAAAAATAAATATAGTTTTCTCAAGTTATAAAAAAATGTGACAATACTTAGATGAAATAGCCATAGAATTTTCGCTACCGCAAAATTCCATAACTAATTACTATTTTCTGCCACAAATTTGAATTTACCGTGGTAATAATAACCTTTTAGCCATAATAACTTATTAAAGAAATATTTTGTAGCTAAATAAATAATTTAGCTTTAAGTTGTAAAATATTATGGCAATAATTAAACGAAATAGCCATAGATTTTCTTCTCTAATAAAATTTCATAACTGATAATTAATTTTTGTCATGACTTTAAATTTATCATAGTAATAATGACCTTTCACTCACAGTAAATTATTTGAACAAAAAAAAGTTAAATGTTTTTTTTTCAATTTATAAAAGTTATGACATATTAAAAATATAGTCATAGATTTTTTGTTATAATACAATTTTATAGTTGATTATCATGTTTTTTCATGATCATGTTGAAACTTTGTTGAACCAATAGTCACCTTTTATCTAAAAGAAGTAATTTAAAATCAAATATTATAACTTAATAAATATTATGTTTGGAGTAGCACAAAATTGTTGCAATAATTAACTTAATGGTTATAATTATTTGTCATGGCAAAATGATATATGTGAGTAAAATTGAAGTGATACGTATTATATGATATAAGGTGAAACGTAAGAATTGAGGTGCTTTATCTTGTACTGAGAATTCATGTTATACGGCTCGGGCCTCTTCTATCGAACAATACATTTATCTAATAGCTTGATTAATGATGTTAATCTTTCTATCAATTCAATTTTACAAGATCATAAAGTTTCAGTTTTAAATATAATATAAATAAATAGAAGTTATCCAATAAATAAATTAATAAATAGAAGTTGTCTAATTAATTTGATGTAATTGTACTTTTTAAAATATAAAAAATATGTATAATCAATTTACAAATGATTAAATAATATCATATTTATTGAAATATGCAATATGAATTATTCTGAAATATAGATAAATAAATCAATTGCTTATTGAATATATCAATACATAATATAATATGAGGAGTAAAAAGTGTCTCATGTCAGCACCACAAAAAAATTCAATTATTTTTTTTTAAAAGAAAAAACTAGAAGATTATATTACAAATTCATTAAATTTTAAAAAGTTAAAAAAATTACGTATTTTATTTAACATAATCTTTTAGAAAATAGTTTTCACATTCAATTTAACTCTTATTTAAAAAAGGACTAGATTGGTACGGGCCCAACATATTTGATTTTATAATATAACTTATACAATTTTTGTGTTATCATGCACATGAAATATATATATATATATATATATATATATATATATATATATATATATATATAGTTGATAATTACATAAAGAACAAGGGAGTGAAGGAGTATTGAGTATGATTTTACAACATAAATTATTATCGATTTCCGATTTCCAAAAATCTCAACATTAGAGCTTTATTGAAATACTTTATTGCTATATTGAAATACTTTATTGAAATATTTACCCCCTTATATTTTGGTATCAGAGCTAGTGACTCCAAAGAGACGTTAAAGAAAAAGAAGCTTTAACTCTTGATACTCATTTAATGTACACAAATTCTAAAGGAGAACCCTCAATTAGATTTACAGATTATAACTATGAGACTCAAAGAGCCATAGAGGAAGAAAGTGTAATAGAAATACCATTAGAAGGAATGAATATGGAAGTAATATTAGAAGAAGAATTTGCAGTAGACTTAGCTATAGAAAAAGCAAAGGAAATTGTCATGACCCAAAATCACAAGTCGTGATGGCACCTATGTTTCCAACCGATAGGTAAGCCAACCCAATACTTTTACCGATTCAATTCAATATTTTAAGTAGAAAAATAAGCGAAAACATAATATCCAATCACTAAGTCATTTACAAGTATGAAATGTGGAAACCTAAATTACTATCCCAAGATTTAGTGTCATAAGTACAAGAGCCTCTAAACTACGATAAAAGTCTGAAACTAAATGACCAACCTAAACGCAAGGAATACCCTAAATACTAAAATAAAATGATAACTAGAGACGTAGAAGGAGGTGCGGGCCACATAATAGCCAAGTAGCTCACCACAAAACTCAGCTATGAAAGCTCCACGAAATGCACTTGAAGTTGAATCCAATCTGCACCACAAAAGAGTGCAGCAAGTGTAGTATGAGTACGAAACCACGTGTACCCAGTATATCTCATTGATCGACAACGAAGAAGTAGTGACGGAAGTTTATATAAGAAAAATCAATTCTTTAATTATACAAGTCTATATTACACTTACCAGTCAAATTTCATCAAATAGAGGTAATCAAACATCAAGTAACTTACAACCACCAAATAATTCACATAATCACCAAGAATGAGGGATGTCATGAGATGCAATGCAATATGACACCATGAAATGATATGCCTCAGAATAGCGTACTCTCTCAACCGTATATACATGATACTCCTCGGAAATACATCGAGAGTTCATGACCCATGGGGGACTCGCGAGGTCCATATACCGACACGAACGATCTCCATGTGTCTGTGCGGACGATCTCAACGCACTATCATAATATCAAACAATTTCCGCACGGACGGTCTCCACGTGCCCAAATTACAATCTTAACATCTCACCATCCCCAGCACGGACGATCTCCACGTGCCCAACTTATACTCAATCTCATGTCAATGCATGTACACAATATTATTTCAATAAAGGGGATGATGATGCACCTGAATCAGTCAAATATCAACATACTACATAACCACCTCGATTATCACAACTATACGGGTGTAATAAAGAAAACACAATCACACAAGGATTTCAAGTCAATAATATATCAGTTAATGCCCATATGCTTTGGCATTCTCAAATTACAATCCACATTCTATAGTAGTAACTTTCCCTTTTATAACACCGATACTCGTACCAATGCCCGTCACACCATTGATACGAGACCCCCATCTTTCACCTTTACCCCTTTGTCTATTTTATTTTTTAATCTTTAATTAGGAAAACGTCCTTCAACAAGTCTAAAAGTCTTAACATACCTTGATGCCGAACACGTGCCAATTCCTTTCTTTTTTCGCAAAGCTTCGAAACGTTTTCAATCTATCAATTATACAACATTTGTAAGAACGCAAGTTCATAGACACTTAATTATTATATGTTTAACCTAGACCCCAACACTCGCTTATATCTCCAGCCAAGTTCCTACTCTTGATATAATTTATATATCAAGAATCCTATTTGCTAAATTTCAAGCCTAATGATAAGCCTCAATTCCTCCAATTATCTCAAATTCAACGCTAATCATATAATATACACCTAATAATTAATTACCTATCTCAATATATCAAAAACTAAATTTAAGATTGTGATAATCATAAGAAAATTAGCTAACCATTTACGAAAATTCAACATGCAGAACCTCCAAATTCCGGCGTCCTATATCCTTGCCCTCAACATGACCCCTCAAATTTTTCCCTGGAACTACATTATCTACCACCATTGTAATTTCATTATTACACAGTAATAATTCCAACTACACAAAAAGACAAACATAATTAATTATATATATATGACTACTACATTCCAGTTAACTAAATATATGACCCCTCCACAAAATCCAAAAAAAGAAGAAAAGAAAATTCGACACCTGCACACTACTATTTAAATGTTTGATCACTGCCTTAATTATTTCAAGAAAATTGATTTAAAATCCATAAAAAAATCAAGAAAGTTTCAATTGTTCTTACCTGCAGTTTTCGCTTTGTCCCTCACGTTTTGCATTCACGATGTGGTAGTTTCTAACCCTTATTCCCTTATTTTCTAATAATAATCAAGTATTAAAAGTTGCTAATTCCACTAATTTAATTTAATTACATGCAAGTATAAAAGGTAATATAAGAATTATAGACATAACCCACTAACTATTAACTATATTAATTATTCAATAAAAGTTTCAGCAACTAGATACTCTTAGTTATCGAATAGTTTAAAATACCCCTTTAACTTTTTCATAAAGAGTCAAAATAGTCTTAGTTCTCAGAACGACCTAGCGGGTCGTTACAGAAATAAGTTATAAAAATATAAACAAATTATTTAAATGTAAAGAATGTAAACTAGGAGATCTAGATTTAAACAAAGTAACATCTCATTTTAAAATATGTGAATTTAGGACAGATAACAAAGGATATAGATTAAAAAAAATATTACAAGAAAAAATAGAAAAAGCTAATAACATACTAACAGAAATACAAGAAAGCGATAGTGAGACGACTGAGTTAGAATCTATACTAAGCCAAAAAGAACTAATGGAGTCAGCAAGCTCTAGTAGCTCATTCCAAAGAACAACAGAACAAGTATATACTGCAGATAATAGTACTGGAAATATACTTCGTAGAAGAGTGTATAGACAAGGTGATGTTCCCATAACAGAAGTAAAACCAATAGAAAAAAGAATGCCTATAGAAGAACCAATAATATTACAAGAAGGAGGAAGTAAAGGAAAAATCTTAAACATAGCAGCACATGACCCACAAAGATGGAATTCAGTAATAACTTATGGAAAGGAATAGTAGTAGCAGATTTTATAAAAAATTATACTGAAACTGATGCAGAAACTATGTTTAAGTACTTAGAAACATTTTTAGGAGAATCGACTAAAGCCTTATGGGAAGCTTATAAGGTAGAATTTCCACAAGAATTCCAATACTTGGTATCATTAGGACCAAATCCATGAAATTTTACAAATAAGATACATACGTTAATAACAGGAGAAGACCCAAATAGTGGACTAGTAACATTACAAAGAAATGCAGTAATAAAATTAGAACAACTAAGTATAAGTAATTGGTATCATATAAAGAAATTTTTAAATGATTATTTTTACTATTGTACAATTAGTGAAAATGCTTTTGACCAAGACTTAGGAAAAAAGTTATTTAATAAATTACCTGGAGCTTTAGGAAGAGAAATAGAAGATAAATGGACTAAACGAGAAGGAGTATTACAAAATTCGCAAGCTAAATGGTCAATAGGACATAGAATACAACATATAATGGAGATACTACAAGAAAAGTGCACACACTTACAAATACAAAAATAATTAAAATAAAATGAGATGAATTTTTGTAAAGATGTAATATACACTGCTCAAAGCTATGATAAAGATCAATACAAAAGAAAAAAGTATAAAAAGTATAAACCACAATATAACAAAAGATATAGTAAGAAAGGATACTTTCTTAGAAAATCATCGGCTAGAAAACCATATTTAAATAGCGATAGACATGTTAGAAAATACAGAACAGATAGAAATTATAAAAATAAGCTAGAATGTTTCACATGTGGAAGCATAGAACATTTAGCAAATACTTGTCCTGAAAGATATAATGCAAAAACTAGAAATGCTCAATTAGTAGAAGAATTTAATGAAGCATTATTAAATGTAGATGAATATATGTCAGATAATGAGAGTATCTACTCTATAGTAAGTATTGATGTAGAAGAACATACTAAAGAAGAAAGCTTCTCCAATTCAGAAGGAGAAGAATTAATTAATGAAATAGGAATAGAAAACTTAAATTTAGAAGACTTACAAGTTAACTTTATGAATATAATAGAATGCGAACATAATTTTGAAAAAGACACGAGTTTAGATAGCAATCCTTGTTGTTGGTGTAAATGGTATCCTAGCAAAAATAAAAGAGCTAAATGTAATCAGTGTTTTAAAGAAGGATGCATAACTTGCATAGAAAACCAACTAGGATTAATAATCCAAAAGAAAAAAGAAATATATATAAATGAACCCTTAATAAACCTTAAAGTATCAGTTTTAAAAGCAAAGGTGAAAGAATTAGAAGAAAGAATGATAAGATTAGAAAAGGGTAAACATATTGAATCAAGGTCATCAATAGACAATCAAGAATTAATGAATGAAGAATTTAACACCTTGATATGTAAAGAAGATAAAAAGATAAATAATGTTAAAGTATTAACAAGACTTCAATTAGGAGAATATGAAATAGAGACTTTAGCACTAGTAGATTCAGGATGTACTAAAAGTATCCTCAATAAGAAAATTGTACCTCCAGAATTAATAAAAATCTTAGAAAAATCACTTGCAGCTATGCAAATGGACGGAACACATAATGTATACAAACACTATATAGACAAAGCACAGGTTAATTTTTTAAACACATGTTCAGAATTTTATAAACCTACTTATAAAATGGATAAAATATGAGTAAGAGATTTGGATATAAGGGTAGATTTTGTATTAGGATTAGATTTTATACTATATAATAAAGGAGGCACTATTATAACAAGTGATGGAATATTTTTTCTAAAAAACATCACTCATACTTCGATTTTAACTAATAAATTTAATACTAAAATAAGACACAAACTAAAAGAAAAATATTGTGATAATTGTGAAAAAAAATATAACAGGTAGTAAAATAGGGTATAATATAGTATCTGAAAATATATCAGAAGTAGAAGAGTTAGAAGATTTAGATGAATTAGAGAAAAATTATGTCTTAATAGAAATGGCAACAGAACTATATAACTTCAAAACAGGAATTCAGAAAATAGGACAAATAAAAAACCAACAAGACTTAGATAACATCATAAAGATCCTAGATTAAATAGAAATAATAGGTGAAAAACCTCTAAAACATTGGGAAAATAATAAAATTGTATGTAAACTAGACATTATAAATCCTGAATATATAATTAAAACGGCTTCAATAGAAGCAACTAATCAAGATTTAGAAGATTTTAGTATACAAATTAAAGAGTTATTAGAGTTAGAAGTAATAAGACGATCAACCTCAAAACATAGATCAGCAGCATTTATGGTAAGAAATCATAGTAAAATAGTTAGAGGAAAGGCTAGAATGTTAATAAATTATAAAAGATTAAACGATAACACTAGAACAGACGGATATAAATTACCAGATAAAATAGAGCTAATAAATAGAATACAAGGCAAAAGAATATTTAGTAAATTTGATTGTAAATCAGGATACTGGCAGATAAAAATGCACCCAGATATTATTGAATGGATAGCTTTTACATGTCCAGAAGGACATTTTGAATGGCTAGTAATGCCATTTGGTTTGAAAACTGCACCTCCAATTTTTCAAAGAAAAATGGATGAAATATTTGAATAATATAAAAAATTTATTTTGGTATATGTAGATGATATATTAGTATTTAGTAAAGATATAAAGAACATTTAGGACACTTACAAATGGTATTTAGGCTATTTGTTAATAATGGGATAATAATTAGTAAAAAGAAAATAGAACTATGTAAGAATTACATAAATTTCTTAGGAATTACATTACGAGAAGGAAAAATTAAACTACAACCTCATATAGCCAAAAAGCACTAGATATGCCAGATAGATTAAATAGTTTAAAAGACCTACACAATTTTTTATGAATAATAATCTATGCTAGACCATTTATTAAAGATTTAGGGAGACTTGCAGGACCATTATATTCTAAGACAGGATGTAAAGGACAAAGAAATTTTAATATAGAAGATATAAAATTAGTACAAAAAATAAAGGATAAAATAAAAGATATTCCTGATCTTCATATGCCTTTAGAATCAGATTATTTAATTATAGAAAGAGATTGTAGTTCAGAAGGATGGGGAGCAATATTAGAAGCTAGACCTCATAAATATAGTCCTAACAAAGAGGAAAGAATATGTGCATACCAAAGTGAAAAATATAAAGAAAAGAAAATAAAGTTAGCATAGACATTGAAATTCTAGCTGTAATATATGGACTGAATAGTTTTAGAATATATATTTTAAATAAATCAGAGGTATTAGTAAGAATAGGCTGTGAAGTTATAGTAAAATTTCATCAGAAAATTAATGATAAAAGTAGTAGTAGAAGACGATGGTTAAATGTTTTAGACACTATATCTATCTATCAATCTATATTATTTGAGCATATAAAAGGAAATGATAATCATATAGCAGATCAATTAAGTAGATTGCTAATAAAAGTTTAAATTTTTCAGAATGAGATCACTGTTACAAGACAAGGGCAAAGGAGTTCAACCTCCAACCCCAGATTATGCAAACTCTTACAAACAGACAATGTTATCAAATTTACATTTTAGACCTCTAAATAAGATTGATGATGTTAAAATAGAAAGACTACAGTTTGGGCAGCAGAATTTAATAGCATATGAACAATCTAACTGGACTTTTAGACATTTGTCTAACTATCAACTAGATAAACAGCAAAAATGCCTGATAGATAATATATGGATTGCACATAATAAAAAAGACACTAAATATGTAATAGCAGTTTTAAATGTTTTAGGATATTATTTTACTAATAAAAATAAAGAAAATAAATTTAAATATTATGTGGTAATTCATGGTAAGACAAATGATATTTTTCATACATGGATAGAAGTTTTAGACTCTATAAAAGGTTTTCAATAATCTCTTTTTAAAGGTTTTAATGATTTTACGGAAGCTTTAGATTATGCTAGAGGGATATTAGAACCAAATTACTATATTTCTCCATCTCTCAGAAAAAAACCCCACAATATAACATCCAAAAAGACACAGACAAAATTATATTTTGTGACCATTGCTCATCCATGACTGAAGCATTCAACAGAATAAACCTCCAAAATGAAGTTTTATTACAAGAAAATGCCAAGCTCAAGAAAAAACTCCAAAAAATGGAAAGCAAAGATCAGACTACACAAGACGCACAAACTCAGACAGATAGACAGGGTTTTCCATCCCCAATAAAAATGGATGAGATGGGTGTGCATTCCCCACTGAATGTTAAGAAATTCATTGTATCGGATAAAGATACAGCAAGTCCGATTCAAACGGTAGCCGGTAAAGACTTGTTAAATCTGTTTATAGCTGTCACTTTGCCAAAAAGTGAAACCGAAGAAAGTTCATCATCTAGACGAAGATTATCACTCTCTTTTACCCAGACACTAAGACAAAAAACTAAGAAAACTCAAAAAAATAAAGATATAGAATTTCTCATTATCAAGACAGTAGAAAAATTACTTAAACAAAAACAGGAACAAGATAAACATATAATTAAAGACCCAAGCCCAATTCCAAGCAGTCCAGATAACTCAGAGGAATTCTTAGAGACAATGCAATTTGCTCAAAATCCAAACGATGACGATTCTGGTATGAGTTTTGATTCTATAGCCTTGCATAATTTAGACACCTAAAATATATATATATATATATATATATATATATATATATATATATATATATATATATATATTTATATAATAAAATATATAAAGATGAGCTGTTTGATAATAAAGAGGGATGCCTCTTTAGTCAATTTGTGAGTCTCACTTTACTCACTACCACACATCTGTGAAAAACTGTTAGAACGCGTCTAAATAAAACAGATAAGATAGATACCGGATCACAAAGACAATAATGCAAAAAAGAAGAGAATCATTTCACGTGACGATGGGGCCCAGAAGTGTACCCGGCTGAGATGATAAGATTCTCTTTCTATTTGAAATTCAAAGTTTGAAGTCCGAAGTCCTCTATAAAAACAGATATTATCACTTGAAGAAGAAGCAGATGAGAGAAAAAAAGAAGCAATCCTAAGAGAAATTTCACCAATACATCCTTCCTCAACAAAAAATCTTTATTAAAAAAAAAAAATTAGAGTCCTCTGTAAAAAATTGTATTAAGTTTGTAAAAGTTATATTTCTTTGAAGTCTCGGGTTTCCCGAAAGGAAAACTTCACTCCGTTCTTAATAATGTAAGTTTTTCATATTTAAGTTCTAGTAACTTTCCATATATGTAAATTATGTGTGTTTAAAAATTTATAATTAATTATATTGTGATATGTAAAAACTGTTTGATAAGTTTTTCTTTATCATGAATCTATGTTACTTAGTATATGGTTAGTCTCTTAGCCTCTTAAAAGCATCGATGGATTAACCTGTAAATTCTTAGGACACTGACAGGTCCTGTTGAATGTTCTTGTGATAGAGCTATGAAGGACCATATCTGGGGTGTGGTTAGAGAAGATTGCAATTAAGAACAAAAGCTAAAAGAAAGAGATGAACAGTAATAATAGATTCATGAATGGACATAGTCCATTAAAAAAAAAAAAAAAAGATTACTAGAAACTTAAGTTGATAATTACATAAAGAACAAGGGAGTAAAGGAGTACTGAGTAGAATTTTACAACATAAATTATTATCGATTTCTGATTTCCAAAAATCTCAACATTAGAGCTTTATTGAAATACTTTATTGCTTTATTGAAATACTTTATTGAAATATTTACCCCCTTATAGTTTGGTATCAGAGCTAGTGACTCCAAAGAGACTAAAATTGGTATATGAGAAGAAAATTATATTTTAGAAAAACTTTTGCTATAAATAATACTCTATATTTTAATAGACAACATCTAAAATTAGTAAAAATATATAAAAAAAAATCATTAGAAACTCATTTAATTACTTTAGATTTAAGATTATCTTTAACTCATAAATAGAAACTTTCATTAAAAAATCTCCAGACAACAGTTAAACAACAAATAAGTCAAATAATTTTAGAGATAAATCAAGTAAATTTTGAAATTAAAGAACAAATAGAAAGGATAAAACTTATTAAAAATAGTCCTTTTTACTATAACCCTATAGGATAATATATATGAGAAGACCTTATAAAAATACTAGAGAATATCAAAAAGTTAAAAGAGATTTACAAAGTTTATATTTAGAATATACAAGGCTTTTAGACGAAATAAAATTAAATAACTCCAAACAAACTAGTCAAAAACTAGAATACCTACTATCATCTATTAAAAGATTAGAATATAAGTTATTAAGACACCTTATATCAAGAAATATCTCAGTTAGAAGCTACATATTTTTATGAGAAACCATCCCTTTACCAAAAGTATAAGAATAAAATATTGGTATTTATATAGAAAAATAAACGAATAAAGAGAATTAGAAAAAATAGAAAAGGCTATAAAAGAATACATAGATATATACGAAAAATAATTATATTTACCAAAAAAAAATTATTTACAAAGACATATAAATACAGAACATATAAATGTTTTAAAATGGGAATTAGAAGGAATTAGAAGTACTATACATTATATTATTGCAAGAATAAAATATCTTAGAAAAGATTGTAAAATAACTACTTTAGGATAAAATAGCATCAATAGCTTCATTAAAAAATTTAGAATATTTTAGACTTACAGATAAATATAGAAAAGAGATTTAAAAGGTTAAAAGGCGATAGTATTATAAAGTGTAATTTTGAAAGCGGAGAACATTGTTTGCACACAGAAGACGCTCAATATAACACTTTCATAGACTTAATAATAAATCTTAGCGAAAAAATTAAAGAAAATAATAATAAAATTATAAAATTATTAGGTGAACAAGAAGAAACTAAAAATAAACAAAAGCAAGTTTTTAATAAGATAGAAGACAATTTAGATTATCTTAAAGAACAAGGAGTCGAATTAAATAAAAAACTAAACGAATTAAAAAACAAATCAAAGAAAGAAGTTAATAATACATTAATTATAAGAATACAAGAGATAAAGACAGAATTAGCATTATTAAAAGAAATAGTTTTTTCATGGTAGATTTAGTAGAAACTGAGACACATAAAGAAGCTCTTACGCTAATAGAAAAAGTAATAGCTCTTCCAACAGATTACAAAGATTTTCATCCAAATTCAAAATCAGATCAGGTTATCATAAAATAAAATAATATAATAATATTACTTTTACAACTGCATAGCAAAATAGATAAAAAATTTAAAGAGAAAAAAGAAAGTAAAAATATAGATATAACAGGGGTAGAAGAACTAATAGAAAATTAGCTAAAATAGAAATTACTCCACAAAAGAAAAAAGTAGTCAAACAACAGAAAAAATGGACATTTTTCCAGCTAGATCAAGAAATGAAGAAAGACCTAGACCCAGCTACTCCCAAAATAGTATAGATAATAACTTCATATCAAGAATATTAAATAGAAAGAATAAAGAAGATAATAACCAACAATTAGATGGAATAATAGATGCAGATAAAGATATACAAATTTTTTAACAAAATCAATTAAGATTATTAAACCCTAAAGTCTTATATAATACAAACTCTAAGTCTCAATTATACAGGCACTATAGAGAGGAACAATTATCAGTAATAGAAAATAATTCAGTATCTTTAAATCTTATAAACTCAGAATCTTTAGTAGAGATAAACAATGTTAAAAAAGATTTAATGCATATGGGACTAATAATTATAGGAGTTAAAGGATTAACTTGAAAAAATTTAGGAAGAAAGACATTAATTGTGATATATGATAATAGATGGCCGGATATAAAAAAATCAATTATAGGATTAACTGAGGTAGACATGACTAATAATGGAGGAATATTTTATATAAGTCCAGATTTCATGATGAATTTAAAAGAATTTGGAAAACATATTAGAATAGGAATACAAACTAAAGGATATGAAGAAATGCAAAATGAAAAAAATCTACTAATGTGTATAGGATTCTTAGGAAAAATGACAGACAATAGTAACACTAGATTTAAATTACAGGTAAAAGATGTAGTAGAATTAATGAGAAATAAAGGAATAAAACTAATAAAACCTATAAAAATAGATCCTAAAGAATATGCGAGATTAAAATGAAAATTAGGTGATTTTAAAGAAAAATAAGCTTTAACTCCTGATACTCATTTAATGTACACAAATTCTAAAGGAGAACCCTCAATTAGATTTACAGATTATAACTATGAAACTCAAAGAGACATAGAGGAAGAAAGTGTAATAGAAATACCATTAGAAGGAATGAATATGGAAGTAATATTAGAAGAAGAATTTGCAGTAGACTTAGCTATAGAAAAAGCAAAGGAAATAAGTTATAAAAATATAAACAAATTATTTAAATGTAAAGAATGTAAACTAGGAGATCTAGATTTAAACAAAGTAACATCTCATTTTAAAATATGTGAATTTAGGACAGATAACAAAGGGTATAGATTAGAAAAAATATTACAAGAAAAATTAGAAAAAGCTAATAACATACTAAAAGAAATACAAGAAAGCGATAGTGAGACGACTGAGTTAGAATCTATACTAAGCCAAAAAGAACTAATGGAGTCAGCAAGCTCTAGTAGCCCATTCCAAAGAACAACAGAACAAATATATACTGCAGATAATAGTACTGGAAATATACCTCGTAGAAGAGTGTATAGACAAGGTGATGTTCCCATAACAGAAGTAAAACCAATAGGAAAAAGAATGCCTATAGAAGAACCAATAATATTACAAGAAGGAGGAAGTAAAGGAAAAATCTTAAACATAGCAGCACATGACCCACAAAGATGGAATTCAGTAATAGACTTATGGAAAGGAATAGTAGTAGCAGATTTTATAAAAAATTATACTGAAACTGATGCAGAAACTATGTATAAGTACTTAGAAACATTTTTAGGAGAATCGACTAAAGCCTTATGGGAAGCTTATAAGGTAGAATTTCCACAAGAATTCCAATACTTGGTATCATTAGGACCAAATCCATGAAATTTTACAAATAAGATACATACGTTAATAACAGGAGAAGACCCAAATAGTGGATTAGTAACATTACAAAGAAATGCAGTAATAAAATTAGAACAACTAAGTATAAGTAATTGGTATCATATAAAAAAAAATTAAATGATTATTTTTACTATTGTACAATTAGTGGAAATGCTTTTGATCAAGACTTAGAAAAAAAGTTATTTAATAAATTACCTGGAGCTTTAGGAAGAGAAATAGAAGATAAATGGACTAAACGAGAAGGAGTATTACAAAATCATCAGGCTAAATGGTCAATAGGACATAGAATACAACATATAATGGAGATACTACAAGAAAAGTGCACACACTTACAAATACAAAAACAATTAAAATAAAATGAGATGAATTTTTGTAAAGATGTAATATACACTGCTCAAAGCTATGATAAAGATCAATACAAAAGAAAAAAGTATAAAAAGTATAAACCACAATATAACAAAAGATATAGTAAGAAAGGATACTTTCTTAGAAAATCATCGGCTAGAAAACCATATTTAAATAGAGATAGACATGTTAGAAAATACAGAACAGATAGAAATTACAAAAATAAGCTAGAATGTTTCACATGTGGAAGCATAGAACATTTAGCAAATACTTGTCCTGAAAGATATAATGCAAAAACTAGAAATGCTCAATTAGTAGAAGAATTTAATGAAGCATTATTAAATGTAGATGAATATATGTCAGATAATGAGAGTATCTACTCTATAGTAAGTATTGATGTAGAAGAACATACTAAAGAAGAAAGCTTCTCCAATTCAGAAGGAGAAGAATTAATTAATGAAATAGGAATAGAAAACTTAAATTTAGAAGACTTACAAGTTAACTTTATGAATATAATAGAATGCGAACATAATTTTAAAAAAGACACGAGTTTAGATAGCAATCCTTGTTGTTGGTGTAAATGGTATCCTAGCAAAAATAAAAGAGCTAAATGTAATAAGTGTTTTAAAGAAGGATGCATAACTTGCATAGAAAACCAACTAGGATTAATAATCCAAAAGAAAAAAGAAATATATATAAATGAACCCTTAATAAACCTTAAAGTATCAGTTTTAAAAGCAAAGGTGAAAGAATTAGAAGAAAGAATGATAAGATTAGAAAAGGGTAAACATATTGAATCAAGGTCATCAATAGACAATCAAGAATTAATGAATGAAGAATTTAACACCTTGATATGTAATTAAGATAAAAAGATAAATACTGTTAAAGTATTAACAAGACTTAAATTAGGAGAATATGAAATAAAGACTTTAGCACTAGTAGATTCAGGATGTACTAAAAGTATCCTCAATAAGAAAATTGTACCTCCAGATTTAATAAAAACCTTAGAAAAATCACTTGCAGCTATGCAAATGGACGGAACACATAATATATACAAATACTATATAGACAAAGCACAGATTAATTTTTTAAACACATGTTCAGAATTTTATAAACCTACTTATAAAATGAATAAAATATGGGTAAGAGATTTGGATATAAGAATAGATTTTGTATTAGGATTAGATTTTATACTATATAATAAAGGAGGCACTATTATAACAAGTGATGGAATATTTTTTCTAAAAAACATCACTCATACTTCGATTTTAACTAATAAATTTAATATTAAAATAAGACACAAACTAAAAGAAAAATATTGTGATAATTGTGAAAATAATATAACATGTAGTAAAATAGGGTATAATATAGTATCTGAAAATATATCAGAAGTAGAAGAGTTAGAAGATTTAGATGAATTAGAGAAAAATTATGTCTTAATAGAAATGGCAACAGAACTATATAACTTCAAAACAGGAATTCAGAAAATAGAACAAATAAAAAACCAACAAGACTTAGATAACATCATAAAGATTCTAGATTAAATAGAAATAATAGGTGAAAAACCTCTAAAACATTGAGAAAATAATAAAATTATATGTAAACTAAACATTATAAATCCTGAATATAGAATTAAAACTGCTTCAATAGAAGCAACTAATCAAGATTTAGAAGATTTTAGTATACAAATTAAAGAGTTATTAGAGTTAAAAGTAATAAGAAGATCAACCTCAAAACATAGATCAACAACATTTATGGTAAGAAATCATAGTGAAATAGTTCTAGGAAAGGCTAGAATGGTAATAAATTATATAAGATTAAACGATAACACTAGAACAGACGGATATAAATTACCAGATAAAATAGAGCTAATAAATAGAATACAAGGCATAAGAATATTTAGTAAATTTGACTGTAAATCAGGATACAGGCAGATAAAAATGCACCCAGATATTATTGAATGGACAGCTTTTACATGTCCAGAAGGACATTTTGAATGGCTAGTCATGCCATTTGGTTTAAAAACCGCACCTCCAATTTTTCAAAGAAAAATGGATGAAATATTTGAAGAATATAAAAGATTTGTTTTAGTATATGTAGATGATATATTAGTATTTAGTAAAGATATAAAAGAACATTTAGGACACTTACAAACGGTATTTAGGCTATTTGTTAATAATGGATAATAATTAGTAAAAAGAAAATAGAACTATGTAAGAATTACATAAATTTCTTAGGAATTACATTAGGAGAAGAAAATTAAACTACAACCTCATATAGCCAAAAAAGCCCTAGATATGCCAGATAGATTAAATAGTTTAAAAGACTACAAAATTTTTAGGAATAATAAACTATGCTAGACCATTTATTAAAGATTTAGGGAAACTTGCAGGACCATTATATTCTAAGACAGGATGTAAAGGACAAAGAAATTTTAATATAGAAGATATAAAATTAGTACAAAAAATAAAGGATAAAATAAGATATTCCTGATCTTCATATGCCTTTAGAATCAGATTATTTAATTATAGAAACAGATGGTAGTTCAGAAGGATGGGGAGCAGTATTAAAAGCTAGACCTCATAAATATAGTCCTAACAAAGAGGAAAGAATATGTGCACACCAAAGTGAAAAATATAAAGAAAAAGGAAATAAAGTTAGCATAGACATTGAAATCCTAGCTGTAATATATGGACTGAATAGTTTTAGAATATATATTTTAAATAAATCAGAGATATTAGTAAGAACAGACTGTGAAGTTATAGTAAAATTTCATCAAAAAATTAATGATAAAAGTAGTAGTAGAAGATGATGGTTAAATTTTTTAGATACTATATGTATTTATCAATCTATATTATTTGAGCATATAAAAGGAAATGATAATCATATAGCAGATCAATTAAGTAGATTGCTAATAAAAGTTTAAATTTTTCAGAATGAGACCACTGTTACAAGACAAGGGCAAAGGAGTTCAACCTCCAACCCCAGATTATGCAGACTCTTACAAAAGACAATGTTATCAAATTTTACATTTTAGACCTCTAAATAAGATTGATGATGTTAAAATAGAAAGACTACAGTTTGGGCAGCAGAATTTAATAGCATATGAACAGTCTAACTGGACTTTTAGACATTTGCCTAACTATCAACTAGATAACAGCAAAAATGCGATAGATAATATATGGATAGCACATAATAAAAAGACACTAACTAATATGTAATAGCAGTTTTAAATGCTTTAGGATATTATTTTACTAATAAAAATAAAGAAAATAAATTTAAATATTATGTGATATTTCATGGTAAGACAAATGGTATTTTTCATACATGGATAGAAGTTTTAGACTCTATAAAAGGTTTTCAAAAATCTCTTTTTAAAGGTTTTAATGATTTCACGGAAGCTTTAGATTATGCTAGAGGGATATTAGGACCAAATTACTATATATCTCCATCTCTTAAACAAAACCCAGACAAAACCCCACAATATAACATCCAAAAAGACACAGACAAAATTATATTTTGTGACCATTGCTCATCCATGACTGAAGCATTCAAAAGAATAAACCTCAAAAATGAAGTTTTATTACAAGAAAATGCCAAGCTCAAGAAAAACTCCAAAAAATGGAAAGCAAAGATCAGACTACACAAGACGCACAAACTCAGACAGATATACAGGTTTTTTCATCCCCAAAAAAATGATGAGATGGATGTGCATTCCCACTGAATGTTAAGAAATCCACTGTATCGGATAAAGATACAGCTAGTCCGATTCAAACGGTAGCCGATAAAGACTTGTTAAATCCGTTTATGGCTGTCACTTTGCCAAAAAGTGAAACTGAAGGAAGTTCATTCCTCTAGAAACGATTCACTCTCTTTTACCCAGACACTAAGACAAAAAAACTAAGAAAACTCAGAAAAATAAAGATAGAGAATTTCTCATTACCTAGACAGTAGAAAAATTACTTAAAACAAAAACAGTAACAAGATAAACAATATAATTAAGACCCAAGACCCAATTCAATCAGGTCCAAAACTCAGAGGAATTCTTAAGACAATGCAATTTGCCCAAAATTCCAAACGATGATGACTCTGGTATGAGTTTTTGATTCTATAGCCCTTGCATAATTTATACACCTAAAAATAATAATATTATATATATATATATATATATATATATATTATATATATATATATATATATATATATAATAATAATAAAATATATAAAATGAGTGTTTGATAATAAAGAGGGATGCCTCTTTAGTCAATTGTGTCCCACTTTACTTCACTACCACACATCTGTGAAAAACTGTTGGACGCGTCTAAATAAAACAGATAAGATAGAACCGGACCACAAGACAATAATGCAAAAAAGGAAGCATATTTCACGTTACGATGGGGCCCAGAAGTGTACGGCTGAGATGATAAGATTCTCTTTTCTATTTGAAATCCGAATTAAAGTCCGAAGTCCTCTATAAAAGCAGATATATCAGTTGAAGAAGAAGTAGAAGAGAAAAAAAGAAGCAATCCTAAGAGACAATTTCACAATACATCCTTCCCCAAACATATTCTATTATAAAAAAAAATAAAAAAATTAAAGTCCTCTGTAAAAAGTTGTATTAAGTTTGTGAAAGTTATATTCTTTGAAGTCTCAGGTTTCACGAAAGGAAAACTTCACTCCGTCTTAATAATGTTAAGTTTTTCATATTTAAGTTCTAGAACTTCCCATATATGTAAATTATGTGTGTTAAAAAATTTGTAATTAATATATTGTGATATGCTAAAAAACTGTTTGATAAGATTTTCTTTATCATGAATCTATGTTACTTAGTATATGATTAGTCTCTTAGCCTCTTAAAAGTATCGATGATTAACCTGAAATTCCTAGGACACTGACAGGTCCTGTTGAATGTTCTTGTGATAGAACTATGAAGGACCATATCCGGTGTGTGTTAGAGAAGATTGCAATTAAGAACAAAAGCTAAAAGAAAGAGATGAAACAGTAACCCCTTAATAATTTTTTTTAGGTGTCTAAATAGAAAGGATAAAACTTATCCTATAGGGTTATAGTAAAAAGGACTATTTTTAGTATAACCCTATTTCTCATATATACTTATCCTATAGGTTATAGTAAAAAGGACTATTTTAATAAGTTTTATCCTTTCTATTTAGACACCTAAACAAATATATATATATATATATATATATATATATATATATATATATATATATATAATAAAAATATATAAAAATGAGTTGTTGTGATTAATAAAGAGGGATGCCTCTTTAGTCAATTTGTGAGTCCCACTTTATTCACTACCACACATCTGTGGTAAAACTGTTGGGACGCGTCTAAATAAAACAGATAAGATAGAGACCGGACCACAAAGACAATAATACAAAAAAGGAGAGCATTATTTCACGTGACGATGGGACCCAGAAGTGTACCTGGCTGAGATGATAAGATTCTCTTTCTATTTGAAATCCGAAATTCAAAGTCCGAAGTCCTCTATAAAAGCAGATATTATCAGTTGAAGAAGAAGTAGAAGAGAGAAAAAAGAAGCAATCCTAAGAATATATATATATATACATACACTAGAGGGCGTGGCCCGTGCCAACATTTTTAATATTTTTTAAATGCTTGAAGATACCCAACTGTAAACATAGGTAATAGATATTTTTACATTAGCTAAAATAAAATACCACCATCAATGCCAAAAAGATGGCTCATCTAATCCTGGGATCTTAAGCTCAAGCTCAGGCAAGAGTGTGGAACTACTTTTTAAAAAATGGCATAAAATAATTATTCAAATATGCACCAAGTTGAAGATGCTGATACAACACAAACTCATGCAGCTGAATAAGTCCATTTGCTCCAATTCCATCGTAGTAAGGAACATCATCATTTGTGCAAAGAATGTTCATAAGATCATGCATCAAACTTGAGTTCAACCTAATTTTGATGGCCTCTTATATGAATCTGCTCCAAGATTTGAATTCACAATGCAGCACTACACTGTTAATTAGAGTCATTAGGTAAAATTAGATGATCATTAAGCTGGCCATATTGGCCACAGTAAAACCGATATATAGGAAATCTACTATGAAGTTTATGAACTGGTCATTAAGCTTGGTACACTACTATGAAGTTGTTTCTCTCTTTCCATAGAGAAACCATATATAAGCCTAAACTTGAATGTTTAAAGATTATTTATTTTTTCAAGTGAAATGGTGTTCTCTCCCATAAGTAGTGGGAACCTCACCACATAGCTCATGAAAACCTGTGTGAATGGGTAAGGACTAATAAAGTGAAAACTTAAATCTCTCACTATCCATAATTTTTCACTCAGAAGCATCATGGTAGAAGCAAAATTGTTTGAATTGAAGTCTCACTTCTGCTATCAGTGTCATGCACAAATCCTCTCTCTAGTCAGTTTTGCATATCATAAAGCTCTAGCACAATATCAGACCATTACATAATACCATACCTATAATTTAAAATTGTATAAGAAAATAAAGAAGATCAAAAGAGATTCAATAAAAATCACACCTGAAGTTCTAGATTAAAATAGTTAGAATACATTTATCACTTTTATAACAAGAGAAATTACTTTTATAAGAAAGTAATAATGTTAGGTTAGCTTTCGATTCTGATAGCTTAGCAGCTAACTTTTGCTACATGACTGCTAGCAAATCTAACAATCAAAAATCAATTAGTGAACGCTCTTCTTGACACAAGAAAGTGATCTAATAGAGGAACAAAAAAGAGGACATGATGTTATGCAATATAAACTCGATATTTTCAAAAAATTTCGTTGGTTTAGTAGTTTCAATAATACATTTGGTCATCTCTAAAGAGCACCTATTGTTGTATGATTACTTAAATTTCCTGAGCTTCTTCAGGATTTCTTAAATAAATTGTCAAGTACAGTTTTTGACAGGTTTCATGTATGGAATTTTATATAGTATTTGTGGAATACTAAATAAAATGGAAAAATTAGTTGATTGGTTAGATTTATGGGGAAGAAGCATGATATTTCAAGTTTCATTTTAAGATTGCTTGACAAAGTTGATATAGAAGTATAGAACCATGAGAACTTGCAAGAAATGGCATCAAAGCAATCTGAGACCTCTGCTCCAAAATGGACAAAAGCCTTACTATTTGATTTAGTTATAATTTTTGTTGATATAGCTTATTAAGACTTATCATGGATGGGGTTAATGCAATACAATGATATTTTTAAAAAAGATTGTTTTTTTTCTTTAAGTCTATGTCTGTTCATGGCTAACATGTTTTTCACTGATGTGTGATTCGTCAAACAGGTCAAGAAGAGAAGTGAAGCATAAAAAAAAATCCAAGCACAAAACAATGCCGACTCAAATAGTTTCTAATCTACATATCTCTGTAATTTCAAGTCCGAACAAATCAACAGTAACAACAGAACATTCATATCCCAAATTGGGTAACCAAATGGGGAAAATATAAATCCTAAAGAAGAATAGACAGCCGAAACAGGAGGAAACATTAACAATATTTATTTAGATTTCATGTAAAAGAAATAACATACATACTACAATGAATCATGGAATATCACAAAAATATATTCATCACTCGGTTTAAAACTTCACATACAAGCATATCGAAGGAGGAATAGCAATATATGTTTTAAAATGATAAATAAGAAAAAAAGAAGGAAGAAGTCGAACTCAATATGGAACATGTATGAGATGAGCAAACTCTAGTTTCCAAAGTAATTTTGATAACCGGGCTAGGAGTTAAGAGTATAGATGTAGAATTTTGAAGCAAAATTAGGAGATTTTTTATTTGAAACTTTCTGTTCGGTGAAACTTGTAGTTTCTCTTCCAAGATTTTAGAGAGAGACAAAGCAAGCTCTTGAAGATGAAAAGAAAGGGCTAGAAAGAGGCGACACGTATAAAATATACGCATGAGTTGTATTTGTTCCAACAAAAGTACACTTCAAATAGTTTTGTATAATCAAGAGCACACATTTATCACATAAATAAAACACATACTAAGGAGGACATTTTCTTTCAATAAAGCCCCTTTCACGTTCTTTCTCCAAAGTGAAAAACTTTCAGAATTTTAAAGATGACATCTAATGATCCACTTTACATCTCCCTCATCATGATATTGATAAATCCCGTTGCTTCTAATACAAATCCATTTGTTTTTTATTTTAAGTTAAATCGTCAAAATTAAAATAAACGGTATGTTGCTTGTTAGTATTAGATTAAAAAGTTTAAGGGTACTACTTTTTGCCAACTCCAATGTAGAACACAGGTAAGTTGAAAGGTAACCAAAATAATTGTCAAAATATAAGCTTTACTGACCTTTGAGAATTTTATTGACACTTGACACAATTTTTCTGAATATCACTGGTTGCTATAAAATTGACCAAAAAAAACATGAGTCAATAAAGATATGTATTTAAAAATCAGTTAACAAAAGAGTCAAAGGCTCATGAAATTGCATGATAATCTTCAATAAATGAAATTCAAACTCAAGGAAGCTGCTTCCATCCCTATACAAAGAGCAGTTTAACTATCTTTCTTTTATGCATTAATAAGAAATGGGTGCAAAAACAATTGAAGAAAGGAAAAACTCACAGGAAGTCAGAAATATAATAAAGATATGACAGACAACCTGCACCAAAGAGGAGGATTACAAAACTACACCAAAAAGTGAAATGCTAGAAACTCGAGATTGGTAACAATATGTAGAGCATGAGAGAGAGGCAGAAGTAGCAGTTCAAATAAACAATAGCAAAATTTTTATATTACCATATTCACCACATTCTCCCAATCAAATATCAAAATAAGTGAACTAACAAATATGGAAAGGAAGCGGTTGGACATTGGACATAATCAGGTGATTTACTGAATCAAATAGTGAAACAAAGAGAGAGAGAAAAGAGGAAGCCAATATAAAAAAAAGAACTAAAAATTGTGAAGATAATATATTAGAGACTCTGTCAGAATCTCACCCCTGAAAGTAGATGTTTCTGACTCAATTGCCACTATTCATCTGTGAGTTTCAAACCTCTCACTATCTTCTCTAAAATGAGAATTCTTCAAACATCATTTCTGCATCCTTGCATCAATACCCTATCAAAAATTAGGTTAAAATGTCAACTTTTTAATGAAAAAATAAAATGAAAGAAGCTACAAAAGTGAAACAATTCATGTACAAACGAAGCAATAACATAGAGAACAAAAGGAGAATAAGAAATATCCATTGAAAGAAGAAAACAAAGAGAAGAGGAAGAGAAGGGAATGAAGAAGGAAGCAAAACTAAAGTGAAAAAGCTAATATGTTGGGCTTACATGAGGACAACTGAATTTATATGTAATGAACATGTGTATGTATCAGTACACTATTAAAGAGCCATTATTTTTGCACTTCTTATGTTGTTGGTAAAATTTTATAGTGTTGTGTTCGTCTCACTCATTGGTCCTGTGGATAGCATGTGCAAGCGGTTTATGACCAATATGAGATGCGGTCTATAGACCTCTTTTGTTTCCTCTGCTAGCGAATGATCATTTTCACCGCGAAAGAAATTTAGTTATCGTAAATCTTTGGAGTTAGTTTAGCTCTCTACAATGAGGTGCTTTTCAGATGAAATATTTTGTAACATGACTCGCTAATAACAAAGAACAATTCCTCGTGTCCGAGAAAAAACCAATCATAACATCCTACAAGCAGATCTCTTAAAAATCCACTTGTTTTGATGAGAAACATTTGGCTTCAACTCAACAAATAGGTGTGTTTGTATGTATGTATGTGTGTGTGTATATATATATATATATATATATATATATATATATAAAGTAATCTTAGGCTAAAGCTGATATTTCACGTGTAGGCCAACCACCCATTCATCAAAATAATTTTATTCTAGTCGTTAAAGTCAGAACGCCTATACTTGAATACTATATTGTTAAAGTCAGAACGTCTATATTTCTGCACTATATCGAATATATCGCCTCGTCTATCACACTAATTCATAATTGTGGACTTAATAATTCCTGAAAGTCAATGCAGAAGAATCTCCATCCAAGCAAATTGTTTATAAGGGGTGTACATCCTTTATATTATCTGGAATCATATGACATTAGACATATAAGTAAAATGTCAAGAATTGGCGAGGGTGACAACTTTATAGGGAACATAAGATTACAATACTATTCACAAAACTGTCGAGATAAACAACAATCAAAGAATATGAACGCTGTAATAAAGTCTACAATGATAACATACTCAATTTACCCTTACCTTGAGAGGTGGAGAAAATTGTTTCCGATGATGTGCTAAAACCTAAAAGATATAAACACTAAATTAAGCAAGACTTGGTACATAAATACAAAAACAATAAAAACAAATTACAATATATAAAGTAGGTATTTCCTACCCAGCAAAATTTTTACACTTCCAAATTGAAGCAAAAAATGAATATTAATAACATGCAGTATCGAAAAAAGTAGTTTACCGATTTGATATTGCGGAGAGGAATTTAGGACACGATTATTCTATAAAGCAAAATAATATAAGCTAATGGTTTTTAACAGTTCATAGCATGAATAGTGTAATACACTGTGAATTTACCTCCAAGAGGAAAATCAATGTTTGGAATCTCCATTAAAATCCATGGAGACCAAACTTAAATTATCTACTTTGCCAGATTTTGCGACTATTGGGCAATGAAATTTGATTATCAAATCCATACATCTCTAAATAAATTTAACGATTAACATACCAAATTCATGAATATAGAGACCTGAAATTGAAAGTTGAAGAGCTAAAGACTTGTAAAAAAAAATCAATAAAAGAGAAGCCATGGACCTATGAAAGCTGAAGCTTGAAAACATTGATATGAATTAATTTTGCTCTTTGAAGGGTTTTGGTGAGAGGCATGTTTATTTTTTGAGACTACACGTGGTTTGATGGAAAAGTTAGTACAATTACATGTGTTAAACAGAAAACAACTTCACCGTACACTTTATGTTGCCTTCTGTACAACCATTTGTTGCTATGATCGTCCCAGCCTTGTTGGCTTATAAATAAGAGTAATAATATATATATATATATATATATATAAGTGTGCAGATACCACCTTTCAGATTAGTCTTTGAATAATATTGATTGAGTTGTTTTGAGTCTTTTATAGATCAAGATAGTTGATAAACATAGATGAAACAAAAATATTGATTTGTACTGAAGTCTAAATAGATAATTGCAGCGAAGATCAAGTAATAGTCTATACATAATATGTGAATAATTGTGTTTTTAATCATAGTAAGTTCACAAGACCACAAATAAATCAAACCTTAGAGGTTTTATATTTTCTATCCACTTTGACTTAGACCCATAGGAGTCAATAGTATTCTTAAATCAAAATATTCATCATAGGTCTAACCTACATATCTTTAAGGTGATATTTGTTATCAGTATTTGTGAATTAGAAAATAGAACTGATCTATTGCTTAGCAAGAGAGGATAACATGGAAGTCGGCAGAATGATCGTAAATGGACTTATTTGACATTAAGAAGTGTTGTGACGAAAAAATGAAAACGAAAATCTAACAATAAAGAACACCAAGTTTAACGTGGAAAAACCCTTCAAACCGAAGGTAACCACCACGAGATCGACAAGATCCGAATTGCTTCACTATAACAATAAGAGGGTTACAAATATTCTTCTAATGGCTACACAACAAGTGCCAAAAGAGAACAAACAATAGCTACACCAACAAAAGATAAATAGAAAGAAACACCACCCAAACCCAGCTTCTGTTTGGGACCTAAAACAGGATCTTGCTGACTTCCGAATCCGATCTCCACCGTTCAAATCAATCACCAAGATGTCAGGAACACTCAGTCCAAATTTCAGCCCGATCCAACGGTTAGTTAATCGGGAAACACGATTTGAACGTTGCTGGTCGGAGAAAAAGGCTGCAGCAAAAGAACCCTTTTTCTTCTGTCTTTTCTCTTGTTGAAAGCTCTCTCAAAAAACCTCTCTTATGTTCTATTGTCTTTCAAAGACAATACCAATGAGCAATTGAATTATTCTCTCAAGACCATCCTCTATTTATAGAGTTGTGCTTTTCCTTACAAAGCCAAAACCAACTACAAATAGGATTATAATTCCAATTCTTTTCCTAATAGAATTGGAAGCCAAATAAAGAAAATAATTCCAATCCTTTTTCAAGTAGGATTAGGCCATGGGCCTTTGGCTGGAAATGGGCAATAGCCCAACAAGAAGCACAAACTACTAATAAGATACTAATTCTTATAGCACCTTTATCACCAACATCTCAAACATAAACAATCCTTGAGGAATGCTATTCAAATGTAATACCTAAGTGTGAGCCAACATACAGTATAACACAAGCATATTTTCTTAGTTTTTTCTTGGACTTGATGCTACTTGTAAAACCTATTCAATTAATATATCCCTACAAACTGTTGAGACAATGCAAACAATAAAGTGACTTCACATATTCGACAACAAACAACTACCACCGTTATGAGTGTTTCAGCTATAGTGACCGCTTAACATGTCTCATCTTGGTGGAGTTCTACACTTCAATAGGCAAGGAAGATCATATTTAAATCAGGAAGGAATGAAATTATACCATTTTCCCTTCTACCAAACTAAAATCATCTGAGAGTATTCAATTTACAACCATATTCTTAAATATGATTCTCCAATCAGTAAACTCTTATAAAGGAGAAATAATTACCAATAAATAAATAAGAATTCTATGTACATTATATTTTTCTTTTCTCTCTCATACGTACAACTTTCACCAATCAAATATGTCATACCGTTGTAGACTTTTTCTAAAAATAAGTAAGAGATAAGCTACCTCCAAATGTTGTCGCCCATCATTTGTTTCACAGGCAACATTTTAGGTTTAACTTTCACCAATCAAAGATGTCATACTGACCAGACTTTCTAAAATAAGAAAGGGAGAGGCAACCTCAAAATGTTGTCGCACATCATTTGTTCCACGGGTGGCATACTGGTATAAACCAAGTTTGCACCACAAATATATAGTAAGATAATTCTGTCAATATATTGCCTTAGGTTAATTTTTTAAGATAGTTAAATGTAACTTGCAACTCGAAGAAAGATGAGGAAAAACAAAGATATTTTTTATCAATTAGTCGTAACTTTTTTCTTAAAGGCAATTTGGTGGACTATTTTGCTCAAGCGTTGAAACAAAATATCATATATTGAAAATTGTCAAGCTTTCTACATCAATATGAACCACTCATTCTCCATTTATAACCCAAGACTTCTTCCTTGGAAGAAGAAAGAGATTTGATAATTCCTAGCTTAGGTAATTCACTATTATCATAAAAGTTAGCACGATAAATCGAAAGTACTCTGTAGGTATAGAAACATTAGAGGAGTGAATAAGTGAAGAGAGTTATAATCACAAAGAAATGCAGATCTAACTCTCGTCATTTACATGAACTCCATAGTCTGTGTAATATTATTTTAATGCTAAACATATTGAATCAAATTTAGAAAAGTTCTTTCCAATCACCTAGAGGAATCAGAGAGCAGTTATCTAAGCAAGTCATTAAAAAAATGCAAGCTATAAGGAAAATATTAGTAAAACTATTAGTATTGAATAGGAAAGACCCTGTGTTGTGTTTGTCAAAGAAGAGTAAAGTGAATAAACGGTGAAGACTCATCTGGGAGGAAATAAAAGAGTTGAGGCAAAAAGCAAAAAAGATGTTACGTCATGAAAGACTAAGTTTTGCTGACAGCAGAAACATTGTCGAAGCCATAAGGCCTAGTCCTTTAAAAATAACATGCTATAGCTGATTAAATTTTAGTACAGAACTTAAATCCACGATAAGAACTTGTGAATAAACTATGGAGCATCCAAAGTAACAGGAGTTGCTCACGACTTTTCCTTGCTGATCTAGTGCCAACATATATGTTCTCTCACCAAATGGCAAACTTGTTATTCTCACGTAAATATTATATTTTGTCAATTATCAAATCAATTTCCTTTATTTATACATTAACTACCTACGATTTCTTTTAAATAAATTAGTTTCTAACGTGACTTTGTAGAAGAAGAAAAGTAACTACTATCACAAGAAATATGAAAACTTATCACTGCAATACTTGTCAAAATGTGGGTTGATTTATCACTTGGGACAGTCCTATATATATATACCATCATAAATGGGAGTTCTAAAAGTGTATTACCCTTGACCCTTCCCTGCAACTTTTGTTCTTTAACAGAGAACTATAAAATTGTACTGAAAGCAATATAAGATGTACAAAAATAACCTTTCATAAATTGATACATACACGTGTTCTTTACATATAAATCCAGATGTCCACATGTAAGCCAAACTTAATAGTTCTGCGACTTTGTATTTGCTTCCTTGTTCACTCCTCTCCTTTCTTCTTCTGATTTTATTCCTCTTCCTATGCCTATTTCTTATCCTCCTCTTCTTCTCTATGTTCTTGCTTCATTTGTCCATGAATTGTTGCATGTAGATTGTAGGAAACTTCCTTTACTTTTATATTTGATAAAATTTTGAGATTTTAGCTAAATAGTAGATCCTGCTACATATGGCCAATAAGGCCTTAGACTATCTCACAGGTAGTAGTCCGGTTAACATTTACATCATTAACAACCCAATTAGGAAATTACCAAGTCCCATTTTGAACTATCGATCCACTTACGAAGATAAATAATTATGGTGTCCATATCCACATCATATTTTGGAAAAGATTATCAATAAAGTATCATGCTCATGAATTAAGATTAATAATGTTAATCATAATAGATAGTAATAAGGATCCAAGATTGTAAAAAGTTCTGAAAGACAGACGGATCTTTTCTCTTCTGGGGTAACCTATAAAGCCCTAATCTTTAGAGATTCCCCGATTTAACATTAAGACTTTGAATCATCTATCAAGATTAAAGCCTTAGTTCAATTGAAGCGTAAATAATTTGATTAGTTTTGTTATCTTCTTTTCCAGGCAATTTCAAGAGAAAATAGAAAACCTTATCGGTTATTCAGATGTCTCAGACATATCATCAAATATCTGAAAAGAATCAGTGTGCATGATATTTTGTGATCAATCAAAATGTGCATATCTCATAATACAAATATTTTATAGAAAGAAAAAAAAAACTTACTAATGAATAAGTGAAACGACAAAGGTTCGTCTCAACTTCAAGGCTTCGAAAACTTCATTTGAAAGTGTCACGCGCTGATATCTTCAAACACACAAGAAGAGAGATGATACATGCAAAGAGTAAAGAAGAGAGAGAAGCATCAGAAAAATTTGAGAAAACAAAAATGGAGGCGGAGCCACCTTGGTACAAGGAGTTCGAAAAATTATACTATTTATATATAATTTTTGCCCAAACTAAACCATTATATAAAGCAATTTACCAAAATAATATATTTTTCTAAAATTTTACAAAACTAGTATAAACGTATTTCACAGTAACGTTTTAGGGTATATTTCGTATTTTAAAAACTAACAGCGTTAGGTTGATATATGTTACTGTAAGTAACGTTTTAGGAGTAAAACGTTAATGTGAGTAACATATATCAACCTAACGCCGTCAGCTTTTAAAAAAAAAATATACCCTAAAAGGTTACTATGAAATACGTTTATACTAGTTTTGTAAAATTTTAGAAAAACATATTATTTTGGTAAATTGTTTTATATAATGGCTTAGTTTGGTCAAAACCTCATTTATATATGATTAAAACAATATTTTATGTATATTAGTAGATGTTGAACCTCCTTCGTCTACTTCATATATTTATTTTTATAAATTTTAGATCCCTTATTAAAAATTATGATTTCGGCACTGAGCGAAAAGAAAATGAATGAAGAGAAATAAGGATATACATGGTTGCTTAAGAACTAAAGAGCAAACACGTGTAAAATAGTCATCATCCAAGTATAAACTATAAAGTACACATTTTTTAGCTTGTCATACAATTTGTAGTGTTGTGTGAGTCCTTTTAACTCCCACTTCTATATAAAAAGTAGGGAAAATTGTGGAGAATAGCAAATTAAGAAAGGTAATTAAATTAAATAAATTTTTTTTCAGTTATTTTTTTTAAAGGTAGACTCTTCGTAAGTTTGCTATATCATGTCCCATCGTTTTGTATAAAAGAATTTCCCTAAAATAAAACCCTCTTTTTCTCTCTTTTCGCGCTTTTTATATAATTTCTTCTTCTTTTTTCAATTTCTCCACAATTTTCTCCACAATTGCAATTCCAAACTATCAACTTCTTCTAGCACGCACGTCATTGCGGTTTTTCAAACTATTTCAAAAATTTTAAGGTACCGCCTAAAACTCATTTCACATTATCAATTTTTGTTCATTTTTTAAAATTTCTTAAAACTACTTTTTCACTTCACTTGTTAATTCCTTCAGAATTTTGGTTCAATCAATGGATGTCCAATCTCCATCGAAGAAATTCACAAGAGGTATACCATTACATGTTGAAATTGATGTTGAACACCCATCGTTTTCATTAGGTCTAACTCAGGAATTTGGGGAGATTTCAGGTTCATTGTCTAAATCTACTACCATGCAAGAGATTAGATCTAAATTCAATAATGACTCAAGTAGATTTGTTGATGGAGGTGTGAAGAATCATGTCGATGTTGTTACTGGATCAAGTAAGAAAAGGAAACATAAAATTGATGTTTATACCGTTCATAATGATAAAAATGAAGCTGTTGGTTCTGGGTCATTCGAGCATCATAAGGTATCTGTATAATCTTGTTCATGTATATGTTTAGATTTATATTATATGTTTTGTTTTTGTGTTGATTCATGTCTTATACAATTGTAATTGTATAAATGTATAATCTATATTAGTATATGTTTTTGTGTTTCCGTTGATTCATGTCTTATACAATACTGTTTGTATAAATGTATAATAAATTCTTGTATCTGTTTTTGTGCTTATACAATTGTAATTGTATAAATGTATAATCTATATTAGTATATGTTTTTGTGTTTCTGTTGATTCATGCCTTATACAATACTGTTTGTATAAATGTATAATAAATTCTTGTATCTGTTTCTGTGCTTATACAATTGTTCTTGTATAAATGTATAATATCTTAATATATGTTTTCTATTCATATCTTATACTGCCTAATTTACTGCCTCATTATACAATTGTGTGTATACGTGTATAATTTATCTATATTTGTGTCTTAATTTTAATATCTTTTTTAGTAAAATTGTATATGCATTTTTTTCAGGCTGTTAAATTTTTAGGTCAAAGAGAACCAACACGAATTCCGCACATGCAGTGTTACACAAATATCGAAGTACTGAATGTTTTAGCTTCAAAGCTTACTGATTCACAGTACAGAAAATTCTAAGAAATACATGTTTTGCTCAACTATCTAGCTTTCGTAGGTGTCACGTTCAGACACAACTTATTAGGTGCATGTTTTTTAGAGAAATTGAAGGTAGCTCAAAAGATGCAATCCTGATACATGTCAATGGCACTACTCTGCGTTTCACCATTCGCGACTTTGCTTTAATAACTGGGTTAAAATGTTCAGATAATGAGAAGGATTTTGTATTTAATGCTGAAGAACCAAATAGGATTATTCATCAGTATTTTAAAATTGAAAAACCCGTCACCAAGAGTCGATTGACAAGTTTGATAAAAAAGTTTGGGTTGATAATGATGATGATGCTGTTAAGTTTGCAATATTGTTCTACATTCATTCATTCATCTTTTCGGAAGAACCAACTGGTACTGTAATTGATAGAAAAGATTTTGATTTAGTTGAATCAGGCAGATACATTGACTACCCTTGGGGTAAAACGGCTTTTGACATAATGATTCTGCATTTGCATACTAAGATCAAACATGATGGAAAGTATTTTAGGTTGTATGGTTTCTCACTTGTTTTGCAAGTGTGATTTTATGAATGTTGTTCGAAGTTTGATGATGAAATTGTTGTTAAAGTGTCTGATCACATTCCTAGGATACTCAACTGAAAGACAAAAAAAGATTTTCCTCGTTTAAGCTATTTTGCTAAGGGCATATTCAGATACGACAACAATCCGGTACGCATGCACAAATATATGTATAGTTTTATGATCTGTTTATACAATTACATATTTATACAATTATATATAATTATAGTAGTATATATAACCGTATAAATATGTACCTGTATAAATACATGTATCAGTTTATGCCATTAAAAAATATATGTATAAATGTGCTCCTTGTATTATTAGTTATATAAGTGTTTGAAAATGTATAAATATACATATAATTATCGAAATTGTATAAATATATGCCTATTGTATATATAAGCTTGTGAACTGTATAATTAAATAGTTAACTGTTTGGACTGTATATGTATAGACTTAATTGTATAAATAAGTTTATTTTAGTATAATTATACATATATGAACATGTCTATATTTTGCAACTTGTTTTTCAGAATCTGACTTCAACTGAAATGGAACTCAAGATTCTTGAATTACCCCCTGAGTATGTTCAAACAGAGCAATCGCCAACAGAAACAACAGCTGCAAATAATTCGGATAATTATTTTCAGGATCCTCCACGTCAAATAAATAATCGTGGAAAAAAAAAGGTTGATACTTGTTCGTCTCCTCCTAAGAAGAAATCAAGGCAGACAATAATTCATATTCAAAACAAGTCACCACCCTGAGTCATTTCTAAGCAGCGCTATTTAAGAAAGTCTCCATCGAAGTGTCAATGTTGCAACAAACACCACATCCGAAGAAGCAGACCAACAAATCTGCTAAGGTTCCAGCAAGTACATGCATTAAGAAAAATATTGAGCTTAAAGAAAGTGTTTCTTCTGAAATTCCATCCACCAGCAAGTCACACGATTTCAGTATATCGCGTGATGAGTTTGATCGATTCAAAATTTCGATATTTATTTACTTAGATGTTTCTTAATTAAAATTATATATACCGTTAATGTTACTTATACATGTCAATGTCAGATGGAGAAACAGTTTACTGATTTAAGAAACTTTATTGAAATTAACTTTAAAGTTGTGTTGTATTTTATCAAAATCAAGAATGCGGAAGATAAGGTTTGTTAATATTGATCAATACATGTTTTTTATACATAATTTTTATATATATACAATTAATTTTTTTCTTTCAGGGTGATGGTGTAGAAGTACCACATAAAATTCTAGCAGTCGGTGTCGTTCAGTAAAAGTCAGAAGAACCTTCTTTGAATTACTTTCTGAATTGAACTGTCAATCTGTTTTGAATGATCTAAATGATCAAGAGGTAATATACTTATTATCTTCTTCGTCATTCAAATTTTTATGGCCTTTTGTATAATGTATATTTTTTTAATAATATTACAGAACTTTGTTCGAGTAAACGTCACATCATCTAAGCCCAGAAGTTACATTTTAGCAGTCACATTCACACTCTCCAGCTGGTCAATCAGAGTTTAGCCCTTTAGGTCAACAATTTAGCATTTCCCGAGCCACATGTTATTTTCTGTTATGAACAACATTATCAATTTTGTAAATACATATAAACTAAACATACATATACATGTTTTGCTCAACTATCTAGCATTCGTAGGTGTCACGTTCAGACACAACTTATTAGGTGCATGTTTTTGAGAAAAATTAAAGGTAGCTCAAAAGATGCAATCCTGATACATGTCAATGGCACTATTCTGCGTTTCACCATTCGCGATTTTGCTTTAATAATTGGGTTAATATATTCAGATAATGAGAAGGATTTTGTCTTTAATGCTGAAGAACCAAATAGGATTATTCATCAGTATTTTGAAGTTGGAAAACCCGTCACCAAGAGTCGATTGACAAGTTTGATAATAAAGTTTGGGTTGATAATGATGATGATGCTGTTAAGTTTGCAATATTGTTCTATATTCATTCATTCATCTTTTCTGAAGAACCAACTGGTACTGTAATTGATAGAAAAGATTTTGATTTAGTTGAATCAGGCAGACACATTGACTATCCTTGGGGTAAAAAAGCTTTTGACATAATGATTCTGCATTTGCATACTAAGATCAAACATGATGGGAAGTATTTTAGGTTGTATGGTTTTCCACTTGTTTTGCAAGTGTGATTTTATGAATGTTGTTCGAAGTTTGATGATGAAATTATTGTTAAAGTATCTGATCACATCACTAGGATACTCAACTGGAAGACAAAAAAAGATTTTTCTCGTCTAAGCTATTTTGCTAAGGCCATATTCAGATACGACAACAATTCGGTACGCATGCACAAATATATGTATAATTTTATGATCTGTTTATACAATTACATATTTATACAATTATATATAATTATAGTAGTATATATAACTGTATAAATATGTACCTGTATAAATACATGTATCAGTTTATGCCATTAAAAAATATATGTATAAATGTGCTCCTTGTATTATTAGTTATATAAGTGTTTGAAAATGTATAAATATACATATAATTATCGAAATTGTATAAATATATGCTTTTTGTATATATAAGCTTGAGAACTGTATAATTAAATAGTCAACTGTTTGGACTGTATATGTATAGACTTAATTGTATAAATAAGTTTATTTTAGTATAATTATACATATATGAACATGTCTATATTTTGCAACTTGTTTTTCAGAATCTGACTCCAACTGAAATGGAACTCAAGATTCTTGAATTACCCCCTGAGTATGTTCAAACAGAGCAATCGCCAACAGAAACAACAACTGCAAATGATTCGGATGATGATTTTCGGGATCCTTCATGTCTAATAAATAATCGTGGAAAAGAAAAGGTTGTTACTTGTTCGTCTCCTCCTAAGAAGAATCAAGGCAGACAATCAATCATATTCAGAACAAGTCACCATCCCAAGTCATTTCTAAGCAGCGTTGTTTAAGAAAGTCTCATCAAAGTGTCAATGTTGCAACAATACCTAAGGCACCACATCCGAAGAAGCAGACCAAAAAATCTGCTAAGGTTCCAGCAAGTACAGGCATTAAGAAAAATGTTGAGCTTAAAAAAAGTGTTGCTTCTGAAATTTCATCCATCAGCTAGTCACACGATTTCAGTATATCGCGTGATGAGTTTGATCGATTCAAAATTTCGATATTTATTCATATAGATGTTTCTTTATTAAAATTATATACACCGTTAATGTTACTTATACATGTCGATGTCATATGGAGAAATAATTTACTGATTTAAGGAACTTTATTGAAATCAACTTTAAAGTTGTGTTGGATTCTATCAAAATTAAGAACGCGGAAGATAAGATTTGTTAATATTAATCAATAAATGTCTTTTATACATAATTTATATATATATACAATTAATTTTTTTTCTTTCAGGGTGATGGTGTAGAAGTACCACATAAAATTCCAGCAGTCGAAGTCGTTCAGTCAGAAGAACCTTCTTTGAATTTACCTTCTGAATTGAACTGTCAATCTGTTTTGAATGATCTAAATGATCAAGAGATAATATACTTATTTATCTTCTTCGTCATTCAAATTTTTATGGCCTTTTGTATATAATGTATATTTTTTTTAATAATATTGCAGAATTATGTACGAGTAAATGTCACATCATCTAGTTCAGAAGTTACATTTTAGCAGTCATCTTCACACTCTCCAGCTGGTCAATCAGAGTTTAGCCCTTTAGGTCAATAATTTAGCATTTCCCGAGCCACATGTTATTTTCTGTTATGAACAACATTATCAATTTTGTAAATACATATAAACTAAACATACATATACATGTTTTGCTCAACTATCTAGCATTCGTAGGTGTCACGTTCACACACAACTTATTAGGTGCATGTTTTTGAGAAAAATTGAAGGTAGCTCAAAAGATGCAATCCTAATACATGTCAATGGCACTACTCTGCGTTTCACCATTCGCGACTTTGCTTTAATAATTGGGTTAAAATGTTCAGATAATGAGAAGGATTTTGTCTTTAATGCTGAAGAACCAAATAGGATTATTCATCAGTATTTTGAAGTTGGAAAACCCGTCACCAAGAGTCAATTGACAAGTTTGATAAAAAAGTTTGGGTTGATAATGATGATGATGCTGTTAAGTTTGCAATATTGTTCTACATTCATTCATTCATCTTTTCGGAAGAACCAACTGGTACTGTAATTGATAGAAAAGATTTTGATTTAGTTGAATCAGGCAGATACATTGACTACCCTTGCGGTAAAAAGGCTTTTGACATAGTGATTCTGCATTTGCATACTAAGATCAAACATGATGGGAAGTATTTTAGGTTGTATGGTTTCTCACTTGTTTTGCAAGTGTGATTTTATGAATGTTGTTCGAAGTTTGATGCTGAAATTTTTGTTAAAGTGTCTGATCACATTCCTAGGATACTCAACTGAAAGACAAAAAAAAGATTTTCCTCGTCTAAGCTATTTTGCTAAGGGCATATTCAGATACGACAACAATCCGGTACGCATGCACAAATATATGTATAGTTTTATGATTTGTTTATACAATTACATATTTATACAATTATATATAATTATAGTAGTATATATAACCGTATAAATATGTACCTATATAAATACATGTATCAGTTTATGCCATTAAAAAATATATGTATAAATGTGCTCCTTGTATTATTAGTTATATAAGTGTTTGAAAATGTATAAATATACATATAATTATCGAAATAGTATAAATATATGCCTATTGTATATATAAGCTTGTGAACTGTATAATTAAATAGTTAACTATTTGGACTGTATATGTATAGACTTAATTGTATAAATAAGTTTATTTTAGTATAATTATACATATATGAACATGTCTATATTTTGCAACTTGTTTTTCAGAATCTGACTCCAACTGAAATGGAACTCAAGATTCTTGAATTACCCCCTGAGTATGTTCAAACAGAGCAATCGCCAACAGAAATAACAACTGCAAATGATTCGGATGATGATTTTCAGGATCCTCCACGTCCAATAAATAATCGTGGAAAAGAAAAGGTTGATACTTGTTCGTCTCCTCCTAAGAAGAAATCAAGGCAGAAAATCAGTCATATTCAGAACAAGTCACCACTCCAAGTCATTTCTAAGAAGCGTTGTTTAAGAAAGTCTCGTCGAAGTGTCAATGTTGCAACAATACCTAAGGCACCACATCCGAAGAAGCAAATCAAAAAATCTGCTAAGGTTCCAGCAAGTACAGGCATTAAGAAAAATGTTGAGCTTAAAAAAAGTGTTGCTTCTGAAATTCCATCCACCAGCAAGTCACACGATTTCAGTATATCGCGTGATGAGTTTGATCGATTCAAAATTTTGATATTTATTTATTTAGATGTTTCTTTATTAAAATTATATATACCGTTAATGTTACTTATACATGTCAATGTCAGATGGAGAAACAGTTTACTGATTTAAGAAACTTTATTGAAATCAACTTTTAAGTTGTGTTGGATTCTATCAAAATTAAGAATGCGGAAGATAAAGTTTGTTAATATTGATCAATACATGTCTTTTATACATAATTTTTATATATATACAATTAATTTTTTTCTTTCGGGGTGATGGTGTAGAAGTGACACATAAAATTCCAGCAGTCGGTGTCGTTCAGTCAGAAGAACCTTCTTTGAATTTACCTTCTGAATTGAACTGTCAATCTGTTTTGAATGATCTAAATGATCAAGAGGTAATATACTTATTTATATTCTTCGTCATTCAAATTTGTATGGCCTTTTGTATATAATGTATATTTTTTTAATAATATTGCAGAATTTTGTTCGAGTAAACGTCACATCATCTAGTTCAGAAGTTACATTTCAGCAGTCACCTTCACACTCTCCAGCTGGTCAATCAGAGTTTAGCCCTTTAGGTCAACAATTTAGCACTCCCGAGCCACAGGTTATTTTTTATTATGAACAATATTATCAATTTTTAAATACATATAAACTAAACATACATATACATATATATACACATATGTATATTTATACAGATATGATCATTATACATATACAATTTAGTACTCATCCAACATATATATAATATTTTATTGTATAATGTAATAACAACATTCAACTTGCAACAAACTATAAAATAATGTATAAATAAGTAATAGGCAAAGATAATTTTGTGACAGGTTCACAACAGTTCTGCAGTTTCAATCAACTTGGATGTTCAAACACTTTCAATATTTCTGAGTTTCAAAACAATTTTGAGATTTGAATTCTTCAATAGCCATTTTTATTGTTTTATAATATACATATATGTTTATATTACTAATATTATACATTTAGACGGAGAAATGTGAAGATGTTCCAGTAGAAGTGGTCAAAGAGGGATCCCAATTCATGAATGATCAAGCAGAATTCAATAATCCTTTGTTTGTATGTTATTGTCTTCGTAAATTAAAGGGTTTTAGTTGTATATAACATGACCATTTGTATATTTTTGTCATATATTTTGTCTATTGTTATACAATAGCAGGAATTATTGAATGTTATATATGATCAAACTGAAAAGATAGAACAAGAAGAATTTACAGATACAAATAAATCAGGATCATCCAATGTCGATGAACTAGTTGTTGAAGAAGATTTCATCTTTCCAAAACCTCTTTAGATTGTAGATGATGTTCAACAATAAACTAATACAGAAAGAAGCATTGTGTAGCATCCTTTGTTAGTTGTGGACGAGCACACACCATTATCAATTCACAGAGAAAGGCGTCCAGGCCCATTCAACACATCGCCTTATATGACAACATTCAGTTCAGAGTCTGATATAACAAATTATACAGTTTACATAGTAATACAGTTATATCAATAAGTGTTTTGCACACCTAAAAATAATATATGTCTTTATACATTTCAGGTAGTTCATCAAGGTTCCACTACACATTTGAATTGAAACATCCATTTGTTGTAATGTCGGACGTGGATCATACAACTTTGTATCTGCATTTCTTGAAATGGTTAAATGAAGGGCTGATTGTTAGGCGTAGCACAAAGTAAATCATTTAGTAATTACTAAATATATTGATTTAATCATATATGTGTATATTTGTATAAAATTTTCTTTTTATTTGAATTTTGATAGGATTGACAAAGAAGAGCGATACAAAAAGATCAAATCTCGCTTACAGATGTGGTTTCATTTTGAAATTGTAACTGTCCAAAACAAGAACTGGTTCTATAGTCTTGCATAAAAAGATCAATTGCTTGATGACTCGGTAAGCTTTATACAGTTCTATTTTTTATATAATTTACAGTTTTAGTATAAATGCAATTTTTATACAATTTATGACTATGTCTTTTTACAGCACAAAGATGTCATTTTGGTATTACATACGCAAAAGAGTCAAGTACTCTGACTCCGACATCAATGCATTCAGCTTTTTTTACTGTGGATTGCAGTTTCAATAAACTGATTATCAATGTGTGGGATGCTTATTACAATTTTGATAGTACAGTCAACAAGGAGAGTACAGAGGAGTCGATTATTGAGTAGATTAATGGATACAGAATTCATGTTGCTGCACCTTGGTATACCGTTGATAACATCCTTATCCCTGTTAACATCGAGCAGATATTTCATTGGGTTCTTATCGTTGTGTCCTTTAATGATAGATGTATACATGTCTATGATTCTCTGAGGGGTGGTGCACTACACGATTCGTCAGTTTCAAATGAGATCAAGAAATACGCACAACTCATTACCATGTATATACTAAGTCTGGTTTTTACGGGAATAAAGGCATTAACATATCTTCACATCCGAAATACAAGTCCCACTCTGAAGTTGACTACTTTAAAATGATACATATCAATGATATAACACAACAAGATGAAGGAAGCCTGTAAGTCTTATTATTACTCTTAATCAAATTTTTATTATTAATTTTATACTGACCATGCAAACTGTTGTGTATAATTTTCAGCTATTGTGGACTATATGTTGCTGCTTATGCAGATCATATCAGTAAGGGAAATGTGATTTTAAAATTTGATGCAGAGTTCACCCGTATTCAATATGCGTCTTTACTGTGAAACTATGGAATGCAAAAGATCTAAGCTGATGCCACCAGTGACAGTGAGGCACCAGAAAGGCCAGTCAGGATTTATAGGGATGTCGATAGCAGTGAAATGATCACAATTGATTAGAAACGTAGTACTAAATTTTTGTATTTTTTAATATGCAAAAGACATAACAACCTTTAATGTTGTGAACTTCTATGTTTTTGTATTGTAATATACTCGTTTGATCAATTAAGTCTTTCACTTCGTTATTTTTGTTAACACTTTAATACTTATACAAACTACATTATACAATATTTATTTATACATTAACTGTATAAAACTATGTGTATATTTTACTTTCTGTATTTTTTTGTATATAAAATGAGGATTATACAATTTTCAATAAAGCATAAATATATCAATTGCTTAAATATATAAATATATGAGTACTCTTTTATATTTTGAGTATATAAATATACATTATTAGTATTATACAATTGTTGATAAATTTTAAATATATAAACAAGCTTATAAATTTATATTTATACACTAACAATATAAACTAGGACTACATTTATGTTGAGTATATACATATACATTTCTACGCTTATAAGATAGTTCATAAAGTATACATATACATTCAACTTAAACAACAACATAGAGTTACACATTAACTGTATAAATCTCGACAATTTATACAATTATTAATTCATTATAAACTGTATAAGTATACATTATTAGGATTATACAATTGTTCATAAATTTCAAATATACAAACAAGCTTATACAATTTATATTTATACACTAACAGTATAAAACTAGGATTACATTTATGTTAGATATTTCAAGGCTTATAAGATAGTTCATAAAGTATACATATACATTCAACTTAAACAACAATATATAGTTACACATTAACTGTATAAATCTCGACAGTTTATACAATTGTTAATTCATTATGAACTATATAAGTATACAGTTAAGTATCTGTAAAACTTATACAAATTATAAAATATAAATATACATTCACCTTAAACAACAACTTATACAATTATGTATTTCCAAGATTATGAACTATAAAATTTATACAATTGTATATAAATGTTCAATTGAACTTATACGTAAAGTATTTATGTATATGATGTACACTATAGACACAAATGATAATTCATAATAATAGCATGAATACAAAATAAAGAACAATAATTAGTACAATTAATAGGACATAACAACTTTATTCCATATTCAACATACTAACTCATACAGTTTGAACACAGAACTGCTTTAGAATAAAATTCAATTGTATATCAAATTAAATTTTACAGCCCAATATAATCGTAAAAGCTTATCAAACTTCTTGAGGTCTATTTCTACATGAACGCTTATTGTGACCTGCAAATCCACATGTGTTACACGTATGCTTTCCTTTTAGTTCAAGCAATTCACGTTTAGTTTTTGAACGAGGTTTATTTTTAGGCCTTCCTGGAGGTCTTTTGAATTTTGGAGGTCGGACTTCATCATACATTATGAATTCAGGTATCACCCATTCGCAATGGATAAATCGGTATCTCATAAATCTTCAAAATCGTCTTTGATTTATACAAATCTGAGCAATATCCATCGGCTACTAGACTTTTCCGCTTTAGTACAACCCAAGCATGTTCACAAGAAATTTCTTCATATTGAAACTTCCCACAACTGCATGTTTTATTCTTTAAATAGACCAAAAAATTTCTACCATCATCAGTTACATTGTATATATATTCAGTTGACGGCACAATCTATTTCACACAAATAGATTTATGTATATGTATAAGTCTATACAATTGTATATATATATATATATATATATATATATATATATATATATATATATATATAAATATATATATATAATCTATTTGTGTGCATAACTCATTAATTAATAATATATATACATAAAACATACCCCCATTCGTGTGCTCATTGCTTCATATTCGATTAGTAAATTCTGAGTTTTTTCAATCAACGAAGTAAATGTGCAGGCTGCCTCGTATTTGTTGTCATGATTCCATCTCTCAAAAATCAGTCTGACCTCTTCCATTAAATTAAATATTGATAATTCCCTTGTAGACACTGATGCAACATTTATACTCTCTGCAATGTTAGACGTCATAGCACATTCCCGATGAGTTTTTGCATGACACCTTGACCACTTATCATATCCAGCTAGCTCCAAATACTCTTTAACACCTACATCAACTTTTTCTACAGTATCCATCAGCTTATCAAACTCAACTTTGTTGCAAGTCTTTGTTATTGTATAAAACATCGGACTTAGCTCCTTGGAGGCCTTCCTAAATTTCTTCTCTACATTACCCCACGAGTGCCACATATAAGCATAATGTGGCACATTTCTATACAATTGAGTCACTGCCTTTATAATACTTTCATTTCTATCTGAAACTACACACATATTAATCCTTTCACCATAAGTCTCCCTTAATTGTAGAAAAAATCAAGACCAAGCTGCATCATTTTCCGAATCAATGATACCATATGCCAGTGAAAAAATGTGTCCTACATTTTAATTTACATACACATTAACATTTCGATAAAAAATTTATATTAAAAATGAATGAAGCATACCTGCTCCGTCCGTTGTACTTGCAGCAACAAATGTTCCATTATACGATCCTCTTAGGTGACTTCCATCCACAACTATTACAGGCCCGCAATGTTCAAAGCCTTGTATAAAACTATTCAATGCAACAAAAATATACAAAAACTCATTTTTATCTGTTTTCTTTAGACGTATATGAGAGCCTGGATATGTAATATTCATCATATACAAATATACTGGAAGTTTGCTGTAAGATGTAGCTACGGTGCCCCTCAATGAAACTAGAGCCTTTTCTTTAGCCCTCCAAGCCAACGAGTATTTACATCAACTCCCAAATATATCTTTACATCACTGCGAATATCAGAAGGTGTATATTTTCTCTTGTGATCAACAAGTTTGGGTTTAACGATTCCTCCAATCAGCATGCTTGTGGCATGTTTTGGTGAATACATTTTATCCTTCAAAAGACAAATATGATCTGTATTAAATGCTCTTATTCTAAACATACCAGACTTGTTGACATTAGATGCTTTCATTAACCATTCACATTCACCAGAAATACACTCCAGCGTATAACTACATCAGCAAAAACAACACAACACATCAATATACAAATAATTAAAACAACTTATACAGTTACATATGTGTATGTATAAAGCAGGTACCTGATTGCGTTTGACCTCACTATTATATATTGAAATCTTTTTTCAATTGCATATTTTTTCATCACAGATTTCAATGTGGCTTTGGTATTATACACTTGGTGTCTACCTCCACGTACTTATTACAAGGATCTGAAATAACTCCAACGCAGCTCTCTGACCCCAAAATACAAAGCGGCTCTACCAACTCACCAATAGTCAGCTGCCTATTATCAATTTCATCATTTTCATTGTTGCTAATAGATGTAATCATACCACTCTCCTGATTTGAACTTCCATACAGTTCATTGGTACTAATTATAATGTCTTGTTTGCTTATACACAGTGGATACTTGTTGAACTCATATCCAGCCTTTTTTAGCATGATATAAACTCTAACACCCATGTCGTTGTGAATCAACATGGGTGTCTTGCTTTCTTCAATCGTATACTCAATTTTGAGTTTATTCACATTTGTATCAATCCCTAGTTGCATTGCAATGACATTATACAACTCTTTATACGATGAACTTTCTTAAAAATCACCCCCTCAATTGTATAATCAACGTAATAATTGTCATTGTCCCATTTATCAGAATTCATAACCAAAATAGTCAATGAAGCTATTTTCAGAATTTCTGTATAAAAAATTAAATTATATACATATACATTTGTAAGCTAAATACATGCAGCAACAAATATAACATGTACTTATACATATTATAGAAACTTCAGTTTTTAACTTATACACATTTTCAAATTATATAAAATTCTCTGTATACACAAAATTATAGATTTATAGAAGTATACAATTCAACAGAAACAATAAAAAACTATACGAATATAACGGATAAATTCGTATAAACAGGCAACACTTCCATACAATAATACAATTTACCAAATAACATATATATATATATATATATATATATATATATATATATATATATATATATATATATATATATATATATATATATATTCGAAAAAATAAACAACAGTCTAATACACTTATACACTTATACATATTATGAAAATTCGAAAAACAAAATGAAGATGTACTGTATAAAATGAAAACATAATAGTTTCATACCTCAAATCAGATCTCATATACAGTTCCAAATACAAACAATACTATGATTGCAGCGAATCTCAAATCAATAATACAAAATTAACAACAAATTTATCACAATTTTTTCTATATTTCACATTAACTAATCAAATCAATTAGGGACAAATATTCACATCTCAATATACATTCAACTGATTTGATGAAAGTGAAATACGAAATCTGAATTTTAAACACCATTGTCGACAAAATCAAAAACAAAATCAGAGTACGTTTTAGTTATGAAATTATCTCTTATTTCTATCTCTGAAAATAAATTTATCTCGCTTGCTTGATTAATACCTTCAATAGGTTGATCAATTTTTTGAATTATCTACAATGGAGCTATTACGAGTGAAGGAGAAGAAGACAGAATGAAACTGAAACTGAATTCGCGTGAACTATGGGATCTTTTCCTTATTTAACTGCCGCCTATTTTTTTTTTTTAAAAAAAAAAATTGAATTGTATAAAAGGAAGATATCTGCTTAACTGTTATACACAAAAAGGCACCCGTAGCAAACTTTTAATTTGCTACGGAACGCAAGTTTGAATAGTTTTCTATAGCCTAAAATTGTCAATTTTTTCTTTGCTATATATAAAATTTGCCCTAAAAGTAAGAGAAAAGACATAAAGTCACTATTAAAATTGTCTCGGATTTTCATAAAGATATTTTAATTTTGCGACTGTCCTATTACTCCACTAAACAATTTTGAATAAATATTATCATATCATTTTTCGATCAGCCCCAAATTTTAAGAAGCAAGTGAGTTCGCACATCAATCATTACATGACACGTGTTAATCTAATTAAAAATATAAAAAAAAGTTCATTTTAAATTTTCCTTTATCTTTTTCTTTCTTTATTTATCTCTCTTACTTTTTGAATTTTAATTTTGATATATCTTAAATTTCATTTTATCTTCCATCTTCCTCTTTCAAGTGATTCATTTCTCAATTTTTTTTCTTCACCTTCCACCCCCCATGTCAAATTGAAACCTACTTCCATTTTTTTTTCTTTTTCTTTCTTCTTCTCCGGTTAATTTCTTTATAAAATTCATACTATTATTTAGACTTTATTGAATTATTGATAACATTAATAATTTTTTTATGAAAATTTAAAATTTTGAAGTTATTATCAACTACTTATTTTCATATAAATTCAAACTTAGAAATGATAATTTTAAAAGAATCAATTAATTTCCAGAAAATTGAAAGAACTTAATTGAAATTGAATAAAAAAATATATAATACTTACTAATCATCTTGAAATCTAATTAGTTTATCAAATTGTTCGAAATGTAAGAAAATATTTAGATAAAATTTTAAAATTCAAGAGAGTCAAACTAATATTAATAAAAAAAAAGGAAGGTAAAGTTGTGGTAAAAATGGTGACATTAAAATTAAAAAACTTCAATGAATTGAGATGACAATGAATTTTTGAAAAGAAAGAAGAAAGAAAGAGAAAAATGAAAAAGCAAAAAAAGTTAAAATAATAAGAAAAATAAGAAAATGTATTTTATAATAAAATACTTGTAAAAATAAAATTATATTAGTTATTTTAGGTTGTTCATTCTCTTTGAGAGAGTGCACACTACTCTTTGTGACGAAAAATAATGTAATAATATCTATTCAAAATTGTTTAGTGGGGTAGTAGGACGGTTGCAAAGTTAAGATATTTTTTAAAAAATTCGGAACAATTTCAATGGTGACTTTATATTTTCTCTAAAAGTAATAATAATTGATTGGACACGAGGCTCGAATTTATATTATTTTTAACTCTTTTTTTATCGTAATTAGAATACTTATCTTTATTGATTTTCATTTGTTTAATTTTATTAAAACTAATAAAGAAGCAAATGAAAAACAAATGAAAAATACACACACAAATAATCAACAAAAAAAACACATTAATATTGCTGTACTACGGACTACTTTCTCATTTAAAATAAAAAACATTTAGAGTAAATAAATTCAAATGAAAAAATTTAATAAAAAATAAAATAAACGTAAAGATAACCTATATGTAATAGTATATAGTTATTAATTAAAAATCTCTAGATAATATGCATTATTTAAAAATAGAAAGTAAAAAAATTGTTAATCCCAAAAAAAAAAAAAAAAAAATCACATCCTTGGAAAAGCAAAAAGTTAGCCATGATCAACTAAATTAACCAGTCTTATCCTTAAAAATCATCTAAACCTTATAGGAACGTCTTTGAAAAAAACAAAATACTACTCTTAACATTCATACCTTCTTAAAATTAACTCTTCAAAAAACGATTTCAAATTTGTGTTTAAAAAAATAACATCCAAACAAGTATAGGATTCAAACAAAAATATGAGTTCAATCACTAAGATCATAAAAGAAAGAGTTGGTATATTAATGTATTTTATGTTTATATATGCCCTCTATTTGAATTGTGTTTGGTCTGCAATTTTTCTTTTTATGATTGAAGGGATCAATCACCACCTTTTTAAAAAAGATAACTGATTTTACAAGTGGCTAAAGTTTAGGTTATTTTGAAATCATATTTTTTTTAATCATAATTCAAATACTTATCTTTAGGGATTGACATCTATTTAATTATTTTAAAAAATAATAAAGAAGCAAATGAAAAATATACAATGTTTTTTTTAACAAAAACAACACATTAATGTGACTCCAATACATACTAATTTCTCATTCAAAATAAAAACATTTAAAGTATTATTAAAATTAATTTAATCTATAAAACAAAATAAAAATATTTGAAACACTAATTTATTGTTTTAAAAAAAAAGTACTACGCCAATCTAATTTTTATTATTTCTTCAACTTTTCACAGTTTTTTAAAATTCAAATTTTAATAATAGTTAACTATGTCATACGCTTCCTAAAATATTCTCTCAAATCTTAATTGTTTATTGCAATATACTTAAAAAGAATGTTAGCCAAAATTTGACTGTATAATAATAAGTGAAAAATGTAATCAAGAAAAAGAGAAGCATAAAAGAATCATTTCATGAATATATGATGTACTCATTTTATTTTGAAAAAAATATATGTTTTAATATTATTCAGATCTAATGTATTCTAAAAGTAGAATTGAATTGTGATATAAAAAATAAAATAAGTCATGGTGATTGAAGGTTTATGTTTAACTAAGAGCCTGCTTGGTGTAAGATTATTAAATTAAAATATAACTTTTATATTTGATTTGGAAAATAAATGCATCTCTAAAAAAAGAAAAATAAAGAAACAAAATAAAATAAAATGTAAAATCGACTAAAACTAAATTAAATTTAAAATATTAATTTATGAAAGTATCATTCTTTAATGACCCTAATAATGAAATAGGAAGAACTAGAGTTTCACAAGCTTTTTGGAAGTTGGTAACTAGTTAAAATTATTTGTTTTGGCTTTTAAAGTTTACTTAGGATTTTATTGAGGTCAAACGTCAGGGGACGACCATGACGTTCGGAAACTAGTCTTTTGATGCTAGTGTGTTCTAGTTTGTTGTCATTGAAGTTGGTGTGTGGTTTGAGGTCTAAAACTTGTAGAGGTGACCCTAGTACCTAAATGGACTTGTGTAGGGGTTAAACGTCCGGATACGACTCTCCAAGGACTACCCTAAGGGTCCTTGAGGAGAACCCTAAGTTAAACCCTAAAAGTTACCAAAAAAGGGGTGAACTATGGCCAAGACTTACGGCGAGTAGGTCAAGTGACAGACCGTAGGTCCTTCTCCGTAAGTCCAGACTTAGTCTAGGGAGAAAGGATCCCATTTGGAGCCTCAATCCTAAACTTTGGATGACCAGTACGATCAGTAAGTCAACCTACGATCCACAGGTGGTTGTCTGTAGGTCACGTTTGTGTAAATTGTTTTTGACACGGCTAGGGCAAGGGGCTTTTAGTAAATTCGTGTTAAGTCTTGTTTGGTATGGGGTCATTTATTTTATGTATTTTTAGGTATTTTAAGAGTATTAAAACATTTAAGTTCTCATTTAAGACTCCATCTTTCAAATCAAAAATCCTTTCTCTCAATAGTTCTCTCTAGAAACTCTCTTGGAGTTCAAGGCCAAGTTCAAACTAGGGTTGAGGAATTTAAGGCGTTTCTTCTTCGTTTTCGTGGGATTCATCAAGATTAAGGTATGGTGACTCTTCATATAGGGTTTGCTTTCACCCTAGAGTCCATTTCAAAATAACTTTTCAAGCTTTCAAGTTCATGAAAACTAGGGTTTTACTCAACTTCATGGTTCCTTCTCTAAATGGTTCAAAAAGGTTTGTAATGACAGTGTGTGGTTATATTTATGTTCAATTGGTTATTTAAAGTTAAAATACTCCATGAACCCATTATTTCTCTCTATTCTCAGTTTATGCCTTTATACAGTGGGTTGCTTAATAATGAATGCATGTGAATATAAAGTGCTTAAATGGCTTTAGATTGTTGAAGTATGTTATTATTTATGCTTATTCATGATGAAATTGTTGGTGGATTGATACTTGAGATTTATGGCCTGAAGGCAATATTTGAGAAATTACTTGTTCATATAGAATTGCTAGCTTGATGTTAATCCACTTGAAAGGTGAATGTGTTGACTTAATACTTCTATTGTGAATACATGTGATATGTCTATGGTTGTGTCATGATTGTGTCTATGGAGTTATAATTGAGGTCTTGTCTATAAATGATGAATGGAGCATAAATGAAGTTTCTAAGAATGTGTTAATGAATGTCGAGTCTACTGAGAGGTTATTCTTGATTGAAATATAATGAACGAATGAGAGGTAAGGGTTGAGATGGACAATCATCGATGAATTGAGGCGGAGTGTCTAGTAGAAATCTCAATATCTCCATTGAGATATCCAATGAATGAATGTAGGAAGGGTATGGATACTCATCCATGAGTTGGGGTGGGGTATCCAATAACAATCTCTTTTCCTTTAATAAATTAAATACTATATGGGAATGTAGGCTAAGAACCGGATGGATATTGTACGATATTGATGCTCCTCCGTGAGTTGAGGTGGGGTATCTAGTAGGAATCTCTTGGGATGAGCGCCCATCCATGAGTTGAGGCGAGGTATCTAGTAGCATCCCTCTTATCCCATAAACTATGAGTCTTCATAGGTCTAGCTAGTTGATCCACTTAAGATTATTTTTGGTTTACCTTAGGCAAGTAGACCAACCCTTACGATGAGGGATATTACATCGAATTTCATGATTTAGCTCTCATGGTCTATGTCGGTTAAACGATTATTTATATTATGTGAGGTGTCATTATGGTTTCTTGATAGGTTCTACAAAGTGTAGATAGTAGTATGGGATGTTACCTATACATTGCACAAGTAGGCTTGGAGAGGGTCATTGTAAGTATCTCTAAATCCTAATGACTAATGAAAGAATGTCTCCTTAATGAATGAATGAGTTTCTATGCAAGTTATTGGATAATGTTGACTTAGAGTCTAATTGAGGTTATGCATGCTTACTTGGATTGTGCTTATGTCTTTTCCTCGTCATGACTTAATGAATTAAATGTTCCTAGTCTATGGTGGCTCCAAGAAATACTTAGTGTGAGTAGTATTATGGAATGCTACTTGCACCTTGCATAAGTATGACCTAGAGATTTCTTAGATGATGGTCCTAAGATGATAATGTGATTCATGTAATGTTTATGTCTCTTAAATGCTTTATTTTGTGAAGGAAGAAGAGTTGGAAAGTGAGTTCACTTTTTGTGATCTTAGTGTGGTGTCTTAGTATGGATGGTGGTATGGGAAGCTATCCATACATTGCACAAGGTATAGCCTAAAGGTTGCTTGAAGTGAATTACAAAGGTAAATGTAATGGTTTCCTTGTATTATTTTCTAAATGTGAAGTTATCACTTATATGATGTATATACTTGATGATGGTGTCTTTTATGCTAATGTTCATCATATTTCAAAAGTGGCATAATGCATGATTTCCAAATAATTGTCCCTTTTAAGCATATTTTTGCATGGTAATCATACTTAGTACATTTTTGTGTACTAACCCATATTCCTTCTAGCTAGTTTGAAGTGTTGGATTGCTTTCTTACAAGACTTGGTATGTCCTCATGATTCGAGGACAAGACTTTTCGTTTTCCTAAAATTATGTAATAGAGAATTTAGTAGTTCTTTTCTGTTGTAAAGGGTTGTGTCCCTAGTGTGTTTAAGATTTGGGTCTAGGATGGCCAGGTGAGACTTAGACTTCCGCTAAATTTCAAATTTATATTAAATGAAGTTTTCTTATTTTAGACTTAAATGAGTTTTAATTCCGCACTATTTCAATATCGAATGCAATGAATGCTAAGAGGCTTGTATGAGATCCCTTCAAGGTCAAGTACGCCCTGTTGCAACTCGGGGGTGCTATCGGGTCGTGACAATTCATCTAAAAGAATTATATTGTACTAAATTATAAAATATAATTGTACAGTTTTATTTTTAAAATATCACATAATTGATATATGTCTTTAAGAAAAATAAAAGACAATATAAATTTTGAATAACATGCCTACATTTTGAGTTTTAAGTGATTAAAACTATTTTGATATATGTTTCGCATTATATAAGACTTTCATAGTTATATTTCATTTAAATCTAACTGTTTGAATTTTCTTATATCTTTATTATTCTAACAAGGAGATAATATGTATACAGAGATATTATTTATCATTTTAAATAAATTTTATAATGATAAAAGATTATAATTTTTGAATTTAGATAATCAATTAGTCTTAAATATTGAATTATTGATATAATTATTCTATGATATCACATAAAGATGTTAAATGTTAACATTCTCAAATAAACTTCACAATATTATCTTATAATAAGTTAAAATTTCAAACTATTAGTAAATTAATATTTATGACTACATGTATCAGTTAATCGTGCAACGCGTGGGCACGTATATTAGTATAACTAATATACAAAGAAGTGATATTGACATTTGTAACGATCGCTTCCCGTCATTATAGAAAAGTCAACGGGAAAATATTTTGGGCTAGAAAACTTTTTTATAGAACTCCCAATAACGATCTTACCGTTAACGAGTATTTTCTTAGTGTCATGGGTTGAAGGTGTGTTGTTAAATGATGGCTTGGAATTATTAAATTTGCTCAATGCTTTCGTGCAAGCCATAAATGCAGAATTTTCTCGTCATGCGGTGTAGCAGGGTGACTACTGTTGTGGTACGACATACGCGAATTAAGTAGAAAATAAACCCTAAACACATTTTATTATGCACTTTTTGACTTTAAGAGCTAGGAGACTACCCCAGGTGTTTTCTTGATAAATTTCACCATTCTTGAGGCGAAAGATAAGGTTTTAAATCTCCAAATACGTTTTTTGATTCACAAAACGTAAATTAATGGGTAATTATCGATGGGGATGGTTTTGATCTGGAAACTATGGTGGAAATACCTAATTTGGATAATGTGTTTGATAAAGGGTTGATAGTGTTGACTTTATTCTGGGTAATTATGTCTTGTTTATTGATCCTAGAATTATATTGATTGTTTGTAGACAAGAACAAGCGAAAAGGATCCGAAAAGGGAAGAATCATGTTTCTTAGGGTATTCAAGTTTAGGTGATGGTTATGATTTCATGGTGTGTGATGTATATTTATTCTTGATTCATTATAATACATCTATGTATGTGATATTTTATTATTGATCACACTAATTGTAAATGAGGATAGATGAATGATGAATGCCATGATTCATGACATGATTGTATGATTTGGGAATATTCTTGTGATTGTGATTGTGATTGTGATTGTGGCTTGTTGAATAAATCGGGTGTTGCGTTTCGACGCACTAACTGAGATCGGTTACAATGTTTCGATATAAATATGGGATCTATTGTCACATTCCAGCATAAACATTAGATCGGGTACCACGTATCGATAAGCTAACAATTTGGGTTTGGGTTCCATGAGAGGACCATTGATTTGACATAATTGTATAATGGAGAACTGTGAAATTGTACGTTGTTCATAAATGATTTTGGTATAGTACATATTCGGTGTATACATGTTATTATTATGTTATATTGACTTATATATATTGCACTTAGTGGGATTATCGTGTGATCCTACCAGTACACTGTAGTTGTGTACTGATACTGCACTTTCTCTTTCTTTGTTGAGTACATGCATCTTATGGCGGCTATTGACAGACCTCGTTTAGAAGATCATTGATCATTCTAAATTCAAGGGCGAGTCAGTTCTTTCGGGCTGCCCTGAGTTCTCTTTTTTCTTATGTCCACATTCCGGACTTAGACTTTCTGGTTAGTTATTTGTATGTTAGTATGGGGTTGAAACCCTTCTTGTTTAGACTTTTTGATGAACTTTAGATGTTTTTGTACATTGACATTCAGGTTCTAGGCATATTTTTCTGCATTTGTCTTGTTAGAATTTTGGAATTTATAGGAACTCTATTTCTTTTACTTAGCATTTAAACCTGCTTCCGTAATTTTAAATGCTCTAGTTTTATTTAGTTGTGTAGCTTTATGGTTAGTTGGGTTGTAGTAATGATTATCCCACTAAAGGGTTAGTGTGAGGTTCATGATTGTTTGGGTCGTGACAAAGTCTGTATCATAGTCTAGGTTCGTTGATCTCGATGTATTAAAATTGATCTAGTAGAGTCTTGCGGAACGGTGCGAAGATGTCTCTACTTTTCTTCGATATGCCCTCTGTACTTTATTTTGTCTCCTTTCGTTCTATAACTTTATTCCAATTGGTATGTGGCAATTCAAATAAGTATCTAACCTCCTTCGCTCTTCTGTCTGCAGATGGTTAACACTGGGTTCAACGACGTTAGGATTGTAGCTCCCATTAATGCTCCAGCTCAAGAATCTCCAGCGAGAGGTCACGATTGAGGCAGGGGTACAGAAAGAGATATTATTAGAGGCCGAGGAAGGGTGACGCCTACTAGGAATGGAGCACCAGTTGAGAATGCTCTCAGAAATAAGGCCCCTCCTACGCATCATGAAGAGGTAGAAGAGAATATAGAGGTTGAGAATGAGGAGAATATTGGACAAGAGGAGGAGCTGCAGGCTGATACTACACATATTTCTCCCCTAGACCCTGTGTTAGCTCAATAGATCATTTTGTACTTGAAAGGATTGGTTGGACCTGAAGTGCTTCCCTATGTTCAAGAAACTCAATCTCCCACCAATACCCTATTGTTATCACTGTCCCCAAGGTGGGTGTAAATGTAGGTAATGATGCTTTCTTTCGTCCTTTGTTAGGTCCGGTTATGACTCTTAATGAGCATGAGATGTTAACTAAGTTCTTGAAGTTGAAGCCACATGTGTTCCATGGTTCCGAGAGTGATGATGCATATGAGTTCATCCAAGATTACTATGAGAGGCTTCATAAGTTTGGAATTGTTCATCAACATGGGGTTGAATTTATGACTTTTTAGCTTCAAGGTGAGGCTAAGAAGTGATGAAGAGTGTATATGGAATACAAATCTTCAGCTTTACCTCCACTTACTTAAACCCACATTCATGCTCTGTTTTTAGAGAAGTATGTGCCTCAGACTTCGAGATATTGTAAGAAGGATTGGATTTGGAGCAAGGTGGTATGTTTGTGGCTGCTTATGAGGCCAAGTTCCATGCCTTTTCTATATATTCTATGCAATTGGCGACTACTGAGGAAGAAGGATCTGTTTATTTATTAAGGACTAAATTTTGAGTTGCAAGTATTATCTATCCATATGACCTCCGCAGGGAAAAACTTCAATGAGGTAATAGATTTTTTGAAAAAGTGAAGGGGGTGAGATAAGACGGTCAGGACAAGACATTGGCTAAGAAAGCCAAAAACTGATGCAGGGATCTTAGTCAAGAGGTTAAAGAAGGCCAATAGTTACATCCCGACCAGTTCAGTCCGTTATGCCCGCTTCTACAGGAAATTACTCCAGAAGTCCACCTCAAAATTTGATTCAGGATAGCAAAGGAGTCGCACCTTCGGTGGGCAGAAGGTCATCTTTTGATCGACTTGCTATAACTATGGGAAACCTGGACATATGAGGAGATATTGTCCCTATCCACTCATAATGGATTCTAAGCAGTAGCAGACTAGAGCAGTGGTACCGTCAGAAATGGTAATAATGGTCTATAGCGTCTACAAGGTGGGAGAGGAGGAAATCAATGAGGTCGTGGAGGTATGGGAAATGGTAACGCACGTAGAGGTACAACACATCCAGGTGGGGAAGTCACCCATCATGATGACAGGGCTCAGTATTATGCCTTTCTGGGCATGATCGAGGCGGAGGCGTCTGACGCACTGATCACATGTACTATTCTTGTGTGTGACCGGATGACTAATGTGTTATTTTATCTAGGTTCTAATTATTATTATGCATCCATACAATTTGTCTCTGAGTTTGATAGTAATTGTGATATGCTTGATGCCCTCATATATGTTTCTACCTATTTGGAGAGTTTGTCATAGTCACACATGTCTATCGCGCTTATCCTATTTTATTTATGGTTTTTCAGACATAAGTTGATTTGGTGATTTTGGATATGATTGATATAATCTTAGGAATGACTTGGTTGTCCCCCTATCATGTTGTGCTTAATTGTAATACGAAGTCCGTGACTCTAGAAATTCCATAAAGGGAAAAATTAGAGTTGGAAGGGAAGCCTAAGCAAGCTAAGATCATATCCTCCATTTGGGCTAGAAAATGGTAGGGCAGGGTTGTTTGACTTATATGGATCCTATTCGAGAAGTTGAGGTTGAGTCTCCATCTATTGAGTTTATTCTCGTTGTGTCAGAATTTAGAAAAGTGTTTCCTACTGATTTGTCTGTATGCCTCCAGATAGAGATATAGATTTCTGCATTGATTTACAACTTGGTACTCGTCCCATTTCTATCCCTCCATATCGCATAGCTACTATGGTCGTTTTGTGCAGAACTTTGCTTCTATTGCCACTCACTTGACAAATTTTATCAAAAAGGAGATACCATTTGAATGGACTGAAAAATGTGAGGAGAGCTTTCAAAAACTAAAGGCTCTTTTGACCACCGCACCTATTATAGCACTACCCATTGAAGGTAAGGGTTTTATAGTTTATTGTGACACTTCACATTCAGTTTGGGTGTTGTGTTAATGCAGAATAAGAATATTATAGCTTATGCATCTTTAAAGACCCTAAGCACCCCCTAGTCGTTACAGGCATATTCGACCTTGAAGAGGTATTATACAAGTCTCTTAGCATTAATTCATCACATAAGTATGAAAAGTATTGAGGAATTGAAACTTTTCAAATAAAGTTAACAAGGGAAAACTTTTATAAAATGTAAGAAGACACTACACCATTTTAGGCCTCCGGCCACCCTAGTAAAGTGTAGCCTAAACTAGCAAAAAGTGTGGCCTTAGCTTTCTTATTGGCCACAATTCGTAAGTGTGGCCTTTTCTATCTAATGTATGACAACAAATTTAAAGTGTTGCCTTTTCTATCTAATGTATGACAATACTTTGAAGTGTAGTCCTTGCCCATGTGATTACCACAATTTACAGTCCTAAGGCTACACTTTTAAGTGTGGTCATATCATTTTGGCTATAAAATATATGCCACAATTTCTAATTAAAAACCACCAATATTATTTTACAATAAATAACCTCACGCATTAAATTGGCTCATAATTAATTCAAATACATAGATTTGCAATAAACCTCAAAACATTGTACGTCTTGTGTACTTACACATACCTATAGAAAAAAATTCAAAATACGCGCATAATTGTTCAAAAAGTAATATTACAATAGTTCAAAATCTCTTCATAGCCCACTTCAATGAGATAAAATTTACTTGTAGCGACCCTTCAAATTTGATCACCTCCGTTTCCCTACACATTTAGAATTTACGACAAATCAAATTGCAACAAAAATAGATGTTAAAGATGAGTCAACTGCTAGTTGAGTTGATTTGAAAAAGACATCAAAAGTAGACGTTTAACTATAATATGAATCCTAGATGTTAAAGATAAGCATGGAACCTTAATAAAACAACAACTATACATCCTCAATATTCATCTTTATTTCAAAACCTGATTGATTTCCAAATTCAATATTTCCAAATTTCCTGATTTCAGATTTCTAGATTCCAGATTCTAGATTTCCAGATTCCAGATTCCAAATTAAAGATTTTCAGATTCCAGATTTCCAGATTCCAAATTTCAAATTTCAAATTTTCAGATTTTCCGATTCCAACTTTTCCAGATTTCCAGATTCCGACATTACCATTCAAAAGGTCCTTTGTGGTCTGGAGAGTATGAAAACTAATAATATCCACTCATTAGTAAAAAAGAAATCAATTCCAGGAGAAAAAATATTTAACAATAATTGTCATACAGAAGTCTTTATCAACTTTTAAGATATTCAGTTCCTCAAAATACAACCATTTGGATTTTAGCTTCAGTTTGGCTACCTAAACCATCTTAGCATGTGAACGGCACACCACGTAAAGAACATGCCCACAAACAACTTTATAACTTGTCCTACCTCTATCAATTTCACAGACGAGTGACGATAAATAACAAAAACGACATACAAAACAACCAAATAATCAAAAACATTTAAAGAGTATTTCCATGTCATCTTAGAATGTGAACGACACACCTTCTAGTTTAAAGCCTCAGTGTGACATAATCTTCCCATGTTGTATCCTCTATTGACAGAGAATGTTGTAAGATGATTCAAGATTGAATTACTCAAATTTCACATCTCTAGAGATCAACAGATAATATTATCTATGGTTAATTTACAGAGGACTGATAGACACTTTGAAGAAGGAGAATAAATGTATCTGAAGATTCAACCATATAGATAGCTCACCATCCCCAACCAGACTTTTTCTAAATTGTCAGCTATGTATTATGGTCAAATTCTGCAGAACGTTTGACCTGTTGCCTATAAGTTATCACTTCCTCCCCATATGGCTGTCCACCACACTTTTCATATGTCACAACTGAAATCGTGCTATGCAGTACCTACCCACTTTAATCATCATTTAACAGTAAATGTGTCTTCTCCAAATTATGTGCAGCCTAAAGAGATTCTAGAAATAAGAATGATCAAGAGAGGAAACAAAAACATTCCACATATACTTGTTCAATGGGATCAGATGTCAGTAGAGGATGCAACATGGAAAGATTATGTCACACTGAGGTTGTAGTAAAGATTAAAAAAGTTATAAGCAAGGCTGCTGTCACAGACAAAAAAGCCAATTCAGTGTTTCAGGCAATTGGATACTTCCAATAAGGCAATTGGTTCACTTGATGGTAAATGATACCTTTTTCGTCTCCGAGTAAGTAGCAATGTAACCTTCAGATATAGATAAGCCAACAAGGTTCTGAAATGCAAAAATACTTTATCATAATCAAAGGACATTCAACCATCAACAACAATAAGAGAGGCCTACAAGAAACAATGATAACCAATACATCTTTTCCAGCTTAATATCAATAACAACATAGAACCAACTTGACAATACCAAGTAGTTTGATAATTGTACCAGAAATACTACAGAGAGCTCACAGTTCTACCTGAAATGTCCACTACTTGATAATAACAGGAAACAAATAAGTCCACTATCTGATAACATTGATTTTCCTCTTATCTCTTACCTAGCATAACATCCAACAACCTACCAACACAATAAACACTAGAAAGTGTAACTGAAAAATAGATTACTCATACCTGCTAGCTGCTAACATTCTGCATTATATGTCTTTACTATCTCAAGCTTTAGGTGTAAACAAAAGAACCCACAAAGAGGAAGAGGAAGCTTTGTTCACGATGTTAGATGGACAAGAAATTCTACGTGATCGGGGGGGGGGGGGAGAGAATGGCAACGAAGAGCTTACATGTGGAGAATTCTTCGATGAGCGTATGAACAAGTGGGAGGTGGTCCCGGACATGTTGAAGGATGATCCGGTCCTAACATGCCAGTCACCACATTGATTTCGTGAATAGTGAGTTTTACTCACTCAAGACATCTTCAAAACAGCTGAAGTTTTACCTGGAAAAAAAATAACACTTTAAAAATGTAGGACAAGTGCCAGTGAGAACTGATTCAAATAGAGGAAGGCGCATTGCTTTCAAGTCATTGGAAAATGAACTTCCTGTAATTAGAGATGCTTCTTATTCAGGTTATTCCATGGCTATAAATACTTGCTGTCGAGATCCTGATGCAATTGAGTTTTAGTGGAAACCTCTTGGCAATGGTTGAAATCGACTTAGTAGCTTTATCTTAAACTTTTAGTTTATGGTAGCTTGAATAATGTCATTTATCTAGCAAACAACTTACAATTATGATCAAAATATATAAGTTACAGGAGAAGAAACATTTACATAGATTCAAGGAGCACACAGAAAAACTGGACTTAGAAACCTTTCTAAGAAGTCTCAGTAAAACCATTTGTTTCCACAACCTGATTCACTTCAAATAGAACAAACAATCTAAACTTTTCAAATAAATACTCAGTTAGAGCAGCAAAAAAATATATTTTTAGAGCAACAACTTCTCAACTAAATCAATCTTCAAAGGGAATTAAAAAAAATATTCAGTTGCAAGATTATTTTTTATTTTCAGATTGCATTACGACATTCACAAGAAGTCCATCTCAAAAACACAATAAACTGAATTATACCGCAACTTTAAGCAACATGAGAAATTGTTGAATTCCTTAAAATACTAAAAGAATTAACCTACTATAATCAAGAAATTCGCTAACAATATACCAAGTGAAATCATCACTGACGACATAAATGAGCAGTAATAATAAAATGATTTTCAGTTCACTGGAGTAGCCAACATGTCTATAGATATGATTGCAGAGGTGTATCAAAAGATTCCTAACCATAAACATGATTCAATTTTCTGACTGTTCTTCTCTCATTTCAAACAAACAATAATAATTACTCCTAAACCATGAAAAATAAGAAACAATCAAACCATCGAAAGACAAAGTCACAAAAAACCTATAACAACTAGCAAAGTTCATTTAAAAGAATCATCAGATCTCCCTCCCTAATTTCTTTCAACATGAGCACTTTGTTTTCTTGCTCTTTTCCTTTGTAAGGTGGAATCATTCCTCCCATTGTAAATTCGTAGGTAGTAAAACAGAAAGTGAAGGCAAAAACTTTAATTATATTCTATTTTTTTCAATATCACTTTCATCAAGAACCACGCTGTAACCCCGTCGTACCACTTTATAATTGCCTTTTTGAAGGCTCCAAACGACGCCTTACAAGTCCTTTATTACAACAAGAGACCCCAAACGAAAATACAATAGTAAACAGACAGCCACCATCAAACTGTTTGTACAACTTCTCATTTTACTTTATTCTAAACTACTTTTTTCCTCTTCTATATATATGCTTAGTAACACATTGTCATACTCGGAACTGCCACTTTAGTGGACCGATGCGATGTGCTTAACCAGGTCCACCACTCGTGTGCTGTAATCACAGCTAGTAAAAATATTAGCAGGAGACCACAAACACTTTAAGTGTTGTGTATAACACAGTTCTTGTAAAGGAAAATGCTAAAAGATGGGTCTACAATAACTCTAAATTTAAAGAGAAGGATTTACCTGTAGCCCATTTTTTGTCATAGCAAGAAACAAGCTTCACAAAGCTCTTGCTCAAAGCAATTCAAGCCTTGGCGTAGAAGATACTTGATCCGCAAATTATATTCATTTCAATTACAAATCAGCCAAATGAGCACTTTGAATCTCTAAACTGGTTGATGTAGGGTCAGTACAAAAGGAATTTACAGGGCAAATGCATTAGGCAGAAGCTATAGACATTTGATGTTTTGACTCAATTATAATACATACAAACAACTAGAACAAGAATTGATAATATTGATTAATAATTTGAACTTCAATTTTACAAAACTGGAAACAAGTCGAAGTAGGAATTACTTTAAAAAATCATATATAATTTTATAAAAATATATCAAAAAAATTGAAAGATATTTAACTCGATGTTCAAATTCTCCACAAAAATTCACACTGAGAACAATTCCTCTTTCACACACACATACACTATCACAGGAGGATGTGAACCTACGAAAAAATCAAGAATTTTTCATACTTGTGAGAAAACCGAAACCCTACCTGAAACTTAGTTGATGAAGCGAGATATTCTTTCTCCGAAGAAAACTAGTAATGGATGACCCACTTCTCAACGAAATCTCCGCTCATGCCGATAACCCACACACCACCACTTCTGACGATAACCCACACACCACCTCTTCCTTATATGGCGGTAAGAAACCTTGTTTCCTTTCAATTCCCCTTGAAAAATAAAAAACCCAACACATTTTTCAACCAAACAAACAGACATTGGTTAGCATGAACGAAATTTCTAGTTCATGAATCGTGTAATCACTGAAGAGATAGAACTTAGGAATTGACTTAGCTGAAGCGATGGAGAAAAATACTTTAGACAATGAAATTTAGGTTTTACTTTTCTAGAAATTGAGGGAAATAGATACTTGGCAACACTTTATGAGCGTTCTCTAGAGAAAGAGAGAAGATTTATTAATATTTTATTAATTATTTTTTTAGCCAATAAATATGGGAGGGAGAGTTAAAAATATTGGAGGGAATATAATATTTTAGTGAAAATTTTAGGCCACACTTATAATGTGTTGTTTTTACTATTATAAAAATAGGACACTTTAAAAGTGTGGTCATAGATATAAATAATTGTTGTCATTTATTTCATATTATGACAGCGCTTATAAAGTGTAATAAATACCATTAAAGAGTACATTTTACAAGTGTTGCCAATATTATCGTTGCCAAAAGTTAAAAATTTAGGCTACATTTTAAAAGTGTTCCCAAAAATATTTTAGGCAACACTTTTCAAGCGTTGCTCAGATTTAGTGTGGCCGTAGGCCTAAAATGGTGTAGTGAGAACTAAGTCTCATCACAAGTCATCTTAGACACATCTCTTTATCATAGGGTCACGACCCTTACATTGAAAAGAAACTTATGTCTAATACAAAGTCTTTAATGAAATAAATATAGAAAGATCATCCATGTCCTCGAACATATGAGGACATACCAAGTCTTGAGAGAATTCTACTTCCCAAGCTTCAACTCTAGGAATCCTCACCTTTCACCACCTACACTTGTAGAAATAGAGAAGAATATGGAGGCAGTACAATTAAACACTAAGTATGATGACCATGAAAGAAATCATGTAAAAAAAGGACTCTTTAGTTTAAATATGTTTTTCTTGTCATTTTGATAAAAAAAAAAAAACTTCATCACAGGAGTTTAAGAAACATAACACAAGTCCACATTCAGATATAGAGCCATTTTCAAGTAACCTTTCTTCATTTAAACTCTCTACCTAAGAATACTCTACAAACGACCTAAGTAAGACATGAATAGACCGCCCATACACCCTCTTGAATCACACCTAAGTGTTCCTCAAAGCCACCCTAAATAAGAACCTTTCTATTCAACATACTATCATTAGGAGAACATACATCACATAAGTCATTTAGAAGTCAATCATACAATTAGGGGACTTCACATAATGGTCTTGGAAGACCTAGGGAACTCACTTTAGCATTTTCAAAGCCTACTTGTGCCATGTCTAGATAGCGTCTCATTCCACTACCTACACGTTGTAGAACCTATCCAATAACTAGAGTTCACATCCCACATGATGAGAATAGGCATCAACCGACATAGAACATACTAGCTAGGTATGGATCCAGGTGTCAAAAGATCCCACACCGATGAAAGTATTCTACTTGCCAAAGGTATAACTATGACATATCCCATATAGGCACATGGTTTAAGGGATATTAAAAGGCTTCTTTGTACTCTAGTCTCATACTCAAGTAGAGCTACTACCTTAAGCATATCCACTCGATGTTTTGTCTTAGTTCTCATAGAGTAAGTTCATTCACATAAGAGTATTTGATAAGGTACCATCCATAAGCCTTACCAACTCATAATACAACTACAACCAAGGGATCCACAAGGGTCTACCGATCAAGATTCATTAGTATAGCTCATTCATGAAACGGGTACCATGATAGGTCTGTCTGATTCACTTCATTATAAACCTTATTTTCATATTCAAGGTTTGGCACATTCACTTAGGGTTCTAGACTCATCTATAAAGGGCACCATCCTAAGGTCTACCGATTCAAGACATAGTAAAAATCCTCATTTGTCATTCAAAGAAGGGCACCAACTTAGGTCTACCAATCCTAGACTTCCATTCATTCTTTCATTCAAATACAAGATTACCTTCACATTACATTCACATTATACAAGATCATATATATATCACATTATCCTTCACTTTGTACATTCATTTAAGCCATGACACCTTAATACAAGTCACCTTACTTCACATAAACAACTTCACATTATACCTTCATATATACCACAACTTGATACTACTATATAATTCACACAATAATGCCGACAAGTCCATGATCATAACATATACAACAATAAGCACCGCCACCAAGTGGACCATACCACACAAGAGCAATTCAATTATCAATTCTAAATTGGTAAAGGAATTAGGTCATCTTACCCTCTTCCAATAGCCATAATCACCATTCCTTAATCCTCCGTGAATTCACAATACAATAGCATAGATAACCATAGGAATCAACAATACAATATAAACTAAATCCAATTCTATCAACATTAGATCATAAACAACACACCCAAATCGAAGTCCAAATTTAGGAATTTTGTGAAGATCAAGGGTTCATGGTTTTCATTGTAAAATATCAACTTAACATCAATAGTATCGTATCTAATCATTTAAAATCGTTTCATGCAAGAACCCAATTGGATTTTTTTATAAACTTTAAAATCTTTGCAAAACCTTTGGAATTGGCTCTAGAGTGAAATCTAACTCTATATAAAGATTCACCATACCTTAGTATTGATAAGCCCACGAAATTGATGAAGAAATCAATGGAAACCTTCAATCCAAGCTCTAATTTGACCTTAAGATTTCATGGAGTTTTGAGAGAACTTTTGGGAAGGAAGGGTTTAGAGTTTTTAAGAATGAAGGCATCGACAAACACTCGTTCAACACCTTCTTCCCTACAAATCTTAACCAAATCATGCACAGGTATGACAACACACGGCATTGAAGTTTAATTCTTGGTTTTAGAGTTTAATCTAACTTAGAATACCCTAAATAACCTAAAATAACCTTTCATACATTTAATTAGCAAAGGGTGAAATTTACCAAATCACTCTTTGCTTGACCAACTCGAAGACAGAATTGCAGGCCTTGACCAACGGCCACCACCTACGGACCGTAGGTGGTGTGATGGATCATCTTGCAGGTCGTCATTTGGTTCAGAGACTTGGGCATGGGATCTAAGTCTCCCTTGGATAAGTCTTGACCTACGTAGGGAGTTGAAGCTCCGTCAAATGACCTACTGGTTGTAGGTCATGGCCGTAGGTCACCCCATTTTGGCAGTTTTGAGGGGTTGAGCTTAGGGTCCTCCTCAGGGACCCTTAGGGTGGTCCTCGGGGAGTCGTAATTGTACGTTTCGACCCTTAACACAACCACTTAGATACTAGGTCACCACCAATCATTTTAGACTCCAAACGACACACCAAAATATGAACAACACACTAGCACACAAACGACTAGTCTCCGAACGTCTTGGTCGTTCCTTGACGTTCAACCTCAAAAATATTCAAGTCTGCCCTTTGGATACTATTTCTCATTCATTTAGAAAGTTATTAACTTATGAAACTCACGTGAATCTCTAGTTTTTCCTTGTTCATTTTGAGGGTTGTAACAATCTCCCCCACCTGGAAACATTCGTCCTCGAATGACACTAAACCACTTTCAGGTTTAAAGACTCAAGACTAGCAGTCCACCATCATACAACATCAATACATTCAAAAACATATTCAATATACAAGACTAGGAGAAGCATCAGCTTCACACATATACACTCAAAACACAACAACAAATTAGGAACAACACCTATAACTCATCATGCATGAAGACTCTACCTTACTCATTTCACTTTAGAGGAACTTCCTTCTCCACATTATGTGATGCTACTACAACATTTTTCAGCACATCATGCCATGTTCTCATAAAAGCATATTTATGCAACATTTCAAAATCTCATTTACGTATACTTACAAATTAACTCATGCAACATTTATACAATTTATTATAGAGACATATCAACATGAAGGACAAGGTCAATAAAGCTCACTTTATCATTTAAACATAAACTCATGAAAACATGCAATATTATAAAGGGATCAAGGAATACTCATTTTTACAAAGACTCCCAAAATATACCACATGCCACTAGGAAATGCTAACTCTCAAGCTTGAATAGAATAGAAGAGATGAAAACCTCATTTACCCCATTATTCACCATACTCCCCAACTTGTGAGATACACATCACAAAACAAAAGGGAAATCATAACTTACTAACACCTTCATCCATATTTGTTTTCTTGTTAGCTTGAAGAGCATATAAACGACCATAATTTGGAGGAATAGGAAAGGTACCCTCACTAAGAGATTTTTTGGCCTCTCTCCCTCTAGACACAATAGTAGGACAATCTATCACCTTGTGATCATTCTTCCCACAACCATAACATCCACTAGTACCGGCTAGGCACTTCCCATGGTGCCTCTTACCACAAGTGGGACAAAGAGGCCTAACAAATTAAAAACCACCATTTCTCTCTTGGTCGACCTTTGGAGCACTTAAGACATCTTGATTTGGAGCTCTCTTCTTAAACCTAGCTTGACCTTGATCCTCAAACCTACCTCTTTTTAAATCCCTACCCTCCTTTAAGCTTGGATTCTTCAATGGCTTGAGCATACACCATGAGTCTAGAGATATTAATGTCATTATGGAGCATTGTTGTACGACACTCTTTCTTCATAAGATCGGAAACACCGATCAAGAACCTACTCATCTCATCTCTAAGGTTAGACACCAAAGATGGAGCATATTAGACAACAAGAGATATTTCAAAGAATACTCCTCCAAATTCATATTACCTTGTCTAAGGTTTATAGAATCTTCAATCTTAACCTACCTCTTCTCACGGAGAAAGTACTTCCCTAAGAATGTTTCCTTAAAATCTTCCCAAACCAGCCTATTGTCCTTCCATTGTGTATACCACACTTGAGCAAACCCCTTCAATTGGTATGAAGCCAACTCCTTATTCTCCCTAGAAGATACACCCATAGCATGGACTATCTTATAAACCTCATCCAAGAATACTTGGGGATCCTCTCCCACTTTAGAGCCAAGAAAAGTAGGAGGATTAATTCGCAATAAGTCCCTCAACTTAGAGGCCATGGTACTCTCAAGAGCATTCACCCTAGGCCCCACATCTCTATTTTCTTGAGCCATCATCGCTCGGTCTAGGGTAAGAACATCCCCTCTAAACTTCTCATTAGTCATGCTCGGGGGAACCGGAACCTCATTCCCTTGATTATCTATAGGAACTTGTTCACCTTGAGGGACTTGCTCACCTCGGAGAGGAACTCCCTCATTCCTTACTTCCTCATACACTCTTCTTGCGGGCGTCCTTCATGTATTTATATCATATAAACACAAGAGAAGGGATTAGGACAAAAAAGACTTATAGAACTCAACTCTATGGCACGACACAAGAGTAATGAAGAAAGTGAAACTTCTATCGTCTGATAGCCTCTTGCTCATAGATGTGTCGCGACTCACATCGATAAACAGGACTCTACTAGACGTGGCCTCATGAGACTTTGAACCCTAAAGACCATTTCATAACCTTATGCTTTGATACCAAGTTTGTAAAGATCCGAGAGCACGCCCTAGTCAAAATTGGCGTATTAGACCTCAAAGAGGTCTTATACAAGTCTATTAGCATTCATTCATCAAATAAGTATGAAAGTAGTGCAGAATTAAAACTTTCACACTAAAGTCAACAAGGAAACACTTTTATAAAACTTAAGAAGAACTAAGTCTCATCACAAGCCATCTTAGACACATCTCATTATCATCGGGTCACGACCCTTACATTGAAAATAAACTTATTTCTAATACAAAGTCTTTAATGAAAGAAATCTAGAAAGATCATTCATGTCCTCGAACATGTGAGGACATACCAATTCTTGAGATAATTCTACTTCCCAAGCTTCAACTCTAGGAATCCTCACTTTACACCACCTATACTTGTAGAAATAGAGAAAAATATGGAGTTAGTACAATTAAGCACTAAGTATGATGACCATGCAAGAAATCATGTAAAAAGGGACACTTTTATGTCATTTTGATAAAAGCCTTCATCATAAGAGTTTAAGAGACATAACACAAGTCCACATTCACATATAAAGCCATTTTCAAGTAACATCAACATATAACAATTAATTCCATATTCATCAAGTAAACTTTCATCATTTACACTCTCTACCTAAGACTACTCTAAGACCCACATAAGTAAAACATGAAGAGATCGCCCATACACCCTCTTCAAGCACACCTAAGTGTTCCTCAAAGCCACCCTATATAAGAACCTTTCTATTCAACATACTATAGTTGACATGTCTCTATAATCAAAATGACATTTATTTATATTTCAATTTTTTTAAGAAATATTTTTGTAATTATTTAATTTATATATATATATATATATATTGTAAAATTATTTATCTCTTTTCCAGTTTAGTCCAAAAATTATTGTCATTAACATAGTGATTTAATGATAATTTACTATGCAATAAATAATATTATTGAACAATTTCTATCAATATATAAAGTAAGCATAAATAAGGCTTACAATTCTCTTTGAACATTTTTTATCCATTCTTTTTGCTTGTCTTTCGATTCATTCTTTGATTTATTGTTTGCAATTTTAAAAAGCAACCAAAATTATGAATAGTCAAACATAATAAAGATTTATTTTTCATGAATTTATTTATTAACAAACATTTATCATTTCTACTTCTTTTTGAGTAATATGTATTGAAGAAAATAGAAATAATACAGATTTGATTTTTTATTTTAATTTTTAAAAAAATAATATTAATAACAATAACAATAATAATTCCTCAAAAAATGAAGCTACTCTTCAAAAAAAAAAAAAGTGCCTCACTTTTATTTTATTTTTGATATTATTTCTGATTTTAATAGACTTAAAATTTTATCTTGAAATTTTATAAAATATAAAAAATGATTATATTTAATTTCTACCATCGTTACTACTTTTAAATTATTTTACTTCATTTCTTTAATCTCATCATTAATTTTATTAATATTATTTCCTTAAATCATTTTTTCCCATTTTTTGTTTTTGTTTATTATTTATCCTTAATCTCATCATTAATGTTATTGATATTATTTCCTTAAATCATTTTTTTTCCCATTCCTTGTTTTTGTTTATTATTTATTTATCCTAGAAATAAGCTATTATCACTTAATAAGAATTGAAATACAAATTTTACAGTATTTGATTTACCTAGTTTTTATTTTAATTTTTTGAATAATAATAATAATAATAATAATAATAATAATAATAATAATAATAATAATAATGGTAATAATTCCTCAAAAACGAAGCTCCTCTACAAAACAAAAATTATGCCTCACTTTTATTTTATTTTTGTTATTTCTGATTTTAATAGACTGAAAATTTTATCTTAAAATTTTATAAAATATAAAGAAAAAAGTGACCATATTTAATTCATATTATCATGAGCTATAAATTTCTTTTACTTTCTTATCTTAATCTCATCACTAATGTTATTTATATTGTTTCTTTAAGTCACTTATTTTTCTTTTCTTTTATTTATGTATTCCTAGAAATAAGTAATTAGTATAATTTTGTAGGAACTGCAATTTTTTTTAACATATTTAGATTTTTATTTTTATTTAAAAAAAAAAACAATACTTGCATAGTATATAATACTAATAATAATTATTAATAATATTATAATAATAAAAGTAATAAAGCTGAAATAAAAAAGTGACGTGACACTCTTCTTAATTAGTCCAGCATTGATATTTTTTATTCTTGATAATTTCTCTTATATGTTTCTTAAACGGATTGTACAAAAAACAAAGTTAATCTATCAATTTTTCAAAAATAATTATTTACATTTAATATTGTTCAATTAAAAGTGAGATTATATAGAGAGACCAAGCAAAATATTTATCTAATTTCTCAATTTTTAAAGTTTTTTCTTGCATTATAATTAAAAAGTTTGTTAAATCCTAGATATACAAGAAATTACGTCATTACATTTCCAATTTTTAAGGCTATAACTACGACGTATTTCAAAATTTAATGCTATAATTGTTTCTTACCTCATATGTACCATTATCTCCATAATTGCATCATTAAAGGGAGGAACCAATACTAATTTAAAAATTCAACAGTAATATTACTTCAATGTGTTTGGAATGGGTATTTGAATTAACTTATTTTAAATTCTTTTAGCTTTTAAATTATCTTATGATTTTGAAAATGTTTGTGACATACAAAAACGTGTTTAACTGGAAAAAATCAAAACACAAAAATTAAGGTTTCCAATTTTTGCCTTTCATTTATAAATCACTTAAGAAATCTATCTAAAAACTCCCTTATACTTAAAAAGTCCAGAACCATTGTTGAAATTAAGAGAACAAATGTTTGAAAATTATATAGAAGTTCTATAATTCTCTATGGTTATTATGGTGCCATATTTGGTCCTGATATTTATATTTCTTTTTTTTTTTTGTTTTTTTTTAAATTACGTCTTTACTTTCTTTGTTTTTAATATTTATTTCGATTTAAGTGTAATGGTGATTTTTCAAGGGTTATATAGTGTTTAAAACGAAATCCAATCGATTGACGTGATAGCAAATAAGGAGAAGAAAGAACGTAACGAGTAAAGATGATACAAAATATTATTCTTACAAAATTCTTTATTCAAGATGTAATTTTGAATAAGCAAAGTCCATTCACAATTTCAACATTCCTAATATAATTTTTTTCATCTTTTAAGTAGATGTTCAACTTAGATTTTTTAAAAAAAAAATAATGTTATTTGATTTTTAGAAAGATTGAGATGTGTTTTGTTATACTTATTGCAAATAGTATTTGAAATAATGTTCATACTTGAATTTACTTAATTAAATATAACTTTAAAAGTGAAAAATGGGATGAAAAAATAATTTCAAACTTGAAACACAACTTCAAGTTGGAATGTTGTATTTGAAATTTTCATGATCACATATAGATTTTTAGATAAAACAAAAAGTTATTCCAATCCAATGGGATAATCTTAATATTAATGTGTCTATAAATTTATAAGTTCAACTAAAGAAAAAATATTTTTTATAGTAACTTTTTTTTTCATCATATAGAGATATGAAATATGGTACATTGTCATTTAGGTGCTCCAATGTTCTAATTATGATTATATACAATTGAAAATTAAAATTAAGCTTAATAATATCCGTTCGTGGATAATTTAGAGAATATTATTCATGTGTCAAATTTATAAAGAAGATTACTATGTTCAACTATATATTTTATCTTTCATTTTGTTTTAAAATTGAAAATTTTAAATTAACTACATGCCAAGGAATTGAAATTAATATTATATCTAATTTTGTTTCTTTTGTTTTCAAAAGTTAATTAGAATAAAAGAAGATTACTTTGATAATGGTTATCAATTGTACTATTTCGTTCAACTCATCATTTAAATAAATTAATCTTGATTAAATTTAATATGTATAACATGTCTAGATGTCCTTAGCAAAAATGAAAAGTCAATATCACAAAATAGGATCATGGTCCTATTTTTATTTTGACCGGATAAATCTAAACTAAATGATAATTATTATTTTTTTGATTCATTTTTGATGGTGTTTCAACTTAACTTGATAATTCATGTTATACTTTGATATCATTTTTTAATATGTAAAAATAATTGTGGTTCAAAACAAACCAAGTTCTCTCATTTGTTTCAATTTAATTTATAAAAAAATATTTTAAGATTATACTAATATACCGCGCGAAGCGCGATTGAGTTCACTAGTTTCTAAATATTCTTGGAAAATATTATTTTGATAAAAAATTGGGTGAAATTTCACCATGTGTTTGGCCATAATATTTGGAAAATATATTTTACTTTTTTTTAGAAAAATTATGATTTATACCCATAAGATTTAAAAACTATCAAAACTATCCATAAGTTTGTATTACAAGTCAATTAGATCTTTGTTTCAACAAATAACAAGTAGTGTCCATGACACTGGATCAATGTGGTAGTTTAGAGTAAGTGCAATAAGTATCATTCCATACATCATTAAATAGAAAAAGCACATGACTTTGTTATCCTGAGCGGATTGTTCATTATTTTCATCACCACTTTCATATTCACTGAATATTTCATCACTACTTTGGTGTTCACGTAAAAAAATTATATAATACAATGCAAACAACTACTATAGATGGTGTTTTTGTAAAAGATAAAATTTTGTTGTAAAATTTTAATTTTTCTAAAGATCCCAAATAATGAGATTTGATCCAAATATTAAAAAAAACTAGTATTTGGAAATTTGAGATATTCGCCAAAAATATTTGTCAAATAACAACAAATTGTATGAACAAATACTATTTGCCTAAATTATCCCCAAACATTATTTGAGAAATATATGGTCAAACGGGCCCTAAACAATTTCATAAAAATATAAATCTCAATTTGCTGAAATAATTATTTGACACTATGAAAGATGCCTCAATGTTTATTGTTATATACAATATAATCATCACATTTTTGTTGATTATATAATTTAAATGAAATGAAAAAAAAAATACATTTTGACAGTAGTATAAACATAAAATTATAAGGAAGTTAAAGATTACCTAAATTTCTCCGAATTATTATTTTCTAATACCAATGTTGAAAAGCTAGAAAAGAAAATTGTGGGGAAAAAAATCATGGCTGGTTTTGAATTGGGATCCTTTTGCTACCGTTTTTAAAAGAATATTATAATGACTTTTAATTAATGAAGAATATGAAAGGATAATAAGCTTATACACAAATAGAATAAAGATAAATTTAATGAAATTGAAGATGGTAATATAAAGTTATATAAATGACAATAATAATAAAAAAAGTTTATACTCTTATTTTTTGTTGAAAGATCGTAAAATAAAGAAAAGAAAGATAAGGGTTTAAAAAAATAGATAAAGAAATATAGAGGGTTTAAAAAAATAGATAAAATATATATTGTAATTAAATTTTTTATTTTCCTTAAATGGTGATTCTCTTTACATACTCACAATATTTTTAATTATTATGTTAATAATAAAATTTGGAAATGATTTCATTGAATCATCCCATAAATACATAATTATTCTAAATGAAATTTATAATTATAATATTGTAAAGAATGCCAAAAGTTTTAGATTAGGATATTAGAATATTTTTTCCGGAAATGGGATCTTTCTTCCGTTTCCTACTATAAAAATTAATGTTTAGAATATTGAATTAATCTTTCTCTTTCCTTAACTATAACAAAATTAGTCAATTGAATCGCGCTTCGCGCGATATATTAGTATTTCAATAAATAAATTGAAACAAATAATTTTTTATTTAAACTCACAACTTTTTCTTTTAAATATCAACAAAAAATATCAAAAAATAAAATAAATCATCAAAATAAGATGAAACGCCACAAAAATAATCAAAAGAAAAGATAATTATTTTTTTGAATTAGTTCCCTCGTCAAAAAAAAATAACATTATTTATTTTTTAAAATCTATATCCGAACACCTACTTGAAAAATACAAAGATGTTGAAATTTAAATGGATTGTACATATTTAAAATCACATCTTGAATGGAAAAAATTGTAAAAATAATATTTCGCATCTACTTTACTCGTTACGTTCTTTCTTTCCCTTATTTGCTATCACGTCAATTGCTCATTAAATCTTATTTTAAATACTATGTAACCTATAAAAAAATACCATTACATGTTATTCAAAATCGAGATTAAAAAGCAATTAAAATAAGTAATGACCTAATGAAAAACTCAAAAGAAAAAAGGAAATATTAGCAAAAAATTGACACCGTAATAACCTTTAAAAAATATAAAATTTCAATATAATTTTCAAATGTTTTTTTTTCAAACACAGGTTTTGGGCATGTCATTTTTCGTCCTACATGGTGTCCTACGTGTATTGTGTCTCGTAGGACTCATGTGTCTATTCATTCAAGTTTATACAAATTTAAGTGTATACTCATGCATACCCAAAATTGAAGGGCATAAAATTAAAATGAGGTCAAGTTAAAAGATACATTTATGTATTATGCCTAAACGATATATAAAAGTTATAAGTTGGGAACACTCAACTTTTAGCTTTTTCTTTAAAAAAATAATTCAATTAAAGCATTTTTTTTTTTGTATTTCCCAAAAGCGTTAATTTTTTTATGTTTTATAAAATTTTAGTGTAAATTTTAGAGTCTTTAAAAATTAGGGAAAATGTAATTAAAGTAAAATAAATATTGATGCATAATTTTACTTAAGCTTTAGTATTATTATTATATTTTATATAATAATGATAGTGTATAATATTATTAAAAAACAATTAAAAAAAGCAAAGAAAATTTTGTAAAATTACTTTTTTGCAATTCTTATTAAATTATAATAACATATTTCTAGGAATAAACAAAATCAAAAGGAAAGAAGCCCCCAGGGGTAGCAAAGCTAGCTCTTCGTATCATTGGCATTGGGCAGGTGCACCTGACGACACAACAATTCTGACTCTAGCAGAGGATCTAGATCCTGGAGAGTTTCCCCCCTAATGTATCCAAAAGCCCTTAAAAAGTGACTTCATATGCTTGTAGGGATCTCTACTCATTTGCCTTCAATTCTGCCTTTTGAGGAAGAGGCCACATTTATCAATCTTTAAAAATTAGAAAAAATCTAATTAAAGTAAAATAAATATTGATGCATAATTTTATTTTAGCTTTATTATTATTATTATTATTATTATTATTATTATTATTATTATTATTATATAATAATAATAATAATAATAAAAATAATGATAAGTGTATAATATTATATAAAAATCAATTAAAAAGCAAAGCAAATTTTGTAAAGTTACTTTTTGCGAATCTTATTAAGTTATAATGACATATGAATAAAAACACAAAAGGGAAGGGAATAAAATAAAAGGAAGGAAGGAAATAAGTGATTTAAGAAATAATATAAATAATATTAATGATGAGATTGAAGGAAGGAAGTAAAAGAAATTAATAAAATTTAATGTAAAAGTTTCAGTCTAAAAATTAGAAAAAGTGTAATTAAAATAAAATAAATACATAAATAATTATCAATGTTAGACTAAGAAGGGTGTTATCCCATATTTTATTTTAGATATTATTACATATAAATATAAATCATTAGCAAAAGAAATGATCTAAAAGATAATGACATATCAAATTCTCTCAAAATATATATATATATATATATATATACTAGATGGACATGGCCCGTGCTAGCACGGGCCCAACATTTAATATTGGATAAATTAAACAAAAATGTCCATCTAGTATACATATATATTAATTACTTATTAAAAAATACACCACTCAAAGAAATGCCCGACTCAACAAAATTGAAAGCAGGCGACCAAAAAGCTCCACTCAAATCTTCTAGAGATTGTACCCTTAGTTTCAAATCTTTCGCTTTTGCTTCTTCTGTCATAATCTTCAGATTTTTGTCATATCTAACCTGAGAATTGAACTCACATCAATGTAGATCATCTCCTTCTGACTCATATTGTTAGTGGACCTTGAAATGATGAGTAAAATGAAAGTAGCACAATTTTTTTTTTCAATCTGTCGATGTAAGATTAGCATAAAATGAACAACATGCTGCATTTCTCTTATTCTGCTTGGTTATAAATGTTGTACACTATAATATACATTTATCAACATGTAGAATAGGATCGGGGCTTTGAGTTTGCTAACTAACTTCATTCACGATAGACTATTTTTTGTTTCTCCTCCATCTTGAAAGTTTTAAAACAGAAAGTGTTTTTTGCCTTTAGATAACTTGAGAAACCAAAAGTATATTTATCTCATAATCCTCACATATGCTCTGAGAAATATTAAGAATCAAGAAGGAAAAAAAAGTTTCTTGAGTTCAATAGGTGGAGTACTTATTAGACTATCAGCAGAAACACTACCATTGACTGCTTGCCTTTTAATCTACACTGCAAATAACCTGATAAAAGATTTAGTAATAAATATGACTTGAAACACATAAGTCAAATCTTGTGGCATGAATATGACCTTAAGAAACTGATTGATATCTTTTGGTCTTTCTTTATTAGTTGATAGGGTAAAATCAGTTGATATATTAACATAATGGACTTGAGGCAAATGTATTACAATCAAACTATTTAATGGGTAAAAGTTACCAAATGCAAATGTTTTTCAATCAATTACTTTTGATTCATACCTAAAAGTTGAAAGCGGAAAAATAAACAAAAGCTTTCCTCTGATTTATGAGTTCTTTCACCTTTAAGGACACCCATTTAAGTGCTGAATATGATAAACTGCAAAGAAAATAACTAAGCTTGACCAATCTTATCATCCTACACTGGAGCAGGAATGTTCAGATTCATCGTAGTCCTATTAATTTCTTATATTGATTCTGCTGAAGCAACATCCAAAATTACTACCAACACAACTCTATAGATCTGTATCAATAGCATTGAAAATTGTACTACACTATTGTGCTCTATTCACTGATAAATAAACATGTGTACTACACCTGTCCTGCTTCCTCCTATTTTCAATTATTTTTCTTTAGTTCTTTGGTCATTTTCATATTTTCCGTCATTCTCCCCATTTTCACTCTTGGCGGAGCAGGAGAAGAAGAGACCTACAAATGGAGGTGTTACATTTTAGGAGAGGAGAACAAATTGATGGAAAATTAGAGTTGAGTGATATGACTCCCGAGCTGGTGCTTCAAGGCATATGTTTAATAGCATAAGTTATGTCCAAAACATAAGTCGAGTGTCAAGTTATAACTCAAGGCATAAGTGGTACAAATAATGTTGTATGCCATAAGTTTATAACCATTTATGTCTCAAGGCATATGTTCGATTATATTCTAAGTTAATTATTTGAGTTTCAATGAATATTATTTTGTTTTAAGCTTTGTATGCTTAAGTTAGTTTTTCGCTTGTAGTCAAGCTGAGGACTCGCTTGGGGACCAACAATGGTTCTCAAGTTCCGACCACATCCAGGGTGTAACAGCGAGGGCGAGACCATGCAGTCCAATATATGCTAATTTTATGATTTACCTCAATAAAATGTGTACAATAACGGGGGAGGCTGCGTTTGAACCACAACAGAGAAATGACATCACCGACACCTAATCCTTGCTCCACAATAGATGACATGGGTACCAGCGTAGCATGGCTGTTCACCTATAAATAAGAAATGGAAGAATCAGCACTGGATTTGACTCTTATTCAGACACCGAAAAAAGCAAAACGACCCAATGATAATTAGTCAATGTCAGTCCATACCTCTATCATAAGACATGGTGGAAATAATGTGTTGGGGCCCGAACTTTTCCACTCTTAATTGCTGTGTTAAGATCCTCAGGAATTTGTGGAGGCGTTGTTTCCTTTACATGAGTTGTTTTGCCTTCTGAGACCTGTCAAAATGGCCAGGTAAACCTATTGAAACTATTACCAAATGGAAGAATTATTATTATTAAGTGTGCTCAGTATCAAGAGACTTACCAGATTTTCAAATGCTTCTTTGATTGCTCCTTCAAAAGCTTCATACGAAGTGGGGACCCTAGCTCCAACATATCTGAGTGATTGATTCTTAGCTTGTGCAGGCTCCATTTCACCACCACTCTTTGCACCCTATAAAGAAAGTCTCGAGCAAAGTTAGATTTAAGCGGAAAACTGTTTCACCAGACCAGAGCTCAATACAATTTTTCTTTTCAAGAATTTAATCAACTCTTAATACTTAATAGAGACATTAATCTGCATTTCACGAGAAATGAGGGAATGAAGGGAATATCTCACCGCATGTCCAAATTGTACTTCCGACTTGAAAAGTCTAGCACAAGTTCCGCTGACCTAGGCAACAACAGGCTTGTTGATTTTCCCTTGCTTCAGGGCTTCAACTAACTCTTGCATGATGGCGAACAAGATGAAGGAGACTTTTAAGTAATTGCTAGGATGATTTTTGTTGAGTTCTCTGCATACATGATATAATTGAACAAATTCAGAAAATAATGAAACCTGAATATCTCAAAATTACTCCACAATAATAAGGTATAATAGATAAGTTTAGCAATTTAACTCTCATCAACAGAACAACCCCTTACCGACACTGACCAGCCAAGACTAATGCTTACCCACAATTGACTATTTGGTGTGAGAAATTGTGAAGCAAATCATGAGTGATAATAGACTTGGCAATGGGTACACAATGGGTGAATAATCTTCGCAAAACGTCCATGAACATAGTAGGAATATGATCGACACACAAACTAAATTGGTACACAAGATTTTCAACAATTGGATATCACGTTGCACTTTGCCTTTGCCTTCTCAAAAACAACTGGATGCCACTTTCTTTTCCAGGAAAAAGGATTATCAAGTAAGACAAACTGCAACAAATTCTTCTTAGCATTTCCTAGTGGTACCAAATACCAATTAAAGAAAAGCCAAAAAAGTAAAGAAAAAGATTATCATGTAAGCCCAGTGGCAGTATATTCTTAACAGGAAATAGTAGTGGAGCAAAAAAAAGTGAAGAGGAACACAAACCTAAAGCAAAGAAGATATTTCAAGAAAAGTAATCCAATGAAAGATTAGACTTTGTTGAAGAAGTTCAAAGTGAAATTTCTCACTAAGAAAAAAGATAGCAATTTAAGCACCAGATAGAGAAGGCGGACTGACGGCCTAAGAGCTCCCAATACCATCATTTTCACTATCTTCAAGGCTCAGTTTAGCGAATCGGATCCGGAGATCCCTATTCTCGAACTTAAGTAATTGGTTATATTCCCGTTGAGAGGATTACTTCCGCCCAATTAGCCAATAAGGGAGGACGAACACTGCTTCATAAGTTCACAATATGCAAAGGGACAGTTCTGCTTCAGAAGTTCACAATATGCAAAGGGATGGTTCAAGGATTAATTAGCAAGGCCATTTGGATTTTGGAGTTGAGAAAGTGGCAAGTTTGTCAAATTGCATCAAGTATCAATGTAAATTAGACGCACTTTCTATTTGTAGGATTGGTTGCTATAGTTATCAGCACAGCTTACCAAATAGGGAGAAGCAAATCATATATTTCATTGATGCACGAAATGTGGTATGTCGGAGATCTAGTGGATATATTTCTTGCAACAAATAAATGATATCCACACAAATCTACTCCAAGGACCACATGGATGTAGCAAAATCTTATTAACACAATGATTGAAAATTCATAATTCAGGTGAATGCAACTCTCTTTAACTCGTACTACCCTTGCAGAAGACTGAAATATGAGATAAATACATACTAAAATTATAAGATGCAACGGAAGTCTTAATTGTACCTTTGATATATGCTCTTTCTTTCCATCATTAATTGACCCATCTAGCGACCTCTCAGCAAGTTCATAAAACGTTGCATTACCTTTTGGACCATTATCTTTCTCTTTGTGCAAGTATCTGTGGATGCGCAAAAATCAGAACACCAGAAAGCAGAACTATGTGATATGGACATGAAATTGTCTAGTTTGTCGATTCTAACTTTGTTGAACAATTGCTTCCAATGCTACTTTGAGGTTTCCATGAACAAGGATGACTTTTATCAGTTTCAGAACATGCGTCTCAAATGAGGCCAAACATTTTCTGAAACACATTTATAGCAACAAATTTAACAACAAAAAGATCAATACTGAAAACTTACCATGAATTTTCAGCCTTCGATATCACTACTAATTTCATGGAAGCATCAAAGAATTCGGAAACTTAAATTCTTTCTTAATAATCATTTAAAAATTGTGATATTATAGCTCACAGAAAAATTAAATCACTGCAAAGCATAAATACTCTTACATATAAAGATTAATCATTTTTTTGGGGAAAAATACTATATGAAAAAAAGATATTACGGGTAAACTGATACCTGAAAAGGAAAGATCAAAATGGAGATATCAAACTACATAAAGAAAATTGATATGCAAGTCAAATGAAGTTGACGTTACTAAATTAGAAATCAATATCTCATCAAAAACTATAATTAAACCCAAAAAATTGAAAGGAACGCCTTGAAATTTACCTTTGGAATGAAAAAATATCTCCAAAATTCGTAGTCAAATGTGAAGTCTCATCACCAAATTGAAGCACCAGCTCGGAGTCAAATCACTCGCCTCTAGTTTTCCATCAATTTGCTCTCCCTCTCCGAAAATGTAACACCTCCATTTGTAGGTCTCTTCTTCTCCTGCTCCGCCAAGAATGAAAATGGAGAGAATGACGAAAAATATGAAAATGACAAAAGAACTAAAGCAAAATTATTGTAAACAAGAGGAAGCAGGACACGTGTAGAACACATGTTTTTTTATCGGTGAATAGAGTTCAATAGTGTAGTATAATTTTAAATTTTATTGGTACAACTCTATAGAGCTGTGTTGGGACTTCTTATTGGCTTACATAATAATAATATATATATATATATATATATATATATATATATATATATATATATATATATATATATATATATATATCACTCTTATTTAGAAATGGGAGTTTGAGAGAACGAACAGCGACGAAAACATTTAGAAATGGGAGTTTGAGAGGACGAACAGGGACGAAAACGTAATTTCAAGTTGACTCCATTTATATCACAAAGACATCTGTACTATGTATAACACGTGTTAGGCCTTCAATTACCACCTGTCAATCATTCCAGGAACTGATAAGCCAACAAGCATGGACGAACATGGGCAAATATTGAAAAGAAATATTTTCTCTTTCTTGAAGCATTCTATCCTGCACATTCATTGTTTTCTCTGTAAAGCAACTCTACTTTTGCTCTTGAATTGCTATGTATATATTTTTAACAACAATGTATATTGATTAAAGATTATTTTCACTTTCCTTTGCTGCACCCAAATTGCTGTTTAATTGTCCCAGCTTCACAACATTTTCTCTCTTTTCCCCCCTTTTGGTGTTGAAACTTTGCCCCAAAATATCATCCATCTTCTTTGCTAATTTTAAGGTCACGGTGTTGAATCAGAGTAATTTTTGGTAGTAAAAGTAAGTACTGGATTGGAACTTTCAAAATTTGATGAGAAAAACAAGAATTTCTTCCCTTTTTGTGTCTTTATTTTTTACGTCTTCACTGCTCTATGTCTCTCAGTTTCGTATTGTATTTTAATTTATATATAATGTTCATGCTTTTGGATCATTTAGTCGAATTTGACTGGAAATCACTGCTATTTCAATTTTAATATTGGTGTTAAGTGTTCTCCTTTTTAATTTTTGACAGAGTAGTCTTCTTACACCAAAATTTGGAAATGCTCAGTAAATGTTTCTAATCTTCCTTCCATCTCTTTTATTTTTTTTTCTAATCGAGTTTGGTGTTTTCTCTAATCCATTCATTAGAGCATATTTATTGTAATCTAATAATATTTTTGGGTGTTTCGATTTTTCTACATTATGATTTGCTATTTTCTTTCAAGGGTAAAAATCTGCCTTCCTTTGCACATAACATGTTTGATGAAAGTTATGTTCAAATTGTTAGATTAATGATCCAATGATTCGTAGTATATATGTGGTCGACTTCTATAACATCATAAAGTAATGGATTACAATTATCGGTGAAAGAAACAAAAGGAAAATGACCTCTTGACTATGATTAAACATCAAAGCAAAGTAGCAGTAACAATACTGAAACTTCAAGCAGCTACACTTATGTTGGTATGGACAAATACCTTTCTTAAAAGAAAAATATAGTTGTTGCTTTTTGGGTGAATTGTGGCTTCATGTTGTTGCTAATAGTTCCCTTGATGAACAATTCCAGCACTTTGAACATTCTTCAGCTACAATTTATTGAGGCCAACCGTGAAACAACTTTGCTAGAACAGCTTCTGTTTGGCATGTTTGTTGTTACCTCCTGTCTTTGATGAGAATTAGTTGTTGCCTTTGATGAGGTCGGCTGCTATGGTTTGACACCACATTTTGAGGTTGAATCACTGTTGCGTTTTGACCTTTTTCTGCTCTATTTTTGTGATGTATTTCAAAACCATGGGTTGCTGATTTTTTATGTTATTGTTGCTGAATTTTGGACTAAGTTATTTGTTACACTTTTGATCAAATTCGAGTCTATTGTTTTTATGTGTCGAGCTAAATTTTGCTACACTTTTGGCTAGATTTGAGCCAATGGTTGCTATGTATTGAGCTAAACTTCGCTGCACTTTTAAGTTAACCAACTGCTGCGTTTTTGTCATAAATATTGCTGCTACAAATGTTGCACTTTGGGCAGAAGTTGAGACTTAAGGATTGCTGCATTTTTGCTAAATTATTGCTGCATTTTTAGCTGATTGGGGTTCATTATTGCTCTGCATTTTCGTAAAAAATTTATTACTTTTAGGCTATTTGAAACAGTTGCTTCACCTAAATGTTTACAGGACGATGAAATTCAATTTGAGGCCATGCTCCTTTGAAATATCCTTCAGTTAAGGCCATTTGACAAAAGGTGATAAAAAGGTATCTAAATAGTAGTAAGGAAAAAAAACTCATGCATGCAGATGTATCTTGGCGAGGTAACCAGAATGACTAATGAGCCACTTAGCTAACTTGCAGCCATGTCATGCCAGATTTTCTTTCGTTCAAAAATCAATTACATATCGCTCACTTGATGGACCGATTCAGAAAATGCTCTCGAGAATGTCCATTTCCTTTTGGTATGTGTTTAATTTGATTAATTACTTAAATGTCGTCCTTTTTATTTCTAGATTTACAATCACCTAATGGTTTAAATGGTAATTTAATTTGTCTTCTATTTTATCTACTCAAATTACTTCTAAATGTGATAAAAAATAGTTTTCGAGAAGGTCATAGGGTAAAATTTTATCCATTTTCTTAAGTTCAATGAGATTCTCCTAAATCCGTGGGAGTGACTAGCATTTTGTCTATTTCGAGATTGAAAACTATAGCTTCTCTTGAATCTAACTTAGTTTTGATAGATGCAATAATTTTATGATAACAAGGCATCAGAATTATTATTAGATGGTAAAAGTAGGCATGGATTATGTACTTAGCAGTTGCTTACATGGCTGCAACATTGCCACGAAAGATGTATTTTGCACAAAGATATTAAGGGATCTACTTTGTTGATCGACGAACATGAAAAGCTAAAATTATTGATTTTTGATTTGCGAACTACTTTAATCCTGAAAAAGAGCATCCTCTTTCAAGTCGAGTTGTCACACTTTGGTAAATAGCTCCACAATTTTCTACAGATTATGAAATATGTATTGATCTTTGGAGTGCAGGCTGCCTAATGGCTGAAATGTTTACGGGCAGGCCTATTCTGCCTGGTCTACAATACCAGCCTCACTTTGATAAAAGTTCAACTGATCTTTTATAGATGAAAGTTAATTAGGTAGATCATCCAGAAGTTAATAACTATCAATGTCTCATCAACTATAATTGATTCAAATTCTTTCAAGGGTTGTTTATGATATAATAGTTGTTAAAAACGCTCTAGGTGTAGCATCTACACAAAATATTGAAGTTCTATAGTCTCTAATATACTTGGTGAGGATTATAGGAGGAAAATGAACTTTCAACAGGAGGAGGTTTTAAGGCACTTCCCTGTATCTTCCTGGGGGATTCTAAACGTTCTTTTTATCTGATTTCGCTTCATTTTTTTTTCTCTTTTCTATTGCCTTTGATTCTTTTATTTGGAACTGAAGTGGTAGTGATTGACCTATCAATAATCATTTCACGTATATAAGTCACTAAGGACTACAATCTTTAATTGGAGTGTCATTGTATTTTTTTTCGAAGATATAATTCAGCTATACTTGCAAATGCAATGTCTCAGAGATACTATCTGTTATTTATGGAACAACTTTTTGGAAGGTTACCTATCCTATAACTCCATATATATAGAAGCTTTGTTTGCTTCACCAAGTAGTTTGTTAGAGTATCGTGTCAAGTAGTTCGATTGAAACAAAGGTTCATTTCATTGGATCTTCATTTGCCTACAAACTTATTTGTCAATGTGTTTTATTCTCATTTTCCTATAACATTACTGAGCATTCTTTACTGAATTTTAAGAAAATATTAAATGAGAAGAATGACGTCTACGCTTTCGGCACTACTCCTAAAAGAACTGATAGATATTTATAGATTATGCATTAGTTCAATGAAATATTAATATCTATAGATATGACAAGTGTGATTGTAGCAAGATTATTCTCCTTTTGATGGTGTGGTTTTTAGGCACTGCTTTGGAATATTATATGGTTCACAAAATTCAGTTCGGTGAATATTGCAACTTTTCATGTTGTCTTTTCTACAGGCCAACAACATCTGTACAAACTAATTCCAAAGGATCTATTTCATTGATACTGAACACATTTATCTACTTTTTTTTAGCAAATTATGTGTGTGTCATCTTATACAGCAAGCCACGCCATTTAAGTCTTCATGCTACTAAAAAGAAATAAAAATCAACAAACAAATTGTCATCTTTTCTCTTCAGGTGAGTTCTCAACCTTCTCTTCTTTACTTTTTTTTCATTCTCTTCTTCTAACCTAATCTCCTTCTGTGAAAGATCTTTCAGAAGTTTGGTGCGTCGATCGAGAATTTTCAGTGCTCTTGCTTCAGATAGCTAGGTGGCTAACCTGTCTTTCATCATTCGCGCATAGTGTTCTTACTTGAAATAGCTAAGTAGTCATCTACAATGTCAGCTGCAAGAAGCCAAAGGTACCTATTTGCGGACCAACTTTTAGGAATGTACCTTTCCCTATTCCATATATAAAAAATATCTCTATTGAGATATGTGTAATAGCTGAATTGATCTATCTGATAAGTACCTTAACAAGAATTATTTTCTCCATCGTCATTGATGTTTTTTTTCCTTATTTATTTATCCTCAAATTACTAACACAAGCAAATTACTGTTGGAGCACGGGCCTTGCCCTTCTAGTATATATATATGCACTAGAGAGCAATGCCCGTGCAATGCACTGGATTCAAGTCCAACAATTTGATTTGTAATGTGTTTAAATATGACAGATATTATTTTAAAAAAAGGATCAAAAAATATATTTTATCATAATATTTTTGTCATTACTGATAGTATAACCATCAATTATTAATGTATTAGCATCATCAAAATGCTATATTTGATGCACCAAATAACTACATGCGAAAGTATCATTTACAATTGTAGTTTTAAAAATTAGCCAAAAGAGATCACATATGTCTTCATGAGCTTTGAACGTAAATTTCAACTTCACACAATTTTTAGTTGACAACTTTTTATTTTTCATAACTGCTTATTTTATTTAGCCTATAAAATAAACAAATTTGAGTATTTCTAACCAACAACAATGAACTCTTCCTCTTTTTTTTTTTTTTTTTTTTTTTAACGATGATAAAGAAGAATATACGGATATTACAAACAACAATAATTTCTTTTTTTCTTAGACTAAAGAGAAAAAAATAAGTACATCATGATGCTTTCAAAAATATTGATAGGAGAAATGTTGTATTGATAGAAAAAATCGATTTGATATATCAAATTTTTAGGCTTTCGAATTTTTTCAACAAAAGAGAAAAGAAGAAGTACATCATGATCCTTTCTAAGATATTGATAGGAGAATGTTATATTCAGAGAAAAAAGTTGATTTAGTTGAAAAAATTATAGGAAGAGTGATTAGTGTATCAAGGGGTGAGATAATTATTTGGAGAAAGAATCCATCTATTTATGTATTTCATATAAAATTAGGAGAAAATTAAGTAGATAATATGTTTTGTAATTTGAAAGGAACAAAATTAATGTTGATATTATTTCTTTCAATTTAATTATTCTATTAATTTATTTTTTCTTTTATTTTGTCTCGATTTTTTTCTGTGTTTTTAATCAAAGTATATATATATATATATATATAATATATATATATATATATATATATATATATATATATATATATATATATATATATATATATATATACACACTGCTATTCTAATTATTTTTGATAGTTTTTTTTTTTTTTTTTTGCATTTTTAGTAATTATAAAGAAAAGATAATCATATCTGAATCATTTATCATCAATGCTATTAATTTCTTTTACTTTTCCTCTTAATTTCATAACTAATATTATTTACTATATCATTTCGTTAAGTAAATTTTTTAATTATTTATTTATTTAAAGAAATAAGTTATTTATATTCAATAAGTAATAGCTAAAACTATCCTTATGAATCTAGCATTGATACTTATTCATTTTTATCAATTATTTAGACATTTTTCTTATATTTTTATTAAAATAATTACTCAAAAATGAAGGTACTCTTCCAAAAAAAAGTATGCCTCAATATTTATTTTATTTTTGGCCTTTTTAATAATTTTAAAAGACTAGAAAATTTTATAAAATATAAAAAATGACCATATTTAAGTACTACTATATCGTATTAATTTTTTTTACTTCATTTCCTTAATCTCTTCATTAATATTATTTAATTATTTCCAAATCACATTTTTCTCCTTTCTTTGTTTACTTTATTTTAATTATTTATTCCTAGAAATAAGTTATTATTATAACTTAATGTAGGAACTCCTTATAATGGGACTAGAATGACCCTCCTCCTAAATGGAATGTGCAGGACCCTCCTCATAATGAGATTAGCAATGACCTCATCTAAATGAGAT